>SJXQ01010418.1:53315-109338 GCA_006408695.1 Aepyceros melampus
GAGATCTCTAGTCTTTCCCATTCTGTTGTTTTCCTCTATTTCTTTGCATTGATCACTGAAGAAGGCTTTCTTATCTCTTCTTGCTATTCTCTGGAACTCTGCATTCAGATGCTTATATCTTTCCTTTTCTCCTTTGCTTTTCACCTCTCTTCTTTTACTGTGAAATGATTACCACAATAAAGTTAACACATCCATCACCTCATATTGTTACTTATTTTTAAATTGAAGGATAATTGCTTTACAGTGTTGTATTGGCTTCTGCATACGATATTGAGAATCAGTCATTACTATATATATATGTATACATATCCCCTCCCTCTTAAGCCTCCCTCCCCTGCCCATCCTCCTCCCCTGCCCATCCTGTCCCTCTGTGTCATCGCAGAGTGTCCTAGGGTGGGCACCCTGTGTTATCATGTTGTTATTTGGTGTGTGGGGGTGGATTCCATTTTTTGTAAAGCAAAATTGGAATCATAATGCATGTATCAGTGGTTTTGAATTTTATTTTATGCTCCTCCATAGTAAAAGCATATATTTTACATTACAATCCAGTGGTATACACACATACATGGATGTATGTTCACATACTCACACATTGGTATATGACTAAAGTTTAAACATTTCAGGAAACGGTATATACTCTTATGATATACTCATATTCTCTAGTCTAGTCTATATCCATTTGTTTCTTTGTTTGTATAAAAACTGTACCTCCAGAGCTGATTCTGAGCTGTCAGAGCCCCAGGAGGGTGAAGTAGAATTCATGTTGGGAAGACAGCCAGCCAGTGGGGAGAGGGAGTGTCAGAGCCCAAGTAGGCTGAGCAGGGTGTCTCCATGGAGAAACAGTCTCGCATGAACTGTCAGAACCTGAATATTGTGAGAAGTGCAACCATGTGGAAGGGGTAACTCAGCCTGGGGTGTCAGAGTCTAAATGCTATGAGGAGCATATCCACATAAGGGAGGAAGCAGCAGTCATGGGAGATTAGTTACATACAAGGGCATAATCAAATAAGTAAATTTATAATTTATTCAGAATGTCAACCAGGTTTCTCACTACCAGAGGAAGGAGTTACAAATACAGAAAGAGAAAAATTAAAAGGAATCCTATGGTGTTACACTGTACTGGAAGGTATTTGTGTATTCAGAACTGACTACTTAATTTGTAGGGCCCTGTGCAAAATGCAGATGGAGGGTTCCTTGTTCAAATTAAACATTTCAAGATGGTGAAAGCAGATTTTTAAACCAAGTTGCAGCTGTGTTTCTAAGTATGGGGTTCAGTGCAACCACACAGGTCTCATACCCATGATGCCAGCCCTGGGTGTATTCATGGTTTTTCTATCTACATAGATTGAAATGTACATCTGTATTTACTAGTAATTATGAAATGTGATATATAATTTAAAATATATAATATTCCCTACTCTGACCATGAAAAGATTTGAGATCAGAAACACCCCAATAGCAATAACACATTTAGTACCTAGATCTTGGCTGCTAAACACCAGTCTCTACTAAAAAGAACCAGAGTTCCTTAGAAAAATGGTCTGAAACAAGCCTGGGGCAGGAAAATAGATGACTCTAGAGCTATGCCAGAAGGCAATGCTCAGAGAAAGTGAGGCATGTTGAAAGAACACAAGGGTTGGTGTGAATGGGCTCTCATTTACAAACCTGGAAAATTTGAGCATCAAAATAAATAATTATGAAAAAAGTAAATATATTCAAGATAATGAGAGTCAGATTGCTCACTATTTGAGAAGGATGTTAGAGATAAGAAAATGGAGATAACTATTGAATAAAATAAGATGCCGTAAGTCCATATTTACATGAATTAATAGATAAATAATTTGAAAGTTTGACATCATGAGTTATATACATTTTCAAGAACCTCCTTACAAAATACTTATTAATTATTAATAAAGACACACTGCAATGGAGAAAATAGATACCATCTTAATGAAGTGATCAAAATAAAATAACATCACCATAACTAACCAGAATCCTGCTCCCGCTGATAGGTTACAAGTAGAGAACATGTATATTCCTACCAAAAATGAGTTTGACTGAGGAAACATTGAAACTCCAAAATGAGAGACATTCTACATTTTTTAATCTGCAAAAATGCATCATGAAAGTCAAGGAAAGACTATTTCAGAATAAGAGAATAAAGAGGCATCACAATCTAAAGACAACATCATCTTGGATTGCTCTGTTTAGTCTAAGGAACATTTGGCAAAACTTGAATAGCTTCTGAAATAGAAGATCCCTATGCATGAGTGTTAATTTTCTGATGTTAAAGACACACTGCAATGGAGAAAATAGATACCATCTTAATGAAGTGATCAAAATAAAATAACATCACCTAACTAACCAGAATCCTGCTCCCGCTGATAGGTTACAAGTAGAGAACATGTATATTCCTACCAAAAATGAGTTTGACTGAGGAAACATTGAAACTCCAAAATGAGAGACATTCTACATTTTTTAATCTGCAAAAATGCATCATGAAAGTCAAGGAAAGACTATTTCAGAATAAGAGAATAAAGAGGCATCACAATCTAAAGACAACATCATCTTGGATTGCTCTGTTTAGTCTAAGGAACATTTGGCAAAACTTGAATAGCTTCTGAAATAGAAGATCCCTATGCATGAGTGTTAATTTTCTGATGTTAATGGTTGTATTGTGATTACATAGGAGAATGTTTATAGGAAATGCACATGAATATACTAAGGAATGGGCTTCCCAGGTGGCGCTAGTGATGAAGAACAAGTCTGCCAATGCAGGAGATGTAGAGATGTGGGTTCCATCTCTGATTTGGGAAGATCCCCTGGAGGAGGGCATGGCAACCCACTCCAGTATTTTTGCCTGGAGAATCCCATGGACAGTAAAGCCTGGCGGGCTACAGACCATAGAGTCACAAAGAGTCAGACATGACTGAAGCAATTTTGCATGCATGCATATACTAGGGAATAATGACACATCTAAGCAAAAATGGCACATTGCATCAGCGACTTACTCTCAAGTAGTTCAATGGACAGAGAATGTTGCCTACCTTTTCAGAAAACAGAAAGAATATTGTGGCCGTAAAGCCATCAGTCACTGCAACCATACCCAAAGGTGTACCCTGAGGGGTATTTTGGATGAAGAAATACAGAAAATTGGCCCTAGATTGTTAAGATCCATATCAAAGAAATAATTTTAACAAGCCAAGACTCATATACATAGAAAAAGCCCACACTCATTAACCTGAGATGTCTGTTTTTCCTATGTGATTAACAGTAATCTTTTAATGTTTGACTACATTTTTTTCAGCAAAATTTCCTGTATATCTTGGCTCCTCCCTTAACCTCTTTGGGAGAGTCATCAAAGCTGTTTGAGAGGCTGTTTCCCAAGCTGGAGTCCTCAATTAATGTCCTCGAGTGAAGCATATTCTCAGCTTTTAGGTTGCGAATTTTTTTCAGTCGAAAGTTTCAGTGCTTTACCAAAAAAAACCCAAAATATATAGGTCTATGAAGTTAACTTCATTGACTAATAACTTTATCAAGAAAAGAAACAAGGGTACTTTATTTTTTCCTTTCTTATATTTTAATTTTATTGGAGTATAGTTGATTTACAATGTTGTGTTAGTAACAAAGACGAAAGACCCTGTGTGCTAAGACCCACCCAGCACAGCCAAATAAATAAATAAAAGTAAATATTTTTTAAATGATAATAAAATAAAATGGAGAACAGTATATTAAAATTGTAAAAACAAAGAAAAATGGCTTCAGTGAATACTGCTTTTTTTGGATGTATGCTGACAAGTTATCTATCAGTTATTGTTGTTTAATTGCTAAGCCATGTCTCTTTTGCCACTCCATGGACTGTAGCCCACCAGGCTTCTCTGTCCATGGGATTTCCCAGGCAAGAATATTGGAGTGGGTTGTGATTTCCTACTCCAGCAATCTTCCCAACCCAGGGATCAAACCTGCATGTCCTGCATTGGTAGATGGATTCTTTTCCACTGAGCCAGCAGGGAAACTCCATCTATTATTGGTTAGGAATTGATTATAGTCTCGGAGGAATATATTTCTGAAAATTGAGCATTGCCAATCTCTTATGTCTCTCTTGACATTTTAAGGATTGCTGCCAGTACTGGAGAGATCAACCTTTCTAGTTTGTTGGAGTTGTAGCACTGAAAAATCCCACTAAATAGGAAACTCCTCCATAGGATGGAAACAGATACTGAAAGCAAGACTGTTTTAGTGTCAGATGGCTCCAACACGAATTACCCCACCTATGTAGTCACTGATGGCTGTTTTTACTTCTGGGATGATGTTTGCAACCTTGATTACCAGTTCACAATAAGGATCATCCATTTTGCCTTGTTGTTGTTCAGTCATTTAGTTGCCCAGTCCTGTCCAACTTTTGTGACCCCATGGACTGCAGCACACCAGGCCTCCCTGTCCGTCACCATCTCCTGAAGTTTGCCCAAGTTCATGTCCATTGTATCAGTAATGCAATCCAGCCATCTCATCCTCTGACACCCTCTTCTCCTTCTGCCCTCAATCTTTCCCAGCATCAGGGACTTTTCCAATGAGTTTGCTGTTCACATCAGATGACCAAAATACTGGAGCTTCAGCTTCAGCATTAGTCCTTCCAACAAGTATTCAGGGTTGATTTTCTTTAAGATTGGTTTGATCTCCTTGCTGTGCAAAGGGCTTTCAGGAGTCTTCTCCAGCACCACAGTAGGAAAGCATCAGTTCCTTGGCATTCTGCCTTCTTTATAGTCCACCTCTCACAACCATAATGACCACTGGGATGACCATAGCCTTGACTATATGGACCTTTGTTGGCAAAGTAATATCTGTGCTTTTCAACACACTGTCTAGATTTGTCATAGCTTTCCTGCCCAGAAGCACTGTTGCCTTACTCTGATTCAATTTAAGTGGGCAATTTAAAAGCCTTGTAATAATTTACTTTTGGCTGTGCCTATTATGCTTCGTATCAAGATAGTACTAGTTTAACTTTCAGTATTGTGTATATTATGACCATATTTTCTAAGAATTCAGATAACGAGAATGAACAATGACAATACCTACACCAGTATGACCTAAACATCACTGAAAAAGAAAGTTAAACTGTGATTATTTTAAGAAGAGACAGATAAAAGGAGCCATGTAGCAGGACTAAAAAAGTAAATAACAAAAACAGACCATATTACACAATTCGCAGAAAAGATTTTGAGGTTAAACGTGGTGAAGAGAAAGTGAAAGTTCTGACTCTGAGTCTCACCAATCAAGACTAAGAAAGGCAAATACTTCTAAATTCATCTAAAGTTATCTCCTCTCCCCCAAAGACATCAATACTCAGTCTAAAATAGACTAAGCTGAGTTAGTTAAGCCATCGTAAACAAGCTAACAAGGATTAACATACATTATTTGGGGTGGAGCGAGGCTTTAGAGGGAGGAGTATATGTATACATTATAGCTGACTCACTTCGTGGTACAGCAGAAACTAACACAACATTGTAAAGCAATTATACTCCAATAATAAATAAATGCATTATATTTTTCTAAAGCCTTTTATATAAAATAGACATCTATTTTAAAATATTTCATATAAAATTAATAAAATACATGTATAGTTTACATGCATGCATGCTTAGTCGCTACAGTTGTGTCTGATTCTTTGCAACCCAATGGACCATAGCCCTCCAAGCTCCTCTGTCCATGGGATTTCCTAGGCAAGAATACTGGAGTGGGTTGCCATGCCCTCCTCCAAGGGATCTTCCCAACTCAGGGATTGAACCTGTGTCTCCTGCATTGGTCAGGAGACTCTAGTCAGACTCTAGCATTGGCCATTCTTTCACTAAATATTTACCAAATTCTTGCTATATGCCAGATACTGTGTCGGTGTCTAAGTTTACAGCTGTAAAAAGGCAAACAAATTTCCCTTCTCAGGGAAACTAGAGTCTAATGGGGTATTCAGCTGAGATAACAGACACTGTAATACATTGTGTGATGAGTGCTAAGAGAACGGAAATGACCTAAGAGCACAGAAGCAGAGCAAGGAAGGCTTCCACTAGAATGGAAATCTGGAAGATGAATATGAATCAGCCAGAGGAAGCTGGAGGTTGGGGAAAGGGCAGAGAGAAGCATCCTCCAGTCCCTAAATAAGGTCAGAGAGAGCACAAGTAGGGAACTATGAAGTTTCCTATCAAATTTTTTTCTAGTACCAGCAAATATCCACATTTGCTGTGTCCCTTATGAGAGATACAAACAGCAGTGGATAATCGTGTGAATGGTTACAATACAGCGGGAATCTAAGACATAAAAAGTTAAATATTAACACAGGAGAACAAAGCAGCACAAGAGCTGTCACAAGTTAAGATATAAATTCAGTTAACTTTTTTCCTGGCCTCTTCTTTATTTTTTAAATTTTTATTGGGGTATAGTTGATTTACAATGTAGCACAGTAAGGACTGAGAATTGTAAATGTGATTATAAAGACTTATTTGTGAATTGTCATTATATAGACCCATTGGTTTAATGTAGCAAGTTCTACACATGTTTACAGGATAAAGGTATTTTTCCAGTTCTGAATTTACAGTTCATATTAGGATACGTTTGATTCTTATTCAGGACATTTCTTAGGTCTTTGATAGTCAAAATGAAATATTCTCCCTTTTTCAGGGCTTTAGATTATAAAATTGGAATATGAATTTCATTCAGAATAAAGGTGATGTTTTTCCTCCTTCATTTAGAAAATAATAAACTGTCATCTGGTAAATTTGCTTCACTACTAGATTTTTAAAATTATTTTTAGTTGCTCAGAGAGTTCTTCTGAGTTTGATTTTTCCATGTGTCCTTGTATGTTTTAGCAACACATCACAGGTTAGGTCTGGATGCTAGGAGGGAGAATGTTTTTTCAGCATCCTGGGGTTGTATTTGATTTTCGGAAATCACCGTCTTCTGAACCAAATCTCATGATTGCAGTGGCTGAATAAGCTAATGTATACTATTGTGGGTTTGAGGGGAACCAAAGCTAAGCTATTAAGTATTATGACTCACTTTTATTGTGTTTAAAAGGCATATTGTGAGTTGGAAAGCATTTCCGAAAGGAATTTTTTTGTTTTAATTTATTTTAGGCTGTGCTGGGTCTTCACTGCTGCACGTTTTCTCCAATTGTGGCGAGTGGGGGCTACTCTGGTTGCTGTGCGCCGACTTCTCCCTGAAGTGTCTTCTCTGGTTGTGGAGCGTGGGCTCTAGGCGTGTGGGCTCAGTCGTTGTGGCACACGGACTTAGTTACTCCGCGGCATGTGAGATCTTTTTGGACCTAGGGATCGAATGTGTGTCTCCTGCATTGCAGATTCTTAACCACTGAACCACTGGGAAAGTCCTCCAAGAGGAATTTAAAATTATTTTTGAAAAGACATAATAGTCTTGGTTTAAATCAGGCATTAGGCATCTTCAGATTTTTTTCTGTAGAGGGCAAATAGTAAATTTTAGGCTGCGTGGGCCACATTTGTCTCTGTCACAAATTCTTTGTTTTTTGGGTTTTTAAAAAATAACCCTTTAAAAATCTGATAACCAGTTTTCCCTTGTAAACTTGTCTATTGGACTGGATTTGGCCTGTTGCTGAATCTGCTGGTATAAATGTATACATGTGTAATATCTTCCTTGGGTCATTCTGTTTTGAACCTATCCAAATATATTTTTATTTTCTGATTTTTTTCCCATGGTCATGGCATATATTCAGAGAAAGCATGATTTTGAAGTGTTTTTAAAAGTGGCTTGGCATAGTTTAAAGTATTTTTTAATATTGTACATGTAANGTGTAATATCTTCCTTGGTCATTCTGTTTTGAACCTATCCAAATATATTTTTATTTTCTGATTTTTTTCCCATGGTCATGGCATATATTCAGAGAAAGCATGATTTTGAAGTGTTTTTAAAAGTGGCTTGGCATAGTTTAAAGTATTTTTTAATATTGTACATGTAAATCATATATAAAGCATATTTTTTAAAAAAAAAACTGTATTTCTGAAAAGAAACTCAAGCAGTAAAATTTAACATTACTGCTTGACTCTCCCATCTCATTCCTTTTCCCAGAAGAGACCACTGTTAACTGGGTTGGTGTGTGCCATTCCAGACTACTGTGTATACATGCATAGATACACAGCTGTGACTTTTGTTTGTTTTATGTGAAGAACCAAGTGCAGCTCCCTGTGTGCTTGATTGCTGCTGGGCAGAGGTGTGACAAGGGAGCACGTAGAGACTCTGCCTTCTCTGAAACAGTTGAACAGTATTAGGCCCAGACTGTTAGAGCTATCATCCTATAATGGCACAACCATCATTAGCTTTATTTAGAATTTCGGTCAAGAGTGGTTTGAAAAATGAGGCCAAAGCCTCTTATTTTAACATGAACATTACTCAGCTCTTCTTCAGGCCATGCCTCCAAGTGCTGGAGGAGACAGAGCTAGGCCTCCAGGGCCACTTCCCCTCTGACCCAATGGGCAAGTGCCCTTGTTCCCCAGGATAGGACAGCTAGAGAAGGATGCACTAACCCTGAGGACTTGGAGTTGAGTAATCCACTGGGTGCAGTAGCACTTAGCCGGTCCCTTCTGCTTTTCTGACCATTTGAGCTGAGAAAGGGAAGTATTTCTTGTTATGTTTTGGAATTTTGGCTTGACTTTCCCCATTGAAATGTGATTAGGATAGCTGGAACACTACCATGTTTTTGTGTATAATGGGCTAAACAGGCTTTCAGAGTCTAAACTGGAAACTAAGTGCTGTTGATGGGTTTTAGAATCTATGCTTGTATTCTGGGTTTCAAACTGCTGACTTATAAGTAAATCCTAAAATGTGATTGCCAATGTAGGCCTGCAGACTTAACATTTTGCTCTTTCCACAGAACAGTATTTGTTGTTTCTGGAATTTATGTACTGCCGTAGTCCCTCTCTCTCAGGATATTCACCAATTCAGATGGAATAGTTAGGCATTTTTCCCCCTGTGTTGGCTTTTAAAGATTTTATCAGCAAGGCCCAGAGATGCTCTTTAGCATTCATCCTTGGGGAAAGAATCTGTGGCCTAACATCGATGAACTTGACTGACTAGGCAAGGACCTGTGCTTGGCAGCTGAGCCTAGGACTGTGGTTGAAGAAAGCCCTGAATTCAGTGTTCAAATGCTTGACTGTTTTAAACCTGAGATAGAGTAATCGTTCCACTGTCCCACCCCTTGAGGGGGCGAAAACATGGTTCTGATGCTCCCTGAGTTAAAGTCAGGTTTGGGATATGCTCACTGATTGAAAGACCCTGCTGCCTGTGTCTAGGAACTGTAGTTGCTGACTGTGTGCTCTGGGGCAAGCAGGGTGTACATGAATCCTGTCCTGTCTGTATTCATTAGTGACTCTGCCCCTTCCTTCAAGTGGTTCACTCTCATAATCTCACTGTTAGAGAAGTAAGTTGTGAGGATTAACTGGTGCTCTTGACAGTGCTTATTATGGGGCATGGAATCTGAAAATGTGGGTTTAGAAAATGACTCTGCTTCTTATTGTCTGTGTGATGTTGAGCAAATCTTCTAACATCTGTAAGCCTCAGTTTGCTCATCTGTAAAATGGAATTACCACCCACCTTCACAAGAGTTCTTGTGAAGATCAGAAGCAATTAGTGTGTGAAATATTGTACCCAGTTGTCATCCCATGTTATTATTGCTTCCAGCATGGCCTGAAAGGTGCTATTAGCCCTTCTCTGAAGTACAGAGCACAATTATGTACAGAGCCAGCATCAGAGTGGAATGTACAGCAGGTCATTCTTCTCCCCAGAATGCTTTTAGGTGGAAAAAGTTGCCACTTTTATGACATTTGCTCTACTCATTTCTTTCCTGGTTCCTTAGGCGGCCACCTCCCTTTCCCTTCTGTGTTATTGTCTCTTTGGGTGTTATAAGATGGCAGTAGTATTACCTTGCTTGATGTAAAAACTGTCAGGATCTTTTCAGCATAAAAGCCCTTAGGGACCTCTTCTACCAGTAGTCACTGCTCTATTACCTTGTAACTAGAATTCCCAGGTGGTGCAATGGTAAAGAACCCACTTTGCCAGTGCAGGAGATGCAAGAGATGCAGATTAGATCCCTGGGTCGAGAAGATCCCCTGGAGTAGGAAAGGGCTAGCCACTCCGGTATTCTTGCCTGGAAAACTCCATGGACAGAGGAGCTTGTGGGGCTACAGTCCATGGGGCTGCAGAAGAGTCAGACATGACTGAGCAACTGAGCATGCATAGAATAGGGATAATCAGGGAAGGGAATGGAGAGAGATGGTGGGACACTTGCAGTAGCTAGGATTTTTTGAACAAGCCAGTTGACAGTTCAGATGGGATTTTCCTCCCTCTGGATTTATAGAAAATGTAGAGTTTACTTTGTATATGAAGTGGAATGTTGTCTAAAATGAGAAGTTTGATCTTAATCAAGTGCTCCATGGGGATTCCTTTGTGTAAGTCTCGAACTATCAGTCCAGCCAGAATGAATTCAGGAAAAATATGGTTTCCCACGTTGAATTTGTTCATCATATAAAGTTTTGACATCCCACAGCATTTTTTACAGGTAGACCACATGAGACCTGCTGTCTTTATCTTTTCGAGTCTATGGGCATCTCCATTGGTGTGTTAATTCTAATGTTCCTGTTAAAGGCCAGGCTACATGAGTTGAGTGGCTGTGAGTTCTCTTTGGTTTTGTCTACCTCAGTTTTATTTGTCCTGAAAATCTGATATCCTAACTGATACTGAGCCTTAGACTCATTTGCAAGCAAAACATGTAGTTCATATTAAAGAAGTATAGGCAGTCCCCTAATTAGGTTTTCTATTTATTGGAAACTCACAAATGTTAACTTCTTTTTACAAACATCTGTCACTCGTTTTAAATGAAATTTTCAGTGCAAATGTGTAAGTGAAAGAATGAAACTGACTTGTAGTTCATGTGTTCATTAAACATATATTGCACACTTTCTTTGTGCCAGGCACAGAGGAAGCAGTGGCGAACAAGACAGAAGTGCCTCCTTTCATGCAGATTGATGAGGACTGTGATCTTAGACACTTGGTTAGAAAAGGCATCAGTGAGAATATGATATTTGAGAAAGAAACTGGGGGAGATGAAGAAGCAGGCCTTGATGTTAGCCAGGAAAAGAGAGTTCTGGGAAGAGGGAACAAAGCTCCTGAGGCAGGAGCAAACCTGAGTGTGTGAAGAGCAGTGAGGGTCTGTCGTGGCTGAAACAGTGAGTGAGACGGACACGAGGGGTGAGGTCAGACAGGTAAAGAGGTCATCCTCTGCAGAGAGGATGAGAGGAGGGCAGCAAGACGAAGTGATGACACCTCTCGCCTTGCTTTCTTCACCACTTGGGAGCTCTGGGGCTCTGGTTTTACGTTGGGGCCTCAGTATTGATACAGGGTTCCCAAGAGTTGTATACCTTTAAAGGGACGTATTTTATATCTTCCAGCATTTTTAGTGACTTTCTAAGTACAAGGTCCCTCGACATCTGCAGGGGATTGGCTCTAGAACCCCCTGTACCGAAATCTGAAGATTCTCAAGTCCCTTATATGAAATGGCATAATATTTATATAGAACCTACACACATTCCCATGTGTAATTTAAATAATCTCTAGATTATTTATAAAACTTAATATAGTTTAAATGCAGTGTTAATAGTTATTAAATTCAGTGTAAATCCTATCTAATAGTTGCCTATGGTAGATTCAAATTTTGCTTTTTGAAACTTTCTGGAGTATTTTCCCCTGAATATTTTTGACCTGTAGTTGGTTGAATCTGCACACGTGGAACTTGCAAATCAGAGGACCCCCTGTATCACCATATTATAAATAGACTTTAAATCAAGTCTTTACGTAATTGCACCTTGGCTTTCAGTTCTGTGCATTGACAGGTATGTTTTCTATATGTGTACCTATGAATCTGTTTGAAATAATTTATTTGTGAGCACTAACTGACTCTTAAGGACCTTAATTCAGGCATTTTAACGTTTATTTTGGATAGATGTATGCCAGAAATGCTGCAGAGCAACAGTAATGGAAAATATTAGAAGCTGGTTTCAAAATGTGATTTTCATTAACCCTAATGGAATTAAATTTGCATAGTGTTTTTTTTTCTTTTTTCTTTTTTTGTGTAAAGGTAAAATTCAATGTTACTTCTTTCTTGTTTCGTCTAGTTGACCTTCCATAACAGATTATGAAGTAAATGTTTCCTAACTATATGTGCCAAATGAAAATTCAAATTGCTGATATTAATCAGAAACTCAAATTCATTTTATAAAAAAAATATATAAATCCAGTTTTCAGGCTGTTAATTTCTGTCACTCTTCTTGGCTGTTCTTTTAACCACCTGAATCTGTTATCTAAATTGTTTTCAGATTTTAACTATTAGAAGCAGCTGTAATTGGCAGTTGAAATTTGGGTGATTGTGCAAAATTTCATTGTGAACAACAAATAAAATTTACTGCCTTCCCAGCCCATCTTTATGGGTAGAAGCTCCTGGGGCCAGAGGGTATCAGCCACTCTGGAGGGACTGGACTTTTTGATTTGTTAAGAAGTGCTGTGCAGAAAAGAGACACAGATGTAAAGAACAGACTTTTGGAGTCTGTGGGAGAAGGTGAGAGTGGGATGATTTGAGAGAATAGCATTGAAACGTATATTATCATATGTGAAACAGATTGCCAGTCCACGTTTGATGCGTAAGATGGGGTGCTCAGGGCTAGTGGCCCTGGGATGATCCTGAGGGATGGGATGGGGAGGGAGGTGGGAGGGGGGTTCAGGATGAGAACACATATACACCCATGGTGGATTCATGTGAATGTATAGCAAAAACCACCGCAATACTGTAAAGTAATTACCCTCCAATTAAAAAAAAAAGAAAACTCAGTGCCAACAAGAATAAATAAAAGGATAGAAAAAAATGAAAAAAAGGCTGTGCAGCCCACTCATTATTCTGAAAATTGCTAATTAAAAGGAGAAAAATGAGGAATTAAGCAAATTTCCTGCTTTTCCACTACAGACATTTTCCAGGGTAACCAAATATAGCCCTAGTGGATGAGGGAAGTTTTCTTCTATTTAGAAGACTCTGAGTACTCTCCTGTGTAGAAAAGATGATACGATTGGAAAACTCACCATTTTGCAGACCATAATGAATTAATTGACTCAGGTGGTGGTCAGCAATGGAGGATAAAATCATTTGATGAAAGGCTGCTGGAGAGGAATCAGGCTTTTCTCAGACAAATCCATTGGTCAACCTCAGCATCACTGGATCCAGACAACCATGTGATTGTGTCTCCTGGTGAGAACCATACAGCACTCCCATAATGCACTCTTGTACTTACCCGTCTTTCTGCCGTATCCTGGGGTGGGAGGGACCCTGAAATAATCTAATCAAGCCTCTAGAAGGAATTACCACTCTACAGGAAATGTGGGGTGTGGTGGCACAAGTTATATAACACCATAAGGGAGCAATCACAATCAGACAAATCCAGGAAGTGCATATTCTATAGGCAGTTGACCTGATTTGTTCATTAGTAGCATGAAGAAAAATTCAGTAGAGAGTTAAGAGATAGAAATTAAAAGAGAATTGAGATAAAACAACCAAACAAAATGAGCTTTTTGGAGTTGAAATTCAAACCAAAAAAATAAAGACTTTTTTTGGCTACACCACATAGCTGATGGGATTTTAGTTCCTCGACCCTGGGTCCTCAGCAGTGAAAGCGTTGAGTCCTAAGGACTGGACCACCAGGGAATTCCCCCCAAAAAGACATTTTAAAAGATAAGTTGGGAACTTTGAACATGTATTGTGTCCTGGTTGATTGGGATTTGCTCCAGAACATTCCAGCAGAATAAGGTAGAGTTGCAGAGAAGGATGAAAAAACATAGCAAAATGTTTTTAGTTGTTGAAGGTTTTTGATGGGTACATGGGGTGGGGGGTTGTTATACTCTGTTTTGTGTATGGTTAGACATTTTCCAAGTTTAAAAAAATGGGAGAGAGAAACTTATGACCACATGACAGGAGTAATGTATCAGGAATACCCAATAAATAATTCCATTTCATGGAGTGATTTGTTCATACGAAGTGGTCTTCTAATAGAAATGGAAGTATTTAGGAAAACTCCTGTCTCACAGAATACTCCTCTGGCACTCTGGTCCTAAGTTTGTTTTTGGGGGGTTTTCCTATACAAAACAATTTGGGATCAGTTCTAACACGTTTATATATATATTTTTTTAAATATGTATCTATTTATTTCTTTATTCATTTGGCTGCACTGGGTCTTAGTTGCCGCACTTGGAATCTTTGATCTTCACTGCAGCGTGTGGAATCTTTTTTTAGTTGCAGCATGCAAACTCTTAGTTGCAGGTATGTGGGATCTAGTTCCCTGACCAAGGATCGAACCTGGCACCTTTGCATTGGAAGCAACAAAGTTTTAGCCACCAAACCATCAGGGAAGCCCCAGTACTAACACTTTTTCCTGGGGTTAGCATCAGATCCCACAGTTAATGGCTCAGTCCTACAAGATTCCCCCTACCCCCTCACTTAGATACCAGTTACAAGTCCAGGGTGTTAACCTATGTTTCTTAACAACTGGCTATAGATCAAAAGATTCCCATGACCCCTTCCACAGATTTGATTAATTTGTTAGAACAGCTCACGGAACTCAGAGAAATGTTTTTTTCATCTCAGAAAAAAACTCAGTTATAAAAGGATGTAACTTAGGAACAGCCAGATGAAAGATATGCATAAGGCAAAGTTTGTGGTAAGTGGTGTGAGCTTCCATGCCCTTTCCAGCTCTGCTGCCTTCCCAGCACCTGCACGTGGTCTTTATCCCAGAATCTTTCTGAACTCCATCCTTTGGGCGTTTCTGAACCTTCATTTCATAGGTGTGGTTGATTCAGTTTTGGTTGTTGGTGACTGATTCTCTCTCCAGCCTCTTCCCTTCTCCAGAGGGGGTGGACTGACAGTTTCAAACTTGTTCCCCTGGCAACCAGCCCCTATCCTTATGGACTTTCTAAAAGTCACCTCGTTAACACAAACTCAGATATGGTTGAAAGATGCTAGTTATGAATAACAAAAGATACTTTCTGTCTCTTATCACTTAGAAAATTCCAAGGGTATTAGGAGCTGTGTGCCAGGAACCATGGGAAAAGACCAAAAACGTATTTATTATTAATTGCAATATCACGGAGAGTATTATTGAGTAAGGTATAGTGATGAGAAAAAAAGGCAAGTGCTTTTCAGAAAAAAAAATGAAGGAAATAAAAGTGAATCAAGGAAGAAAATGATGAGAATAGAGGAAAGATACCTCTGAAGGCAGGACTCCAGCAGCAGGGAGGAGTCGAGGAAAGAATGCTGTGATTGCAATTTTGGTGACTAAAATGGCAGTGTTGCTTTCCTTTAGGAGACTATAATTTAATATTTCATAGTTACTAAAAAGACAAGATGGCAGAGGAATAGGAAGGGGAGACCACTTTCTCCCCCACAAATTCATCAAAAGATCATTTGAACGCTAAGCAACTTCCACAAAACAACTTTTGAACACTGGCGGAGGACACCACGCATCCAGAAAGACAGCCCATTCTCTTTGAAAGGAGGTAGGACAAAATATAAAAGACAAAAAAAAAAAGACAAAAGAGTTAGGGATGAAGCCCTTTCCTGGGGAGGGAATGGTGAAGGAGGAGAAGTTTCTACACAGAAAACCCTCTCACAGGTGGGTCTGTGGGGTTTTGGAATCTGAGGAGGCAACGTAACTGGGAGAAAAAAAAAAACACCATAGAATTCAAGTCTAACCACTACTGCGGAAAAGAGAACTTTCCCAGAAAGGCTCTAACCTAACAACCTAACCTAGCCTGGCCTGCTCACAGAACAAAGGATTGAATGAATACCAAAGGAGAGCTAGCTGTGTCCCTGCTCCTCCCCTCCCAGAGGCAGAGAGGCAGGCTTGGGACAGCCAGAGCCAGAAAGCAAGGGGCTACACAAGCTGGAATCAAGATTGCAAGGCCATTACAGAGTGCTGAGTAGTGTTCCCCATGCTATCAGTAGGTCCTTATGTGCATGCATACATGCTAAGTCCATTCAGTCATCCCTGACTCTTTGCAACCCTGTGGACTGCAGCCCGCCAAGATCCTCTGTCCATGGGATTCTCCAGGCAAGGATACTAGAGAGGGTTGCCATGCCCTCCTCCAGGAAATCTTCCTGACACAGGGATAGAATTTGAGTCTCTTAAGCCTCCTGCATTGGCAGGCAGGTTCTTTACCACTGGTGCCACCTGAGAAGCCACAGTAGGTCATTATTAGTTATCTATTTTACATATAGTAGGGTGTATATTGTCAGTTCCAGTCTACCAACTTAACCCTTGTCTCCCTTATCCCCTGATAACCATAAGTCTATTTTCTACATCTGTAACTCTATTTCTGTTTTGTAAGTTCATTTGTAGCCTTTTTTTAAAGTGCCACATGTGATATCATATGATATTTGTCTTTCTCTATCTGACATTTCTCTCAGTATGACAATCTCTAGGTCTATCCATGTTGCTGCAAAAAGCATTTCATTCTTTTCATGGCTGAATAATAATCCACTGTATATATGTACCACATATTCTTTATCCATTCCTCTTTTAAGGGACATTTCGGTTGCTTCCATGTCTTGGCTACTGTAAACAATGCTGCAATGAACATTGGGGTGCATGTATCTTTTCAGGTTGAGGTCTTCTTGGTGGATGAGATGGTAAAGAATCTGCCTACAATGCAGCAGACCCAGGTTCGATCCCTGGGTTGGGAAGATCCCCTGGAGAAAGGAATGGCTACTCAGTCCAATATTCTTGCCTGGAGAATTTCATGTACAGAGGAGCCTGGCAGGTTAAAGTTCATGGGGTCACAAAGAGTCAGATACAACTGAGTCAGCACTAACACTGTCTTTTCAAATTATGGTTTTCTCTGGATATATGCCCAGGAGTGAGATAGCTGGATCATATGGTAGCTATAGCTATATATTTTTAGTACTTTAAGGAACCTCCATAGTAGCTGTACTAGTTTACATTCCCACCAACAGTGTAGGAGCATTTGCTTTTCTCCACATCCTCTCCAGCATTTATTGTTTGTAGATGTTTTATTTATTAAAAAAAATTTTTTTTTGGCTGAGCTGGGTCTTCAGTGCTGAGTGAGGGCTTTCTCTAGTTGTGAGGAGTGGGGCCTGCTCTTTGTGGCAGTGCACAGGCTTCTCATTGCAGTGGCTTCTTTTGTTGCAGAGCACAGGCTTTAGGCACGCAGGCTTCAGTATTTGCAGCTCACGGGCTCTACAGGCAGGTAAGTAGTTGCAGCATACCTGCTTAGTTACTCTGAAGCATGTGGGATTTTCCCAGACCAGGGATCAAACCCACCTTCCCTTGCATTGGCAGGTAGATTCTTAACCACTGGACCACTAGGGAAGTCCCTGTTGGTAGATTTTTTGATCATGGTCATTCTGACTGGTGTGAGATAATACCCAATTATAGTTTTAATTTGCATTTCTCTAATAGTGTTGTTATGCATCTTTCCATGTGCTTTTTAACCATCTGCATGTCTTATTTGGAGAAATGTCTATTTGGATCTTCTTCCCACCTTTTGATTGGATTGTTTGTTTTTTTTGATATTGAGCTGTTTGTACATTTTAGAAATCAATCCCTTATCAGTTGCTTGGTTTGCAAATCTTTTTTCCCATTCTATCACAATAAACTGTGAAAAATTCTGAGAGAGATGGGAATACCAGACCACCTGACCTACCTCTTGAGAAATCTGTATGCAGGTCAGGAAGCAACAGTTAGAACTGGACATGGAACAACAGACTGGTTCCAAATAGGAAAAGGAGTACATCAAGGCTGTATATTGTCACCCTGCTTATTTAACTTATATGCAGAATACATTATGAGAAACGTTGGACTGGAAGAACCACAAGCTGGAATCAAGATTGCTGGGAGAAATACCAATAACCTCAGATATGCAGATGACACCACCCTTATGGCAGAACGTGAAGAGGAGCTAAAAAGCCTCTTGATGAAAGTGAAAAAGGAGAGTGAAAAAGTTGGCTTAAGCTCAACATTCAGAAAACGAAGATCATGGCATCTGGTCCCATCACTTCATGGGAAGTAGATGGGGAAACAGTGGAAACAGTGTCAGACTTTATTTTTCTGGGCTCCAAAATCACTGCAGATGGTGACTGCAGCCATGAAATTAAAAGACGCTTACTCCTTGGAAGAAAAGTCATGACCAACCTAGATAGCATATTCAAAAGGAGAGACATTACTTTGCTGACTAAGGTCCGTCTAGCCAAGGCTATGGTTTTTCCTGTGGTCATGTATGGATGTGAGAGTTGGACTATGAAGAAGGCTGAGCGCCGAAGAATTGATGCTTTTGAACTGTGGTGTTGGAGAAGACTCTTGAGAGTCCCTTGGACTGCAAGGAGATCCAACCAGTCCATTCTGAAGGAGATCAACTCTGGGATTTCTAGTATGGATGTGAGAGTTGGACTGTGAAGAAGGCTGAGCGCCGAAGAATTGATGCTTTTGAACTGTGGTGTTGGAGAAGACTCTTGAGAGTCCCTTGGACTGCAAGGAGATCCAACCAGTCCATTCTGAAGGAGGTCGGCCCTGGGATTTCTTTGGAAGGAATGATGCTAAAGCTGAAACTGCAGTACTTTGGCCACCTCATGTAAAGAGCTGACTCACTGGAAAAGACTCTAATGCTGGGAGGGATTGGGGGCAGGAGGAGAAGGGGACGACAGAGGATGAGATGGCTGGATGGCATCACCGACTCGATGTATGTGAGTTTGAGTGAACTCTGGGAGATGGTGAACAGGGAGGCCTGGCGTGCTGTGATTCATGGGATCACAAAGAGTTGGATGTGACTGAGCGACTGAACTGAACTGAACATAGCTCTGCCCATCAGAACAAGACCCAGTTTCCCCCTCAGTCAGTCTCTCCCATCAGGAAGCTTCCATAAGCCTCTTATCCTTATCCATCAGAGAGCAGACAGAATGAAAATCACAATCACAGAAAACTAACCAAAGTGATCACATGGACCACAACCTTGTCTAACTCAATGTAACTATGAGCTATGCCATGTAAGGCCACCCAAGATGGGCAGGTCATGGACAGGTCACGTTTCTGACAAAAAATGGTCCACTGGAGAAGGGAATGGCAAGCCACTTCAGTAATCTTGCCTTGAGAACCCCATGAACAGTATGAAAAGGCAAAAAGGT
This sequence comes from Aepyceros melampus, assembly GCA_006408695.1. Taxonomy (NCBI): domain Eukaryota; kingdom Metazoa; phylum Chordata; class Mammalia; order Artiodactyla; family Bovidae; genus Aepyceros; species Aepyceros melampus. The sequence continues at coordinate 72,559 of SJXQ01010418.1, forward strand.
ATGACATTGAAAGATGAACTCACTAGGTTGGTAGGTACCCAATATGCTACTGGAGAAAGAATGGAGAAATAACTCCAGAAAGAATGAAGAGATGGAGCCAAAGCAAAAACAACACCTTGTTGTGGATGTGACAGGTGATGGAAGTAAAGTCCAATGCTGTAAAGAGCAATATTGCATAGGAACCTGGAATGTTAGGTCCATATATCAAGGCAAATTGGAAGTGGTCAAACAGGAATGTCAAGAGTGAACATTGACATTTTAGGAATCAGTGAACTAAAATGGCATGGAATGGGTGAATTTAACTCAGATTACCATTATTTATATCTACTATTGTGGGCAAGAATCCCTTAGAAGAAATGGAGTAGCCATCAGAGTGAACAAAAGAGTTGAAAATACAGTACTTGGATGCAGTCTCAAAAATGACAGAATGATCTCTGTTTATTTCAAAGACAAATCATTCAGTATCACAGTAATCCAAGTCTATGCCCCAACCAGTAATGGTGAAAAAGCTGACGTTGAATGGTTTTATGAAGACCTACAAGACCTTCTAGAACTAACACCCAAAACGATGTCCTTCTCATCATAGAGGACTGGAATGCAAAAGTAGGAAGTCAAGAAACACCTAGAGTAACAAGAAAATTTGGCCTTGGAGTATAGAATGAAGCAGGGCAAAGGCTAATAGAGTTCTGCCAAGAGAACGCACTGGTCATAGCAAACACCCTCTTCCCACAACACAAGAGAAGACTCTACACATGGACATCACCAGATGATCAATACTGAAATCAGATAGATTATATTCTTTGCAGCCAAAGGTGGAGAAGCTCTATACAGTCACTAGAAACAAGACCAGAACAGGAGCTGACTGTGGCTCAGATCATGAACTCCTTATTGCCAAATTCAGACTTAAATTGACAAAAGTAGGAAAAATAACTAGACCATTCAGGTATGACTTAAATTCCTTATGATTATACAGTGAAAGTGAGAAATAGATTCAAGAGATTAGAACTGATAGAGTGCCTGAAGAACTATGGATGGAGGTTTGTGACATTGTACAGGAGGCAGTGATCAACACCATTCCCAAGAAAAATAAATGCTAAAAGGTAAAATGGTTGTCTGGGGAGCCCTTACAAATAGCTGTGAAAAGAAGAGATGTGAAAGGCAAAGGAGAAAAGGAAAGAGAATCAGTGAACTAAAATGGCATGGAATGGGTGAATTTAACTCAGATTACCATTATTTATATCTACTATTGTGGGCAAGAATCCCTTAGAAGAAATGGAGTAGCCATCAGAGTGAACAAAAGAGTTGAAAATACAGTACTTGGATGCAGTCTCAAAAATGACAGAATGATCTCTGTTTATTTCAAAGACAAATCATTCAGTATCACAGTAATCCAAGTCTATGCCCCAACCAGTAATGGTGAAAAAGCTGACGTTGAATGGTTTTATGAAGACCTACAAGACCTTCTAGAACTAACACCCAAAACGATGTCCTTCTCATCATAGAGGACTGGAATGCAAAAGTAGGAAGTCAAGAAACACCTAGAGTAACAAGAAAATTTGGCCTTGGAGTATAGAATGAAGCAGGGCAAAGGCTAATAGAGTTCTGCCAAGAGAACGCACTGGTCATAGCAAACACCCTCTTCCCACAACACAAGAGAAGACTCTACACATGGACATCACCAGATGATCAATACTGAAATCAGATAGATTATATTCTTTGCAGCCAAAGGTGGAGAAGCTCTATACAGTCACTAGAAACAAGACCAGAACAGGAGCTGACTGTGGCTCAGATCATGAACTCCTTATGCCAAATTCAGACTTAAATTGACAAAAGTAGGAAAAATAACTAGACCATTCAGGTATGACTTAAATTCCTTATGATTATACAGTGAAAGTGAGAAATAGATTCAAGAGATTAGAACTGATAGAGTGCCTGAAGAACTATGGATGGAGGTTTGTGACATTGTACAGGAGGCAGTGATCAACACCATTCCCAAGAAAAATAAATGCTAAAAGGTAAAATGGTTGTCTGGGGAGCCCTTACAAATAGCTGTGAAAAGAAGAGATGTGAAAGGCAAAGGAGAAAAGGAAAGGTTATACCCTTTTGAATGCAAAGTTCCAAAGAATAGCACCGAGAGATAAGAAAGCTTTCCTCAGCGATCAATGCAAAGGAATAGAGGAAAACAGTAGAATGGGAAAGACTAGAGATCTCTTCAAGAAAATTAGAGACACCAAGGGAACATTTCATGCAAAAATTGGCACAATAAAGGACAGAAATGGTGTGGACCTAACAGAAGCAGAAGATAATAAGAAGAGGTGGCAAGAATACAAAGAAGAAGAATACGAAAAAGACCTTCATGACCCAGATAACCACAATGGTGTGATCACTCACCTAGAGCCAGACATCCTGGAATGTGAAGTCAAGTGGGCCTTAGGAAGCATCACTACAAAGAAAGCCAGTGGAGGTGATGGAATTCCAGTTGAGCTATTTCACATCCTAAAAGATGATGCTGTGAAAGTGCTGCACTCAATATGCCAGCAACTTTGGGAAACTCAGCAGTGGCCACAGGACTGGACAAGGTCAGTTTTCATTCTAATTCCAAAGAAAGGCAATGCCAAAGAATGTTCAAACTACCACACAATTGCACTCATCTCACACTACTAAAGTAATGCTCAAAATTCTCCAAGCCAGGCTTCAACAGTATGTGAACTGTGAACTTCCAGATGTTCAAGCTGGTTTTAGAAAAGGCAGAGGAACCAGAGATCAAATTGCCAACATCCATTGGATCATCGAAAAAGCAAGAGAGTTCCAGAAAAACATCTGCTTTTTGACTACGCCAAAGCCTTTGACTGCGTGGATCACAACAAACTGGAAAATTCTTTAAGAGATGGGAATACTAGACCACCTGACCTGCCTTTTGAGAAATCTGTATGCAAGTCAGGAAGCAATGGTTAGAAGTGGACATGGAACAACAGACTTGTCCCAAATCAGGAAAGAAGTACATCAAGGCTGTATATTGTCACCCTGCTTATTTAACTTATATGCAGAGAACATCATGAGAAACTCTGGGTTGGATGAAGCACAAGCTGGAATCAAGATTGCCGAGAGAAATATCAGTAACCTCAGATACAAAATACACCACTGTTAACGGCAGAAAGCCAAGAAGAACTAAAGAGCCTCTTGATGAAAGTGAAAGAGGAGAGTGAAAAAGTTTGGTTAAAACTCAACATTCAGAAAACTAGGATCATGGCATCTGATCCTATCACTTCCTGGCAAATAGATGGGGGAACAATGGAAACAGTGACAAACTTTGTTTTGGGGGGCTCCAAAATTACTTCAGACAGTGACTGCAGCCATGAAATTAAAAGATGCATGCTCCTTGGAAGAAATGATTTGACCAGCCTAGACAGCATGTTAAAAAGCAGAGATGTTACTTTGCCAACAAAGGCCATCTAGTCAAGCTATGTCTTTTTCCACTGGTCATGTAAAGATGTGAGAGTTGGACTATCAAGAAAACTGAGCACCGAAGAATTGATACTTTTGAACTGTGTTGTTGGAGAAGACTCTTGAGAGTCCTTTGGACCACAAGGAGCTCCAACCAGTCCATCCTAAAGGAAGTCAGTCCTAAATATTCATTGGAAGGACTGATGCTGAAGCTGAAACTCCAATACCTTGGCCACCTGATGCCAAGAACTGACTTATTTGAAAAGTCTGTGATGCTGGCAAAGATTGAAGGCAGGAGGTGAAGGGGACGACAGAGGATGAGATGATTGGGATGGCATCACCGACTCAATCGACATGAGTTTGAGTAAATTCTGGGAGTTTGTGATGGACATGGAGGCCTGGTTTAACTGAGGTGAGTGTTTGAACTGAACTGATGTTAGTACTATTCATGTTCCCATTTTTTGATGAGATGGGTGTGGAGTGGTTAAACAACTTTTTAAAAGTTTCATGGTAGATTCAGACTTTAGACACAGTCTGATTCTGTAGAGTACAAATTCTTGACAGTAGCTCTGTACTGCCTCTCAGCAAAATAAGGGATTGATCCCATGAACTGAAGAAAGTTAGCTCTCTCTCTCTCTCTCTCTCTGGTCATGACTGGATACAGGGGCTCACACAGTGCTGAACAGATCCCGAGTGTCTCCATGCCAGAGTTACCAACACCTCTGTTCTTTCCCAGGTTCTGACAAAAGTTCTGGAACTCAATCTGATTGGCTTGACTTGGGTCACTTGCCTGTCCTTGGGCCTTGTGGGCAAAAAGGTTAAACTAACACACCGACTGGTCAGGCCTGACTATGTGTCCACTTTTGGTGCTGGGGTACCTCCAGGCTGAGAGCACAGGGGGAGGAGTTCCCTGATGGCTGCTTCCAAAGCCACGGGACTAGGTATTGGAGAGGCCACACTGCAGGTTCCAGGTGGAGCATGTCAGAGGATGTGATGGGAAACATATTTATGACCCTGGAAACACCTGTTGAATTGTTCTGTTTTCAGGATTTTAGCAGTTTATTATGTCTTCTATGAAGCCTTCAGTTATGTCTCTTAGTAAAATTTCATAATTTCCATTCTAGTGGCTGTATATTTTTAACATTCTTAACCTTTATTTTAGTTGCTACCGTGAATGAAATTTTATCTATGTATTTTTTGGCTATGCTGGGTCTGTGCTGCTGTGTGGGCTTTTCTCTAGTTGTGAGTGGGGGCTACTCTCTAGTTGTGGTGTGCGAGCTTCTCGTTGCAGTGGTTTCTCTTGTTGTGGAGTATGGGCTCTAGAGTTCTTGAGCTCAGTAGTTGGGGTGCTTGGGCTCGATTGTAGTGGTGCTTGGGCATGTGGGATCTTCCTGGACCCAGGGATTGAACCAGTGTCTTCTGCACTGGAGGCAGATTCTTTACCACTGAGCCACCAGGGAAGCCCAGGATGAAATTTTATTTGAAAGTTTTTTCTGTAACATAGGAACACCCTTGATTTTTTTTTATTTTTGTCTTATCTCCTGGTCTGTGGTTGGACTCAATAATTCTGATGTTTCATTTGGTTTATTTGGGGTTTTTTGGTATATGTGATCATGCCATCTATATATATTTTCTCCCTTCCAGTAGTTATATATCTTGTTGCATTGAACATAGGTTTTACTTTTACTTTTTGGTCATGCCACATGGCTTGTGGAATCTTCTCTGACCAGGGACTGAACCCAGTCCATGGCAGTGAAAGCCCAGAAATCCTAACCATCAGACCACCAGGGAACTTCTCTATCAGCATAGATTTTAATATGTAAAACAATGAGCTTTAAGAATGAACATCTTTTTTTTTAAAGAATGAGCATCTTTGTTTTGGTCCTCATTTTAATGAGAATGCTTTGGGTGTCTTACTATTGATTATTAATTTTAATAAATTAGTTTTATTTTGTATGTGATGCATACTAATGGTAAAAAATACAAACATTTCTGAATGCCATAAGTTCACTTCTCCAGAGGTCATGCTTCTCTCTTCCAACTCCATCCCAGTCCCAGGTGGAACCACTATTAACTGTGTCATGTATCTGGGAAGAAAACCACAGGGAGATACACATACACAAACATACAGGGAAAATACACCTCTCTAGGCCCTTATATACACCCTTAATTCCCTCAGTAGCATACTTGTTAATTACAGTATTGGTTCTTGGTTTGAAAGAATAAGCCTACAGTTCAAAGGCGTGACATGTTATACCCGATTCTTCATTCTGGGCAAGTGTGTCACTCACAGGAAAGCCTTGCATGGCTTACAGCCTTTCTTTCTCTAGAAGAGTCATTATCTCCCCCTTGCCTGATGGGGATATCACCCTCAAAGTAAGCTCGAGGTTGCAGCTGGTGTCCATGGGTTGGCTGCAGAAGAGCTGTCCAGGGAAAGAAAGCAGGAAGATTCAGGGGTAATATTTGCACATGGATGTTGCCATGATGTCTTGCCCTCAGCTCTTCAGTCAACATGCTGCTCTTGGACTAGATTGGTGCTTTTATGTGGAGAGTAGCAATTGCTTTCTTTCTTCTTTCAACAAATATGTACAGCAAGATTGTCCGCTGTGTGCCAGGCATTGAGAATGTGACTGGGAGCAAAACAAAAGACCCCGTCCACATTCAGCTTAACTCCTAGGTAGTGAAACAAAAAATAAATGGCCCATACTAACATAATGTCAGGTAGTGAGAGGCACTATGAAGAAAAAGAATGAAGAAGAAAGACCTCTCTGAGGCTGGAACATTGAGCAATGTCTGTCTGAGAGATAGAAGGATGCTCCAGGTAGGATAGTGGTTCATTTGCAAATAGAGTCAGGGTGGGCCTCCTTCAAAGGACACTTGGCATTGTCTAAAAGTCCAGTGGTTAGGACTTGGCGCTTTCGCTGCTAGGCCCTGGGTTTGATCCCTGGTTGGGGAATTAAGGTTCCACAATGTGGAATTTTGCATGGTACAGCCAAAAAAATAACCAACTCTGGAGGATTTTTTGTTTGCTTTTGTTTTTTTTAGGAATATCGTTCTTGAAAATAGGACTTTACTTCCCAACTTCCCTTACAGCTAGGAGTGGTCACTTGAGTAAGTTCTGATTCATGAAGATGTAACTGGAGGTTTTGGATGAGACTATAAGGAAGTTTCCTTAGAGGGAAAAAGGGTGCTCCCTTTTCCTCGCTCCCCCCAGTTTTTTACTGTCTAGAATGCAGGCAAAATGGCTGAAGGTCATTTAATTATTTAGAACTGAGAGGTTATTTAAGTATGTAAGTCTTTTGTGAAGATGAGAGAAGAAAGATGGGAACTGGGCTCCCTGTGATACCCAGGAGCTCTCATCCTAGCTCTGGACTGCCAAACCCTAGATTTATTTTTACCTTTGTTGTTCACATTGCTAAGTTGTGTTGGACTCTCTACAGCCCAGTGGAGTGCAGCACACCAGGCTTCTCTTCCTCCACTATCTCCGGGAGTTTGCTCAAATTCATGTCCATTGAGTCGGTGATGCTATCTAACCATCTCATCCTCTTTCACCCCCTTCTCCTCCTGCCCTCAGTCTTCCCCAGCATCAGGGTCTTTTCCAATGAGTTTGCTCTTTGCATCTGGTGGTTAAAGTATTGGAGCTTTGGCTTCAGAAACAGTCCTTCCAATGAATATTCAGGGCTGATTTCCTTTAAGATTGCCTGGTTTGACCTCCTTGCTGATTTTCACCATAGAAAGAAGTAAGCATTGATCTTATGCAAGCCACTGCATTTGTTGTTGTTATGTGTAGATAAAAGGAATCCTAATTGAAAGGAAGCAGGAAGATCGGTTAAGAGGCTTTTACAGTAATCCAAGCAAGAGATGACTGTAGCTTGGAATAGAATGGTAGCAGAGTGGGTTACTAGAAGCAGTTCTACCTTTTTTAATGTGGTAAACTATACATAGCATAAATGTTGCCATCTTAACAGTTTTGAAGCATACAGTGGCATTAAGTACATTAATATTTTTTGCAGCCATCAACCGCTGTCCACCTCCAAAACTTCATCTTCCCAAACTGAATCTCTGCCTTCCGAGCAATTACTGCCCCTCCTCCTTCGTCTACTGTAATTGACGTGGACTTAGTTCTTGTCACTGGCCTTTCACTGTTTCATGTCCTGGATGATAGTTTATAATTACACTTATTAGTTATGTACAGATGTATAGTAGTATAGCTAAAATATAAAATTTCCTCTGTGTGTTGCATGATAATAAATTTTTGATATATTTAGTCCGTGGAATTCTCCAGGTCAGAATACTGGAGTCGGTAGCCTTTCCCTTCTCTGGGGATCTTCCCAACCCAAGGATCGAATCCAGGTCTCCTGCATTGCAGGTGAATTCTTTACCAGCTCAGCCACCCGGAAAGCCCAAGAATACTGGAATGGGTAGCCTATCCCTTCTCCAGCAGATCTTCCCAATCCCAGGAATTGAACCGGGGTTTCCTGCATTGCAGGCAGTTCTTTACCAACTGAGCTATCAGGGAAACCCCAAAACAACATATAAAATATCTAATTTTGGGAAAAAAAGAAAAAAAACAGTTTCAAATGTAGGCTGTTTTGCAAACATGTAATCAGTGGTTATATCTATTCAGTAATATCTGACACTGTTTCTTTATTGAGCCGATCTTTTCCTCTTAATTTATTTGCAGTGAATATGTATTATGGTATAAAAGTTTCTGTGAATCACAGTGCTTTGCCTGTGAAGCAGTTTAGAAACTGTGTCTGATGATATTGTTACCAATGGTAAAGCAGTGTGTCAGGGGCAGAATGTAATCTTGTCTGAATGATTAATGTTTGCTGTTGGCTCATCCATCCTTGGGCATGTGTTAGCTTTCTCTCCTCCCTAGTTCTTTCTCCTGTACATAGCATGGCAGCTTCTTTGTGCTCTGGGTTGATACCAACTGCAAAGAGATTATTGTTTTGTTAATGCTTTAAAAAACAAAAAGTTTAAATACTCACTGTTAATCAGTTTTTAGGTTAGTCTATACATCTTAGTTTCAGTGAGCTTGGTTTTTACATTTTCATACTGTAATTTAATCTCCATAAAGTACTTTCCATAGTCCAAGCATGGTCTGCTGCATTCTCTATTTCTCTGGAGACACATTTAGGTTCTTATATCACATTCCGGTCTGTTGGTTAGGTCATTATGTAATAACTGTGGAATTATCATAAGGACAAAAGATTGAGAACACTTGGAACCCACTGTAATGTTTAAGGTAGAAGTAAGTTTTGAAGAGAAAGAAATGATTGAATGACCTTGGAATTTCTAATTAAAGCCGCCAATCCGGATTGACTTCATTTCATTCATTCTTGACTTTTAAACTGATCAGAAATAAATACCAGAACCCAAATGTTTGACACTGTGGCATATGCAACATTTCTACTTGTTCTTCACTTTGCAGGGATATGAGAAAGACGATTTGTTCAGTGAGTTTGAGTAGAAAATGAATTTAGACATTGTGTATATTGATGTGAAAATCCAAGATGTGTCACAGATGGGGTGGACTTGGGCAGTCTGTAATTTCAACATGTGGGGATACAGTAAGGGCTGAGTAAGGCCGTGGCCCTGGAAGAGGAGTAGCTAAAAATTTGAAAATATTCTGGGAAGGTAGAATTGACTGTGGTGGTGTAGAAAGGCTGGTCTTTTGGGGCTCAAAACAGGATGACCTTAAACTAAAATCTGTTTTAATTAATAAAATAGAAAAATTACTGAAAAGAAAAGGTTTCCTGGTTATATCCATAAAGATACCCCCCTATATAGGTCCATTTGTAGAGGCATGGGAAAGTGAACACGTACCCTTTTCCTCCGCCATCAGCAATTCCCAGAAAACAAGGCTTTATTTCAGTAGATGCTCAGTGGCTGTTTACAATCCAGAATGCTCCATGGATATTTGGAAGCGGTAGTGGCAAGGTCACTTACTGTCTATATTCAGGAGTTGGGCTTTTATGAGGAATTTAAGTCATACCAAAATGTTCCTCTCTCTCTCTCTTTTTTTCCTTTTTTTTTTAAAGATGTGCCGCTGCATGGTGTGTGACATCATAGTTCCCCAACCAGGGATCAAACCCACACTTCCTGCAGTGGAAGTACAGAGTCCCAACCACTGGGCTGCCAGGGAAGTCCCCAAGATGTTTCTCTTAATGCAACTCTGATAGTAGCCTCATATTGCCCCAAATCCCATCCAGTTGGGATGCCTTGAGATGAATGTGTTTGTTTTTTTTTAAATCAGATGCCAAGGGTAAGATTAAGTCTGATTGCTTTCTTCATAATTCTTGAATGAGACTGATGGGCTGAAGGCCCAAATAGATGTTTAGAGGCTTGGAATTCCTTAAGAGGTAAGAGAAGTTGTTCCTTTTCCCAAGCTCCATGTGCCCTCTCCCATTATATCATTGCTATTTGCAGCCAGTCCTAACTGTTGTCTGCTATGCAAATCATGAACTTCAAGACTCATGCCACCCCAAAGTGCCACAGGCACTTGTAAAATTTGTTGCAGTCCCTTTCCCATGTCAGAGAAGACTGAGCCATGCCTCCCAGGCTTTGTTCACCAGCGTTTCTGCACAGCGGTCCCTCCCCTTTGTGATGTCCTTAGCCACTGTTGTGACTACCTCCTGGATCTTGTCATATGAAAATAGCACAATCTGGTGGTTAGAACAGTTTTTGGAGTTAGACTCAATGTCAGATCTCTACTGCACCACTTATTACCTGCTTGACGTTGGAGCAATGTTCTTTCTCTCTCTAAGCCTCAGTGTTGTTATCTATAAAATGGATGAATTGCTCTCACCCCACAGCTTCACTTCACTGCATGTAAAGTACTTGGTATGGGTTAGTTCAGTTCAGTTCAGTTGTGTCCGACTCTTGGCAACCCCATGAATCGCAGCACACCAGGCCTCCCTGTCCATCACCAACTCCCGGAGTTCACTCAAACTCACGTCCATCGAGTCAGTCATGCCATCCAGCCATCTCATCCTCTGTCATCCCCTTCTCCTCCTGCCCCCAATCCCTCCCAGTGTCAGAGTGTTTTCCAGTGAGTCAACTCTTTGCATGAGGTGGCCAAAGTACTGGAATTTCAGCTTTAGCATTGTTCCTTCCAAAGACATCCCAGGGCTGATCTCCTTCAGAATGGACTGGTTGGATCTCCTTGCAGTCCAAGGGACCCTCAAGAGTCTTCTCCAACACCACAGTTCAAAAGCATCAGTACTTCACTCAGTAATTGGTAGCTCTTGATTGACATGGACTTCTGTAGCTCCAGGGACATTTTAATCTCACTGACACTCATTTGTCCTTCAGCTTGCTACTCATGTTCTGCATCTTCATGGGATCCCATAAAGGAAATGATCTCCTTGTGGAAGAGAAAGTTGAGACCTCCCTGGTCCAGTGGTTAAGGCTCTGCACTTCCAATGCAGGGGCCATGGGTTCAGTTCCTGGTCGGGGAGCTAAATTTGCACATGCTGCTCTGCCAATATATAAGTAAATAGATGCAGCTTTAAAAATAAAATTAAAGAGAAAGTAACTGTCCTAGTCCCTTGGTCACGTGTTATGGAGAGACTCCATAACTTGAGAGTCTCTGTCACTTTCCAGGTTTCTCAGGAAGACCCCAGGGACTGGCACATCCCTGGGTCAGGGAGGATGAAGCCTGTGACAGGAAGGAAACTGGGCTACGACAGGAGATATTGTAGAGAAAAGGTGGGCAGAGGCAGGCTGGAGGTTGAGCTCAGTCCTCTCTCCAGAGAATACACTTCTGTTACTTAGGTATACTTGTAGAACATTCTTTAGATAGCTTTCCCAAGATCCAGGGTAACCATCATTTTGATTGGCTTTTTAGTGAATTGTTTACAACACAAATATTTTATTACAACCATAATTTGTGCTCCATAGCTCATAAGTAGAGAGGGAGATGCTGAGGTCTTGTTTTTGCCACTTCTTATACATAAGGAAGAAATTTAAGTTAGATGTCTCATCCAGGGTCAAGCATGTGAGAAGTGGTGGTGGCAACATTCCGAACGTCTCCCTTCTAAAACTGACCACCATCTCTCCCCATTCATTCTGCAGCAGCGATGTCCTCTTTCCACCATTCTGCCCTCAACAGCAAGAGGACCCTCCCCAGCCCCCAGCTTGCCATCAGCAGTATTATCAGAGTGTCCTCTTCCAGGCCCAGTACCCTACATCAGGCCCTCAGAGGCCATTCCTAGAACTTCGCTTCAGCAGGGACGGACGGGGTACTCCCATTGTTCCCGTGCTCTTGTCCTCAGAGAGCCTTTTCCTTCCCACCTCGCCCCTCAGTGTTCCTTCTCCAGTAGCCCCTGCCTTTGCACATCTACTTACTGTCCCCCACCATTACAAGGTAACCCTCAGAAGGACAGGACTTGTTCACTGTATTTCTTGTAGTATCCTCTAGCTTTTTTTGTGCTTTGTACATACCACACACTCACATACTACACATTTGTTGAAAGAATGAATGACTCAGTTGTATCTGTCAGAAGCTGAAAGAATGTGAGCCCAGAGTGAATGGCACATGGCACGTCACTGCTCCCTCCTCCCCCCTCAGCCGAGCCTGCCAAGAGGCCAAGGAAGAAGGAGGAGGAAGAGTTTGTGTGCCTGAGGACCCAGCTTCAGGCCTCCTCCTGGGTTTGCTCTGTGTGGAGCTTCAGAACACCATGGCATTCTGGCCTGAGCCAGTTAAGGGTGAGCGTCTGTCATGCGTCTGGTTTCAGTGTTGCCAACACACAGCTGTCTCCAGGCGTGTAGATCTTGTTGAGGGCAAGGTGCGTGCTGGCTAAGGGCATGGACACTTGAGTCTAGTGAGCCCTCTGCCAAATTCAGTTTGTGTCCCCTTGACAAAGTTTCATAACCCTTCTGTGCCTTAGTCTTACTGTTTGTGAAATGGGAATGACCTCACATGGTTGTCCCTAGGATTGAATGAGAGAATCCATGTGAAATCTTTAGCGCAAGTGAGGTGCATGCTGAGTGATCAAGCTGGCTGATACTGTGTACAGTGCTAATTAAATCCTGTTTTTTCTGTTTGTGTCACAAATTCCAGGTTGCTAGGTCTGTTTACTCTGTGTGGCTCACTCTGCCCATCTCTGATGGGAAAGAGCTTTGAGGGAGTAAGTGGAAACCCAGGGGGTTTGGGTGGGAATTCAGCCTATTTTTCTGATTGTTCCCTGTAGAGGGAGGATGCTATGATGTGAGATTTCTGTGTTTGTTTTAGTTTTGTCCTGGTGATTTCCACAGGGGAAAATAATTCAGAGGGAGTAAGTGTCACCACTGGGAACTTGCCTGACTCTCTTTCTCCAGGAGGAAGAACTCTGCCTAGTACGGGTAGGAAAGGGCGGCATCTGACCATGTGCTGGGAGATGAGAGGTCCAAGGAGAGGTCTTATTTCTGCCTGCTTCACAGGACAGTACCAGGCCAAACTGTGGGCACTGGGGTTGAACTGTAGCTGCTTGTAACCGCAGTGGGAACCGTCACCATGCCCCTGGGCAGTGCACTGATGCTGGAAACTGGTGGGCCCTCTTTGTTGTCCTCCAGTGGGATAAATTACATACTCAGTAATTTTTTGTTAGTAAACCATCTATAGGCCAGCGAAATATGAAATACTTTCCATTAAAAGTGTTTTGAGGGACTTCCCTGGCAGCCTTGTGGTTTAATACTCTGTGCTTCCAATGCAGGGGTCATAGGTTCAATCCCTGGTTGGGAAATTAAGATCCCACATGCCACATGGCATGGCCAATTTATATTTATATATATATATATATATATGTATATATATATATATTTTTAATATTATGAGGCATGTAAAAAAGTTACAGTTTTGTTGTTGTCAAATTTGGTATGGATAAACCAACTGTAGAAGATTAGGGAAAATGTCAGTAATCTGAAAAGTGTCTGTTCAAGTTGCTTTGCAAGTAGCAAATTCTTATCTCCTTTAAAGAAAAAAGAAATAGGAAATTGTAGAGAATACCTTGTAGCTAGAGTTAACACAAGAAAGCAGAGAACAACAAACAGTGTCAGCGAATAGCTCTTGCCAGTGCCAGAGGTTGGCAGATAAAGGCACGTTTGTATCTTTTGTTGGTGGTATGTTGTATGTTTTTAGTACACATTTTTATAATTATATATTAATAGTATACATTGACATAGCATTATGTACTTGGTAGTTTTTAAAGTAAATTTTCTGCTTTAATGGACTATTGTATCAATCAATCAGCTATACTAATATGTATTAGACAAGTGGTTTTCTCCTGATCTGACACATGGATGTACCAGTATGTTTTGTTAACTCTGAGAAGACAGGTCTTTCAGCTTGGTTTCATAAGACTGGAAATACAACATACAGATATGTTAATAACTATGTAATTACTATGTTAATAACACTGTTACTAAAATAACCTGTATCTTTGGATTCCATTTCCAATGGAATATGTTCTTATAGTCAAACTGACCTTTCAGGTTTCTAATCATCTGGCTTTTCTTCTGCCTTCTGAATACTGTGTGGAGAGAACTGGAATTGTGGCTTGCTGTGATTACCCTGGAGCTCACAGACAGTTAGGGTTGGTGTGAACAAGAATCCAGATGAGGAGAGTGGACGACGGGAGGAGGGAGGCTAGGTGGGAAGTGGGGAGGTCCATTCAAACCTTGAGGCTGGCAACTTGATTATAATGTTTTGACTTCTAGGCAGCAGGCCACCCAGGTCCAAATGTGAGAACAAAGGCAGATCCTTCTAAATCATGGTGGCTGTGATTTCAGAATTCCAGTTAATTGTTACCTCTACTCAAATTGATAGTTGAGAATTTATTGCAGTAATGCAGTAGCAACCCACAACCTGAAAGTCCCTAACTCTCTTGTCTTCACAGGTGTTGGGACGATGCTTCTTGACAGTGGTGCAGGTCCATTTCCAGTTTTTGACCCAGGCGTTACAGAAGGTACAGCCCGTGGCTCACTCTTGCTTTGCTGAAGTTGTTGTGCCAGAAAAAAAGAACAGCAGCAGTGGCGGCGGCTTATCTGGCATGGGCCACACATCGGAACTGGAGGAAGCTGTGCGATCCTGGCGAGGGGCTGCTGAGGTAACCCTGACTCTGGGGAGATCAGTGCCCTTTGTTCAGATGGGAGAGGCTCCAGAGGGTCTTTGCCTGTTGGTTCTTAAAAGGGCCTTTTTATTTAGAAGTGTGAGTTTTCAACTGCTGTCATTAGATTGTTGATTCATTTAACAGTGAATGCCTTTGTAAATGCTCACTTCACACCAGGCATGCACCAGGTACTGGGAAGACAGCCTCTACTCACAGCCTCCTAAGGAGAAAGGGCTTTACAAAAACAGGGTTGAGGAGAGGCCTTTGACAAGAAGTGCAGCAAAGTTTCTAGGAAGAGGGACCAGGGCAAAGAGGCTGGAGGGTAAGTGGAGTAAGCAGTCAGCTAGGTAGCTAGGTGGGGATGTAGTCAGCAGTGACACTCTTTTTGTTGGTATTTTAATACTCTTTTGTTTCTGAGGCTGGAAGAAAAGCCTTGCAAGTCAACACTTTAGGATTTACTGTTCCATTTCACAGAGTAAAAGAGAATTTATATTATAATATTTAGTTTGACTCATAACCTCATTGGCAAATATTTGATTTTGTTTTAGAAACTCCTCTCATCAAATTTGTAAACATCTTTCAACATTTTAACATGATATGTTCTGTTGTTTACTTAGTTCAGTTTTATGATGTTCCGTTGCATTGTTATTTCTTCTCAATTTCTTTTCGCTGTGTTGGTCTCTTTCATTTTAAAGATTCTCCTCTGCTTTCTTGGTGTTTATCGGAGCAGCCGTGCAGTGCTAGTTGGGGGTTGAGTGCAGGAGTGATACCTGCTGACTTCATTGTAGGTGCTCACACTCTACACCCTTCGTACCTGACTCAAGGTCTTCTCTACCCAACCTGTGGGTATCTTTCATGCTGAGAGCCCAGCCCAAGTGAGCAGCCTTCTGGTGCTCCTGTGACCTCCTGGCCTTGACCTTTTCCTTCACCCGCTTTTGTCTGCCCTGGCTTTCTGCCTTCCTTACTTTGCTTTCAACCAGTGACCCTGCCCCCTACACACTGAGAAAATAGAATGTACCTAGCAGCAGCCCCTCTTCTCCATTTCCACCCAGGTGACACACCTCTCCCATTCAGACCCTCTCCTGTTTCTTCCTCTTTGTTACAGCAGAGGTGGCGCCCTCCCCTCCTGTGCAGAGTCTGCCTCTCTCCATCCTGCCCCCACCCTCAGGGCCTCTGTGCTGCTGGGACCCTAGTTTTTGTCTCCCACCTCCTCAGCATGTTCCCACCAATACACAAATAGGCTTACAAATAAAAATCCTCCATGCTCTGCCCTGTTTCTCTGCTCTTTTCATAGCCAGCTTCTTGGAAGAATTGTTTGCCTCACCTTTGATTCACCCTAAAAAAAGATTACTATTATCAGATATTTCAAGCATATAGGAAATGTCACATACATAACCATCTATCTTCCTTTTAGCTTTGTCAAGTGAATCTTCACTTTTTGCCACATTTGCTTCATACCTTTTATTTTTAACAGAAAAATATTGTTACAAGTGCAGTTGAATTCCCTTTATACTTCTCCAGTGTCTTATTCATATTCCTTTCTCTCTAGAGGTAACCTCTTTTGATTTTGGAGGTGACTCCTATGCATATTTTTATAGTTTTATTCTATATGTGTGTATCCATATGTGTATTGTTTTACACAATATAAAGCTTTATATATAACGGGCATCATTCAGCTCACTAAAATCTGGCTTCCACTTCTCCACCGGAACATGCCTTGTCTTGTCAAGGTCACTGGTGCCTTCCATGTTGCCAGAAACATTGGCAGAAATCCAGGGATCCCATTGACTCTATTTAGCAGCTCACAGTGACTTGCACCCTGGAAATCCTCTCTCCTTATGAAGAACCAAGTGCTCTTAGTTACCCTCTTACCTCCTAGGCTAGCTTCTCCAACCACTTTCCTATCTTCTCTTCAACATAACTTATGAATGTGAGTTCCTCAAGGCCCAGTTCTACATGTCCTTTTCCCTGAGGGCCTCCATCTAGTCTTGGAACTTTAAAAACCTCTTGTGTGCGGGGCCGTGGCGCGTGTGTGCCCAGTTCCCTTCTCCTGTGGCCTCAGGCCCCCGTGTTCGGCTGCTGTCCTCCTCAGGTCTTCAGATGGCTCAGCCCTTGCCTTCCCACATACCCCTGTTCCTCTTCAAACCGTCCCTGCGCTAGCAAGTAGTGCCCTCTCACACTGGGTCCCTTGTGCAAGAAACCTGACATTCACCCTCCAGTTTTTCTGTCACAATTACATCCGGTCTATGCGAAAGCCCCACAGACCCTGCCTCCAGAATACTATTGTAAACCTGTTCCTTCATTCTGTGTCCACTGTCATGGACTTATTTCAGGGGATCATTACTCTCCCCTGACGTCTTCAGAGGCTGGGCCTGCTTCTCCCTTTCCTGTCTTGCTGTCCCTCATCTCTCTCTCTTTCCTTAGGGTAAGGGGTAGACCTGTCCCATGATCTGCCTAGTCCCACATAGTCTGGCTCCTGCCTCCCCACCAGCCACCTCTTGCCACTCTCCCAGCTCCCTGGGTTCTAGTTCCTGCGCCTACATCTCTGCCTGTCCACCCCCTCCCCGACCCTGCACTTCTGGTGACTGCCTCCTCTCTTTAAATGCAGCCTAAATGATGATTTCTCAGTTTCTTGGGTGCTTCCTGTCACAGTTCTTTATTTACTTTGGGATGTGTTTTTCCATTTTATATTTCTTAACTGTTTTATTTGCTTGCGTTTTCAACCTACGAAGCTGTCAGCTCCCAGGTTATAGGGACCAGGATTGGTGCTCCAGTCTGTGCAGTGACGCCTCTAACTTAAGACCTCCTGTGAGCTACATATTTCGACTACATGAGGAGTTCTAGAAAGAGAGTCAAATGGTTTTAAACTGTGAGACTATTAGGGTGCAGGGAGTGATTGGTCTTCATATGGAATTTGTGAAGCTTTGGAAATCTATGACATTATAGCTGCTTAATTTCCTTTAGTCTTGCAATGTTGGTAAATGTTATAACTCCATTAACCTAGAAGAACAAAAATTAAGTGTTTAACAGTGTTATTTGTTGCACAAGTATTATTGCAATAAAAATAGATGTTGAAAAAATTGAAAGACAGTTCATCCTGAATCCTTCCTTACATCTAATAAATTGAATATATATTTTTCTATATTCTCTAGTCCTGATCCATATGTATAGATAACTAGCATTTCATCACAAGACACAGATTAGTCTTCCTGTTTTTCTGTCTTATGTCCTTATGTCTTCTTGTTTTTCTGTCTTATGTATTCATTGTTGTTGTTTAGTTGCTAAGTCATGTCCAACCCTTTGTGACTCCATGACTGTAGCCCACGAGGCTTGTCTGTGCATGGAATTTCCCAGTCAAGAATACTGCAGTGGATTGCCATTTCCTTCTCTAGGGCGTCTTCCCAACCCAGGTACTGAACCTGTGTCTCCTGCTTAGGAGGCAGATTCTTTACCACTGAGCCACCTGGGAGGTTCAGTGTACTCTTCATAAACATATATTTAATGACTAAACAATAAGTATTTCATTTTTCTGTGAGGATTTCAAAAGTTCTGTTTTTCCTTTAATGTTACAATGTAGTTTTTTTCCTGTTAGTGAGGTTTTTTTACTTTGGTGTATAGACCACTCAACCAAATAGATATATTTTTTAATTTTGGAAACTTCAAGCGCCAATATACTAGGGTATCTATCTTTTTAAAGCAGAGAAACTTAAAATGTGATTTAAAAATATATGAATATATAAATATAAATATATATATATATATATATATATATATATATAAAACAGGTAGGTAAGTCTTTTTTGCAGGGTTTTATTTTTGACTGTGCCATGAGGCTTGTGGAATCTTAGTTCCCAGATCAGGGATTGAACCCAGGCCCTCAGCAGTGACAGTGTCAAATCCTACCCACTGGACCACCAGGGAATTCCCAGGGGGTTTCTTAAATAAGGTAGTGCTATGTCAGGTTTGTTTTCTCATCAGTGCTTGGTTTAGTCTTTCAGAATTTCTGGCTGCTCTCTTCATAATAGAGATAATCCAGAATGACTAATGCTTAGATAGTTTCTTGCTTTATTTTAATTGTTTCTTGTTTTTTGTTTTAATTTTGCTAGTATCTATAACATCTTCTTTTACCTACCAGTCATTATTTCTGTTGCAGGCAACATCTAGACTGAGAGAAAGAGGCTGTGATGGCCGCTTGGCAGGAATTGAAGTTCAGCAGCTCTTCTGTTCTCAAAGTGCAGCAATTCCCGAGCACCAGCTAAAAGAACTGAACATAAAAATTGATAGTGCTCTGCAAGTATGTTTTTCAAAACTAGCATGTTAATATCTGAGGAATGAAAACAAGGGGAGGAGTTAAAGTTTTGATGTTGAACCAATTGGAAAGAGTAATAGGATAGTAGTTGGCTTCATGTCTTTTAATAACTATAGAAATTTATGATTTCTATTTTCATTGGACCGTGTCAGTTTGAAATCTACTATGTAATCTTGATTCTTAAAACAATTTCTTTGCAGGCATATAAAATAGCTCTGGAAAGCTTAGGTCACTGTGAATACGCAATGAAGGCTGGTTTCCACCTGAATCCAAAGGCAATAGAAGCCAGTTTGCAGGTACGTTATTCTGTCTGGTGGCTCCGGTGAGCTGGGTGTGGCAGTCGCGCCGTCCACATGAGCCAGTCGTCTTGAGAGCTGAGCCGTGGGTCACCTCTCTTGTCCTCTCCAACCATTTTCCAGGGCTGCTGCAGTGAGGCAGAGGCACAGCAGACGGGGCGGAGGCAGACCCCGCCACAGCCCATGCAGTGTGAGCTTCCCACTGTGCCCGTGCAGATAGGATCAAGCTTCCTGAAGGGGGTCTCCTTCAACGAGTCTGCCGCCGACAACCTGAAACTCAAGACGGTAGCTTCCCATGGGGTTCCTCCAGCCTGGGTGTGAACTTGAAAACAGAGTTCTTAAGGACACCTCACTCACGGCTTGTAAAGAATCTGGATTAAAAAGCGAAACTGAAGTGAAGACAGGAGGCATTGACCTTCCTCAGTAAACTGTTGTCTAAAAGCAGACTAGAGTGACGTTCCCCCTAGCACACACACATTTGATAGGTCTTTACTGAGCAACCGTTAGTACCGTGCTAGGAAGTTTGACAGCCCCCTAGGTTGTGATAGTAACATAGGACGAGGGGGCCTCAGCTAGAGGATTAAGGGATGTGACCCTTGAGAAGAGGACTTAACGCAGAGAAAGACCTGAAGAATAAGTGTCGGGGTGAGGCTGGGGCTGTGAGACAGCCAGGAAGTGAGAGCCTGTCCCAAGAGCTGAAGGCCTTCCTTAGAGCTGAAGCAGGGTGTCCTCTGGCTATCCAGTACAGTCCCTGGTAGGATTTGGATTTAATTGTCCTGAAATGAGGGCTGGGCTCTTCTAGTCTGTAAAAGTTGTCCAGGTGATTCTAACGTGTAGTCAGGCCTGAGAGTCTAGAACAAGGGGAGACATGGCACTGACTGAGGCTGGAGAAGCAGCCCAGGGAGATGGAAAGCCCCCAGTTCCAGGCTGGTGCCCCACCATGGCAGGCCACGTGATTAGACTGGCATTTCTGAAAGATCCCCCTGGCTTCAGGATAGACTTTTGGCTGGAAGGAGAGCAGCACTGAAGGCTTTTGGCCATGGACCCATCTGGTGAAATGAGAGGCAAGTGGAAGGATTCAGGAGCAACCTAGAGGTTGTAATAAGCAGGACTCAAGGATTAACTGGCTATGAGAGGGAGGGGAAGGGAGATGAGGCCCAAGTTTCTGGCTTGGACAGCAGTTTTGGTGCTGCTTACTAAGGCTTGGCGATAGTCGTCAAAAATACATTTTTGTACATTATTTTAAGATTGCTTTTGAGATGTCCAAGTGGAGCCGTCCAGCAGGCAATTGGATGTATGGGTTTAGAGCTCTGAAGTGGGATCAGGGCCTGGGTCCTCACAGACAGATGGTCTCTGGAGCCAGAAGAGAGGCTAGGGGAGTCCAGGAAGTGTGTGACAGGGGTTCAAGGACACTTTGGCATTTAAGAGAGTGGCCGTGACTATTTTATAGTCACAGGGCCATACACGACCTTCTTCAGGCATGTGCTGTATCTGCCACGGTGTACTGTCCTTACGGTGCCTTGATCGGAGTACACTGTTGCTGTGAAGTCCAGCTTGTTGGGAGAGTTCTGGATCACCGGTTTGTTGTGAGAGAATGTAACTCAGGAATAGCCAGATGGAAGAGACGCCTGGGGCAAGGCCTGGGGAAGGGGCTTGGCGGTTCCCTGTTCTCTCCAGGCAGCACAGTCCCAGCACCTCCCTGTGTTCTCCAGCCCAGAAGCTCCTAGGGTAACTTTTGTAAAGAGACTTTCGCCAAGTTAATTTCATTTATGACTTTATTCAAAGTGTATAAAATAAAAGGTTTTGAAAGTACACTATAAAAATGTTGTTTATGCTCTTGGGACAGGCTCTCACTTCCTGGCTGTCTCACAGCCCCAGCCTCACCCCCAGACTTATTCGTCAGGTCTTTCTCTACTTTAAGTCCTCTTCTCAAGGGTCACATCCCTTAATCCTCTAGCTGAGGCCCCCTTGTCCTTTGTTACTATCAGAACCTAGGAGGCTCTTTATGGTTAATGTTTCAGTGAAATAAATTAAGAGGAGAAATCTTGCCCTAGTACTGAAGTAATTAGGACCATTTGGGAGCGTCCTATGTGCCAGGCACGTGTCAAATGTTGCCCATGTATCGTCTCAGTTAATGCTCACCCATGAGGTGGGCACAGCCCTTTTCCCCACTTGACAGAGGAACGAGAGCCCAAGGCCACACAGCTAGAAAGTTGCAGACTGGAATTGGAGCTTATGCTGACCACTTTTTCATCCAGAATAAGGATGAAGTTTTCTGGTATTTACTTGTATCAGATGATTTTCTTTCCTTATTCAGAGGGATTCAGAATTCCTTAGCCAGTTTGCATCAGTAGATTGTTAGATAATGCTATGTTTTGTGCTAGAATAGAAATCACATATGTGTATTAATGCACATGTGTCCATATCTAGCCAGTCACAGGTTTGAGAAAATCTTTGAAGGTAATTGATGAGAATTACTTAAGAAATCAAAATGAAGTGACTTGGGAGAACATAAAATTCTCTTCTCTTGAGGGCTGTTTTGTACCTATAAATGCATTTCTGTAAATTTTGGAACCTTGTATGGTTTTATTTTGAGGTGTGAACTTTCTTTTTATCAATCTGTAGCATACGATGTTGCAGCTGATCAAGGAGGCAGGCTGCTATAATGGAATCACGCCCAGGGACGACTTTCCTGTGACTGAAGTCCTAAACCAGGTGTGCCCATCCACATGGCGGGGTGCCTGCAAGACTGCTGTGCAGCTGCTGTTTGGCCAGGCCGGACTGGTGAGTGAACACTTGTGAAGGACAGGGCAGAGTAGAGGAAGACATTTTAAGCACGTGAGCATGTGGTGTGGGCTCATGTGTGAAAACATTGGATAATATAAACAGCCCTTTGGTTGCTGCAGAGTTTAGACAAGATGGGAAAGGAAGAGCATCACTAAAAGGTCTTTGTCCTTTACTAGATTGATGTTATGTATTTGCAGGGGACCAAGTTGGAAAATGGTGTCTCAGGCTTTCCAGATTTTAAGGAAACCATTACATTAGTGATGATTTGGTAGGCCCTTTCACCTGGCCTGACTCTCCAGGGCTACAGTGGGTGCTTTCTGTTGCTCAAACACAGCAGCCTTCTTCCTGTCTCAGATTTTGCCCTTGATGTTCCTTTTCCCTGAGAATACTCCTCTCAGATCTTCGTGTGACTCACTCTTTCTCATTTTCCTTACATCAGCTCAAACATCACCTCCTCCGATGGTATAAGTAGTGCCCCATCCAGTCACTTTGTACCCCAGCTGTTTATCTCCTTTTATACAATAAAAATAACAACAGCAACTCCAAACTAAGTTTGATCTCTTCACCTTTGGTGAGAAGAATAACTTTTGCCAAATTTGGGTGGGGTTAGGAAATCAACATCTAGGTGTCTTTAATTTTTGTTTTTTTTTCGCTATTTATTTGGTTGCACTGGGTCTTTTGTGACACTCAGGATCTTTAGTTGCTGCATGTGGATCTAGTTCCCTGACCAGAGCTCAGACCCGGGCCCCCTGTATTGGGATTGTGAAGTCTTAGCCACTGGACACCAGGGACGTAACAACATCTAGGTTTTTGTCAGGCACCTTTGATCTGTGCACCTTATGTATTTATCCTATGTTCTAGCTTGAAAGATTGCTTTTTGAAGTGTTATAAGTCTTCCTCCAAGGGATCTTCCTGGGTCAGGAAGATCCCTTGGAGGAAGACATGGCAACCCACTCCAGTATTCTTGTCTGGAGTATCCCATGGACAGAGGAGCCTGGCAGACTACAGCCCAGCAGGTCACACAGAGTCTGACACGACTAAAGCAACTTAGCACACATGCATAGCATTTTAGAGATTAAAGGAAGCTAATTAGAGATCAAGATAATTAAAGAACTGTTTCTACTCTGATTCCTGCTTTATTCATAAAAGGAGCTGTTGGGAGGAGGCAGTCCTTCTGTTCGGTGTGGGTGAGCGCTCCAGTGGCCCAGCTCAGGGTAGTACTTGCTTTGTAGAGGGCCAGGTGGGGCCTGTCCACAGTGCTGAGTTACATTTCCCTTAAAATCTGTTCCTTAGTATAGGAACCCCTGAGAAAAAGAGTAAATTGGAGACCCTGGACCCACTGCCTTGAGTAGATTGATCCATATTCCCAAAGACCATTTTAAGCAGCAGCAGCAGTGGCAACAGGGGAACCACGTCAATAAGTTCTCCAGAAAGGAGTGTGTAAAATAAGGCAGGAAGACCCAAAGGCAGTTTTGAGAAAACAGCAGTTAAAAAAAAATGTTGCATGTTATTCAGAGAGCAAAAACTTCTTTCTAGTTCTCTGCTCCTTGATCCCAGGGCACCTTTGTGTGTGACTGATGAAGAAACTTTAGATTATTGTTCTGGGGATGGGAGGAGAGAGGAAACACCTGCTTGTTTCAACAATGGCTATTACTTGGACAGGAAGTCTTTTCTAAAGGACGCCGCAGACCAGCTGTGGGAGCTCTCTTTACAGCTATGGAAATTGGCTCCATTAGACACTGAATCTGGAATCCTAATAAGCAAGCAACTCTGCACAGCTTTGCCCTTCCTGAAATATTACAGATTTGTTATTAAAGTGTTTTATGATTATATTCTTAAATTTCTTTTAGTCATTTAAAAATACATTCATCACCTTGTCACACCCTTTGAATTACAAAGGGTGCTATGTCATCTGTGTGATATTAAAGGCTCTCCTCAGGACTTCCCTGGCAGTCCAGTGGTTGAGACTCTGCACTTCCAGTCCAGGGGCCACGGGTTCAGTCCCTGGTCAAGGAACTAAGATCCCACATGCTGCATGGTACAGCCAAAATGAAGAAGGAAACAACTCTCTTCCAGGGAGTTCCCTGGTGGTCTAGTGGTTCATACTCCATGCTTTCATAGCTGTGGCCCGGATTCAGTCCCTGGCTGGGGAACTGAGGTCCCACAAGTTCACAGTGTGACCAAAAATAAAACAAGAGAAAATCACTGAGAAAGGATTGGTTCTGCATTTTTCCTGAAGTAATTCTGTTCTTATTGATGGTTGAGGATAAAGTGGCCTTAACAAAAAGCCTCATCATCTTCTGGCTCATATTTGGTCATGACACGTAGGCTGCTCTAAAAGCATTGGTTTGATTTTTATGACATTTTTACTTCTTTCAAGTGCATCAAGTGAAAAAATACTTAGACGAAGGAAACAGAGTAATTCCTAATTAACATATTTACAGCTTGGAAGAAGTACTAAAAATGACTGTAAAGTTCAATACATCCTGCACCTAGAATGCAGTTTCTGTTTTTTTGAAGTATTACTGTTTTCAGTCATCTTTATTACTTGCTGTTGTCTCCGTGAGGTTCCTGACTGGCCTGTGTGTTTCTGTGTTGCTGGATAGTGTGCTGTCTTACCAGAGTCACTCAGCATTGATAGGCTCGTGCATTTGATTTGTTTATGATCCACTTTTCTCTTTGAAAGCTGATTGTTGTTTTTGTTTCTCTCTTAGGTGGTAGTTGACACAGCACAGATTGAAAATAAAGAAGCCTATGCCCCCCAAATCAGTTTAGAAGGCTCCAGAATTGTGGTTCAAGTCCCATCCACATGGTAACATGACTCTTACACTAACGCAGGCCTAAGCTTTGATTGATGTTTGCACATCTTTGAAAAGATTGCATTGCTTGTGACAAATTTGTTACTGAGTCCACAGCTTTTGAACAGAGTATATCATTTTCTGTAAGTCACCCAGCATTTCTCTGAAGCTAAGTATAAAACATAGAATTTCTTCTCCTTTGTTCCAACAACAGCCATGCTGACCTAGAGGTCATGTCATCACACGCCCAGTGTCATTGAAAATCTGGAGGCAGACTGAGCTATTTCATTTTTAATTATTTGCTTATATTTATAAACTTATAATGAAGTATTCTTAATTTATTCAGAAAAAGCCCCTACAAATCAGTAAGAAATGGGCAAAGCACATAGACAGGTAAATCAGAAGAGGCATGGTCAATGATGAGATGAAGAACGTGTATAACCTCACCTAACAAAGAAAGGAAGGCAAAGCAGAAAACACAGTGTCATTTTGCCCATCATGTTATTAAATTGTTTTAGAATACCAGTACTAGGTTTGGTCCAGACTGTACAAAAACTGGCACAGATGTTAAATAAATCACGAGCCTTTCTGGAGGGCAGTTTCATTTGTCAGAAGCCTAAAATAAAGGCTGTGACCTCAGCAGTTCCACGTCTAGGGATTTAACCTTGGATGTGCCTACAGATTCAGCACAGTTTTATTATTAAATAGGAAAAATTAAACATATATTGGAAGACTTTTGCTATTAAAAGGACTTCCCTGGTGGCTCAGAGGTTAAAGCGTCTGCCTCCTATGCGGGAGACCATGGTTCGATCCCTGGGTTGGGAAGATCCCCTGGAGAAGGAAATGGCAACCCACTCCAGTATTCTTGCTTGGAGAATCTCATGGACTGAAGAGCCTGGTGGGCTGCAGTCCATGGGGTCACAAAGAATCGGACACGACTGAGTGACTTTACTTATTTACTTACTTACTTTGCTATTAAAATCATGGGCAGAATGAATATTTAACTATATAGAAAATGTTTGAAGTAATTTGGTAGGAAGAGATAGTAAGGAATAGTGACACTATTTGGGCCCGTGTGGACTAACGTGGTATTTGGGTAATGCTTTGTATTACCCAATTGTATTTAAACCATTTCTTCTTGAAATGCAAAGGGGGTCCAGTGGAGATTCTCCTTGAAGTTTTAGAATTTGTTAATATATCAAGTGTGAAAGCAAAAGTGTTAAGTCACTCAGTCATTTCCGACTGTTTGTGACCCCATGGACTGCAGCCCAGCAGGCTCCTCGGTCCATAGAATTTTTCAGGCAAGAATATTGGAGTGGGTTGCCATTCCCTTCTCCAGGGTATCTTCCTGACCCAGATATCAAACCCGGTCTCCTGCATTACAGACAGATTCCTTACCATCTGAAGGGTTGGTGATTCACGTCATGTCCCAGAATCTCCCTTCTGTGAGTTTCTCCATAAATTTCTAAATTTGATTATTAGTTAATTTATATTAATGTCTTCATTCCTATCAGACAGTAGATTTTTTTCTTTCTGGACTCAGCTCGCAGGATCGTAGTTCTCTAATCAGGGATTGAACTCGGGCCTGCAGTAGTGAGAGAGTGAGTCCTAACCACTGAACTGGCAAGGAATTCTCCAAGCAGTAGATTAAAAGCTCACGTTTTTGTAAGAGTTTTGTGTTCCTGAAACTGTTTTCTAATTCAGGTTCTTATTGAAAAATATTCAGCTTAACTAGGATTCTCATTTTAAAGAAAACATTTCCAACTCTTGGACAATTGGGTAAATATAAACAGCTAGTACTAAAATGGTTAACACTGCAGTTTACTTCCAGAACTCTCCCTTTATGATTGATTTCCTTTGTAATTTATTGCCCATCCTTGAAAGACCTCACAGACTACAGAGGCTCCCTCTGCTGGCTACTTCTGGTAAAAATGGCACAGTTTTCATTTTTTTTTTTTTTCATTTTACAAAATATGTGCTTGCTGAGAAGAACTCAAAAAGAAGTAATTGCTTTACTCCAACTTAGAGAAAGTGAAATTATTGGCAAAACTAGTCAAGAATTTATTATTTTCTTTGCTTTTAGCATAATGAAGTATCTAGATTCTTCCACCCCCCCAAAAGTAGTATCTTACTTAGAGTTTTAAACTGTGATATTTAAGCTGCTACCCATTCTTTCTTTCATCAAATATTTACTGAATACCTAACATGTGACAGACACTGTTCTAGGCTCTGGGAATTAAATCAGAAGCAAGACAGACAGGGTCCTTGCCCTTAATAGAGCTGGCCTTGTAATGGCGTGGGGGTTGGGGAGGGGACTGCTAATAAGCATAGGAATTAAGTTCAAGCACTGGCAAGCCTACGAGGGGAATAAGAGCAGAGTGACATCATCTGTTAGAGAATAACAGGTAGAGATGGCAAGAGGAAGCTATTTTGGATGAGGAAGTCAGTCATGAAGGGTCTCTTTAAGGATGTGACATTTGAGAGGAGCCTACCACGCAGAGAGTAGATGGGGAAAGCATCGCAGGCAGAAGGAACAGCAAATGCAGAGACCTGAGGAGTGTGCTGGTGTGACTGGAGGTATGCTGGGTGACAGTGAAGACAGGAGTCATGGAAGCCAGGACTTGCGGGTCCCTGGGGGACTAGAGTTTTATCTAAGAACAGGTAGAAGGTTTTAAGCCAAAAAGAATAGGTTTAGTTTCTTCAGGGGATTTTACTGATCAGTTCTCAAGACTTATGAATAACATAAAAATACCATTCTGTTGATTTTTAGAAAGAAATCATTAGTATCACCAGAAACCGTAGTACTCCTTTCTGCATGACCAGAAAATGCTCACTTAGTGGGTAGACATGTGACCAGCCAGATCACAAGCCGAAGTTGGCTTGAGAACACAGAGCAAGTATGTCCTGGTGATCAGCGATTCCAGGCTGAGAGAATCAGGTGCATGGACCTCAACCAGGTCCACTGGCCAGGATTCTCTCCCAGGAGCCCAGGGTCTCGTCGGGTGCTGGCAGAGCTTGCCTTGTTGAGTGCTTTCTCCAGGGTTTCTGAGACTGGCCAGCTCACACCCTCACATATATTTCTTCTCAAGCCAAAGTCACACTGGGGAGTGCTGCTGCCTCCTTAGGTAGGCTTCAGCAAGTGTTATTTGCATCATTTAGCCCCCAGAGCACTCAGTAACAGATAGCATCTTCCTGGTTCTCCCTCTCAGAAAAGGCCTCTTGATGGAGTGCCCCAGGTGGGCAGTGGGGACGTGAATGCCAGCGGGAAAGCAGCTCTCAAACGGGAGCAGTTCAGGCAAAGGCAACAGCATCAGAGATCCTGAGATGTGAGCAGATCCAACATATCCAGGGCGCATGAGAAGCCTCGTGGTTGGGACACTGTAAAGAGAGGTGACAGTGAAGAGGATTGTGTCCAAAGAGGCAGGGGGGGTCCAGGTCACAGAGTCTGGAGCGCTGTGGTGAGGGGTTTGGATTTTATTTCAGCCACAGTAGGATGCCACTGGAGGGTTTTGCACTGGGGAGTGATGTGTTCTGATTTGTGCTAGAGGAGGCTCACTCTCTTGCTGTGTGGAGGAAAGTCAGGGCTTAAGCTGGTGTAGGACAGTGAAAGGGCGTTAGGATACCTAGAAGGCAGCCCCTGCACCAAATCTTCTCTTCCTACTAAACAGATTCTAGACAGTTAAAAATCTGCGGAGACACGAAGCCCTGTTGTATCGCTTCCCCTTCCTGTTGTGCAGCAGCAAGTCCCAGTGTTAGCCTTGTCATCCTTTATTCTTATGATTACTAAATTTTTCTTTGGTGCCAAAAGTTGTGGCCTTTTGTATAAGGCCTGCTTGAAAATTGGAACCCTGTCGTGGAGAAGGGCAGCCTAGACTCACGCAACTTGATTGGTTCCTAGGTGCCTGAAAGAAGACCCAGCTACTATGTCCCTGCTGCAGAGAAGCCTAGATCCTGAGAAGACGCTGGGCCTGGTGGATGTGCTCTACACTGCGGTGCTGGACCTTACCCGCTGGAGGGCAGGGAGGTGGGTGTCCCTGCCGAGGAGCAGTGTGACCACTTACAGGGTCATGTGAGCTCATGTCACTCATAGTATGTGAGTAAATAAGGCAAGAAGGGGAACTTTGAGGCAACTTGTTATTTGGGAATAATTTCAAGCTTACAGAAAAGTTGCAGGAATAAACAGAGAATTGCCCTTTATTTACCCAGACTCCCCAGTTTGTGAACACTTTTGCCTTCATTTGTTGTATCATTTCAGAGTTAAGTCCATCGAGAGGATTTTAACCAAGCTCACATTCTCCATATGAACTCAGCGCAGAAGGGTGTTTAGAAAATTTACTTATATCTTGCATGAAATTTATTTATATCTGAAAGTGCTGACAGTTGCAACATTATCTATTTGTGAATAAACTTGAGAACTGGTAGAGACCTTGAACATTTAGCCACAGGCCCTCTGCATGTCTTCATTCCTGAGCACACAGAGGCCCAGAACAGCAAGGTGACTTAACCAGTGTCACTGCAGCCATCACCTCTAGGAATTTCTATCAGTACTGGAAAAAAGTATGCAGAAAACTTTGGAAGTGACAGCCCTCTGTGCTTGGCACTGTCTGTGAATCCGTGCTGCCTCGTGCCCCTGGGTCCTGCCCACTCACCCCTCTCTGCTGTGTGGATTGTCTGTTGACCCTCTGCTGGATCAGCCAGGCTCCCCTGTCATCCAGGCACACAGGCGACCTCTGCCAAATGCATCTCCCACGCTAGACTAGGCGTGCTTTGCTTTCCTGTATTGCAGTCAGAGGGTTTCACTCAAAAATCCTCATGCCAGAATCCTAATGTAGTTTTCATGGCCCTGTGTTAGACATGGTGAAAGTGAAAGTGTTAGTTGATCAGTTGGATATGGTAGATGTTTCATAATGAATATAGATAGTAATGGCACCCCACTCCAGTACTCTTGCCTGGAAAATCCCATGGACGAAGGAGCCTGGTGGACTGCAGTCCATGGGGCTGCTACTAATCAGACACGACTGGGCGACTTCACTTTCACTTTTCACTTGCATGCATTGGAGAAGGAAATGGCAACCCACTCCAGTGTTCTTGCCTGGAGAATCCCAGGGACGGGGGAGCCTGGTGGGCTGCCGTCTATGGGGTTGCACAGAGTCGGACACTACTGAAGCGACTTAGCAGCATAGATAGTAAGTCCTTAAATTATGTACTCTTAAAACTTCTGGGTGTTTATGAAATAAATGAACCCAATTCCAAACAAAGATGTCTTTTTATTCTTAAAGTCTTTCTTGAACACCAAAGCATTCCCATTTTATTGTCCAATTTGTATATTTGTCTTTTAAAAAAAAAATACATTTCTCTTTCAATAGGGAACAAGCTTTACCCTGCATACAGATCCAGCTTCAGAGGGAGATCTGTGATTTTGGAAATCAGGCTGATTTGCCTTCTGGGAATGGGAACAAGTCTTCAGGTGGCCTGCAAAAGACATTCTCCAAGCTGACCTCCCGGTTCACCAAGAAAGCTTCATGTCCCAGCTCGAGCAGCAACACAAGTTATTCCATTCCAAATACCCCTTCCAAAAACATCTTCATAGCCGGGTGTTCGGAAGAGAAGGCCAAAATGCCCACTAACATGGATTCAAGGCTACAAAGCATTTTGAACATTGGTAATTTCCCTAGGACTGCAGACCCTTCAAGTCAGCTCAGAATTCCAGTAATCACATGGCCAATGGTTTTCTCCTGGAGAGGCGTGACAACTTCCTGCAAGGGGATGATGGCAAGGATGAGAAGGGTATGAATTTGCCAACCGATCAGGAAATGCAGGAGGTGATCGATTTTCTCTCGGGCTTTAACATGGGCCAGTCACACCAGGGCTCCCCGCTGGTGACACGGCGTAACTCTGCTGCCACAGCCATGGTGACTGAGCAGAAGGCAGGAGCCATGCAGCCACAGCAGCCATCACTGCCAGTGCCCCCACCACCGCGGCCACCCCAGGCTGGGGCGCACACACCTCTGACACCGCAGCCGGGCCTGGCACCTCAGCAGCAGTCCCCAAAGCAACAGCAGCCCCAGGTCCAGTACTACCAACACCTGCTGCAACCTGTTGGACCGCAGCAGCCCCCGCCCCAGCCCCGGGCCCCTGGGAAATGGGTACCCGGCTCATCCCAGCAGCCAGCGCAACCTGTCGGAGCTGGTCTGTCTCCCCTTGGCCAGTGGCCTGGCATATCTGATCTCAGTTCTGACTTGTACAGCTTGGGTCTGGTGAGCAGCTGTTTGGATGATGTGATGTCAGAGGTTTTGGGACAAAAGGCACAGGGACCTAGAAATAACACCTGGCCAAACCGTGACCAAAGCGATGGAGTCTTCGGGATGTTGGGAGAGATTCTGCCTTTTGATCCTGCAGGTATGTGAGCCCCCTCCTCACCTTGGAGTTTTAACTTAAATAGTATCACCAAGGACTTTATAGGGCCTGTCTGCCGTGGCCTTCCTTTTGGGAGGCAGTGACTTAATCCCCTTTAAAGACCCTTTCTCACTGTTTGATGGCAAATATGGGGCAGCTCCAGCAAAGGGAGGAAGCAGTAGTTAGAATGAGTCTGAGAAGGTAAGTGGAATTATTTCCTTACTTTGTAGATGACAGAATTGAGACTAAGAGAAGCTGAATGACTCAAAGTCCCATTAGTCAAGAGTGCTCCAATCTGAGCCCTCCCATTCATGGCACCAAAATGACTGGCCCTCCGTGGCCGCCTTATTTCCTAATTACATAATCTGTTCTGCAATTCTCTTTTGCTTAAAGCCTAGAACCCATGAAAGGTGGTAAAGCACCTTCCTACCTTCATAGAATTCGGCTTTTCCTAGCCTACAATTCTGAAAGTTCCCCAGAGTTATCTTAGGAAATTGGAAAAAATTTAGAAACAAAACAAAAATAAACTAGGAAGAGGAGTTAAGGATAAAGTTGTTCTACACCTGAAACTAAAATGATATTTTAAATTAGCTATACTTCAGTTTCAAAAAAGGATAAAAGCCAAAGCGAAATAAATTTGAAAGAAAAATATAGTAAACATTATAAATAAATCTAAAATAAAACTGATAAAAAGAAATTTCTAAAAGAAATCTTTAGAAAATGATAAAATAGAGAAGCCAATTTATTGTAATCCTGATTAAGACAGAGCAAAGAAAAACAAGATTAGGAAAGAAAAAGATAGCTACAGATATAGGAGAGATTCGGAGAAGGCAGTAGCAACCCACTCCAGTACCCTTGCCTGGCAAATCCCATGGACGGAGGAGCCTGGTGGGCTGCAGTCCAGGGGGTTGCTAGGAGTCGGACATGACTGAGCGACTTCCCTTTCACTTTTCACTTTCATGCACGGGAGAAGGAAATGGCAACCCACTCCAGTGTTCTTGCCTGGAGAATCCCAGGGATGGGGGAGCTTGGTGGGCTGCCGTCTATGGGGTTGCACAGAGTCGGACACGACTGAAGCGACTTAGCAGAAACATAGGAGAGATTAAAAGAACTTTAAGGGTTTCCCTGGTGGTTCAGTGGTAAAGAATCCACCTGCCAGTGCAGGTGACACAGGTTCAATCCCTGATCTGGGAAGATCCCATGTGCCCCGGGGTAACTAAGCCTGGGAGCCTCAGCTACTGAGCCTGTGCACCGTAGAACCCGTGCTCTGCAGCAAGAGAAGCCAGTGCAATCAGAAACCATGCGCCACAGCTAGAGGGCAGCCCTTGTCGCAACTAGAAAAAACCTGCACGGCAACAAAGACCAAATAAATAAATAAATAAACTATTAAAAAATAATAAAAACTACTTTAAGACATTATCACATATGTGATGACACCATACTAGAAAACTGAACGGAAAATAGAATCTTTTCTCACAAAACATACATGATCAGAATTGCACTAGGTAGTGGAAAGCCCAGTCTATTCCAGGAAAAGAGATTGGAAAGGGAGTTACGAAGCCAACATGATTTTATTGTAAAAATGTAAATTTTTATGTATGTAGATAGATGCAAGAATATGTAGCAGTATATCAAAAGAGTTATATCTGGTTCACTTCAGTAGTATAAGATAGTTCAGTCTAAGGAACTCAGCTCCTGTACAGTAATCTGTTATTTCACCCAGTAAATGAGAAAAACTCATACAGCAGAAAATGCCGTCAAGACATTTGGTAAAAGACACCAGCAGTTTTTTTTTTTTTTTAATTTATTTTTTTAAATTAATTATTTTTTTTTTAGTTTGTTTTGCTTTACAATACTGTATTCGTATTGCTACACATCGACATGAATCAGCCACAAGTGTACATGACCTCCCAATCCCGACCCCCACCTCCCGCCTCCTGCCCCACACCCTCTCTTTGGATTATCCCCGTGCATCAGTCCCAAGCATCCTGCATCCTGCATCAAACCTGGACTGGCGATTCGTTTCACTTATGATACCACAGATGTTACACTGCCACTCTGCCAACCCATTCCACCCTCTCCCTCTCCCACAGAGTCCAAAAGGCCGTTCTATACATCTGTGTCTCTTTTGCTGTCTTGCGCACAGGTTTATCATTACCATCATTCTAAATTCCATATATATGTGTAAGTATACTGTATTGGTGTTTAAAAGACACCAGCAGTTCTTAAGTAAACTCAAAACATGAAGAGAAGGAAATGTCTTGAATATGAAAAAGATTATCTACCAGTAGCAAGTAGTACTTTGTACAGTGAAACAAACTCATTCTAGTTAAATCAAGACCCAAACAGTGTGGCAAATGAACTACCAATACCATGTGACTTTGTCTTGAACTTTCTGGCAAATGTAGCAAGACAAAAATGAAATAAGTGGTATACTATGCGTTAGAAAAGAGAGATTAAAAAAGTACGTCTCTTGGGACTTCTTCCCTGGTGATCCAGTGGCTAAGACTCCAAGCTCCCAATGCAAGGGGTGCAGGTTTGATCCCTGGTCAAGGAACTAGACCCCACCTGCTGCATACAAGATACAAGATAAATATATATAAGTTGATTACTTTTTACTCATTTAGCAAATGTTATATGGAAGTGAAAAATAATGACCAGAAGAGATTTCCGACCAAGTGAACCCAGCAGTATCTAAAATTAAAGGAAAGGAATTTTTTCTTATGTCTTCTCAGAATTCCTCATACTGCTGTGTGTGCTCTTTGGTTCTCGCTCCCCTTGTGTGGGTGGATGTGGGGCCCCTGCCTTGGGGGAGGTCTAATGGTTCCACGCTGCTATGGAGAGCAAGCTCCTCTAGCCACCACCAGTGGGAACTGGTGTGGTACATTTTTTCAAATGTACTGCTGGGAAACAGTGTGTACATTTGTTGACAGTCCTATAATTAAATCCAGAGTATTAATGGTGTTTGGCAGAACTTTATCATCTTTAATCTCTACTGGGGCCCGAACAGCCTGTGTGTCATTAACTTAGGAATCCTACTAGCTTTTCCTTCTGGATATCCCTTTCTTACCTTCAAGTCCTTCATGTAGCTTCCTGCAGATGCCACCCCATCAGCATAAGGTCTGTGTGGCTCTTAGATGGGGAAACAGTGGAAACGGTGTCAGACTTTATTTTTTGGGCTCCAGAATCACTGCAGATGGTGATTGCAGCCATGAAATTAAAAGATGCTTACTCCTTGGAAGAAAAGTTATGACCAACCTAGACAGCATATTAAAAAGCAGAGACATTACTTTGCCAACAAAGGTCCGTCTAGTCAAGGCTATGGTTTTTCCTGTGGTCATGTATGGATGTGAGAGTTGGACTGTGAAGAAGGCTGAGCACCGAAGAATTGATGCTTTTGAAATGTGGTGTTGGAGAAGACTCTTGCGAGTCCCTTGGACTGCAAGGAGATCCAACCAGTCCATTCTGAAGGAGATCAGCCCTGGGATTTCTTTGGAAGGAATGATGCTAAAACTGAAGCTAAAAAGCAGAGACATTACTTTGCCGACTAAGGTCCGTCTAGTCAAGGCTATGGTTTTTCCTGTGGTCATGTATGGATGTGAGAGTTGGATGTGAAGAAGGCTGAGCACCGAAGAATTGATGCTTTTGAAATGTGGTGTTGGAGAAGACTCTTGCGAGTCCCTTGGACTGCAAGGAGATCCAACCAGTCCATTCTGAAGGAGATCAGCCCTGGGATTTCTTTGGAAGGAATGATGCTAAAACTGAAGCTCCAGTACTTTGGCCACCTCATGCGAAGAGCTGACTCATTGGAAAAGACTCTGATGCTGGGAGGGATTGGGGGCAGGAGGAGAAGGGGACGACCGAGGATGAGATGGCTGGATGGCATCATGGACTCAATGGACGTGAGTCTGAGTGAACTCTGGGAGTTGGTGATGGACAAGGAGGCCTGGCGTGCTGTGATTCATGGGGTCGCAAAGAGTCGGACACGACTGAGCAACTGAACTGAACTGAACTGAACTGAAGGGCATTCTGGAAGGATGAATTCCAGAAGGCGCCCTTTCAGGCAGGGGCAGCTAGAACCTAGTGCTGCCTCTGCACAGGCGCACGCAGCCCCTGCGCGCCCTCTTGTGGCCATCTTCGTGCAGTGCACACATGGCAGCTCCCAGAGAGAGCGATCTTAAGGATTGAGCCCTGGTATCTTTCCCACCTTGAAGCTAGAAAGTATTCACTCATGAGTCATATTCAGTTTGCGACCTACAGACATTTTCCTACTGTGTCTTTTTGTTTGACTTTCTCTAAATGTCTTTGCTGTTTTTTTTTTTTTCCACTGGTACTGGCCTGCACATCCTTACTCAATTCTGTCCAATATGTTTCCATCTACCTCTTCATAATTTCATAAATTTCACCCTACTCACTATCACTCTATGATCTTCAGGCTGAATTTGCAGGTCTGCCTTCAGTATCCAGGAGAATATTGGATCAGATTTGAGCCCAAGAGGGAAGACCAGGTATTCTCTATCTGGCTGACCCTAATGCTTTGGGGTTGCACAGAGTCGGACACGACTGAAGCGACTTAGCAGCAGCAGCAGCAATGCTTTGATAACTTTCAGGTTATCTCTTAGTTGAAGTCATATCTGATCCTCTTAGTTGTTAAGTATGTAGCTCCAGACATTGGAAATTTTTAAAGTAACTAGTATTTGCCTTTCAAATTTAGCCTTGGCTAAAGCAGACCTTTTTATTCTGTCTTTGTGCACATTCAGCTTGTCCTGCCTAGGCAAGCCCCTTCTCACAGTCTCTATGCACACACCATTCCCCATCTTCAGACCTGTGTGCTAAAAGCCCCATCTCACCACAGTAGGCTTCTGAGCAAATTCTACAGCCCACTCTGGGCCGCATGCCTGGCAGCCCCTCACCATTGGTCACTGTGTTTGTCAACAGGATACCCTCAGAAGGTAGGGAAGGAAACGAGGCCAGTTTGGCCCCCAACCCTGTTTATTACTCTGTCTTAACACAGTGGGTTCAGATCCCGAGTTTGCGCGCTATGTGGCAGGAGTGAGCCAAGCAATGCAGCAGAAACGGCAAGTCCAACATGGTCGCCGCCCAGGCAATCCCCGGGGCCACTGGCCACCCATGGATGATGCCCATCGGACCTGGCCTTTCCCAGAGTTCTTTGCAGAAGGGTGAGTGCTGGGTGTGTGGGCGGGAAGCTGAGTTGGTTCTGGGCGTTCTGCAGGGGACCTTGGTGTACTTACCAGGCCATTCATTTCTAGGCCCCCATGTGAGAGAATGGCACATGGTCAGATCTTAGGGGTGAGTTTCGTGACTGACTAGGATGCCAAGTGGCATGTGGTGTCCCTGTACATACACCATTGGTATGAATTGATGATTTCTGAGACAGGCTCTTCTGCCCTGGACAAAGATCTTATTTGGTGGTGTCTGGGACATAATTG
The DNA here is from genome assembly GCA_006408695.1 of Aepyceros melampus. Taxonomy (NCBI): domain Eukaryota; kingdom Metazoa; phylum Chordata; class Mammalia; order Artiodactyla; family Bovidae; genus Aepyceros; species Aepyceros melampus. The sequence continues at coordinate 109,135 of SJXQ01010418.1, forward strand.
CATGTTCAACACAGTCTTTAGCTGAAATGAGCATGGTAATGAAACCTGTGTCATTTATGGAATATGATCCTTATAGCCTACAAAATAAAAAGCAAAGGTGTACAGTTCAGATTCTGATGTATTGAGAGAACTGTGGATTTTCATCATAAAGACCTTTGGGGGAGTGATTTTTTTTTTTAACACCTCTTATTGCTCCCTGATAAA
>SJXQ01010418.1:112555-149003 GCA_006408695.1 Aepyceros melampus
AGGTTCCAAATCCTTAAGTTTTAAGAGTTGCGTGGGGTTCTTTGTGGTGAATGACTCTCTTCCTATGGTTTTTGTCTAAATGATCAGCCATCTCAGCAGACTCAAGAGCCACGTGCAGAGGAAGTTCTGGGTCTGTGCTGTCCACAGTGATGGCCATTAGCCCATGTGGCTACCTAAATGTAAAGATTGAGTTCCTGAGTTGCGCGAGTCACGTGTGGTGAGCAGCTGCTGTACTGGGTGGCCCAGAGAGAGCGCGCCTGTGGTTGCGCGCTCCGCTGGGCGCTGCTGCTCCAGGACTGTGGGGAGGGCTGGGGCTCACACCCTGTTTCCTCAGTGGGAATAAGGACCAGAGACCGGGGGAGGTGGGACAGGAGGATCAGTTGCCAGGAATGCCACTAAAAACCCTCTTCTGTCTCTCAGGATAACAAAACCAAAACGTGGCCGCCCAAAGCCCCCTGGCAGCACCCTTCCCCACTGCCCAGCACCCTGCCTGGCCCCAGCGCACCACTCTATGCAGTCGCCAGCCCCGGCAGCCAGTGGAGTGACACCGTGCAGATGTTGCAGTCCCCGGTGTGGGCCGCCACCAGTGACTGCAGCGCCGCCTCCTTCGCCTACGTGCAGACCCCGCCGCAGCCCCCGCCCCCACCAGCACACAAGGCAGCCCCCAAGGGCTTCAAGGCCTTCCCCGGGAAAGCTGAGCGCAGACCGGCCTACTTGCCCCAGTACTGACCCCGGGCCTGCCTGCCCACCCGCCCAGAGCTTTTGGGGCCAGGGGCCCCAGCCCAGGGCTGACTGGCTGGCAACAGCCCCCCAGAGGACCAGTGCACCCCTGTCCCAGGCAGGGATCCTTGGGGATGGAGGTGGTTGGCAGCTCCAAGCCTTTAAGGCCTGGCTTCTCAAAACTCTGGAGGCATCAGACACCTGGAGGGCCAGATGAAGATGGAGTTTTCTGACTCTCCTCAGGGAGATCCGGGGGATGTTTGAGTTTAATAAGCACCTCTGGTGATTCTGATGCAGGTGGGCCACTGGCCACACTTTTAGAAACACAGCTCTCAAGTTTGTAGACCCCACTGTGTGTGTTGGGAAGGCGTTGGGGCTGGAGGCTGAGAGCAAAACTGACCATTCTTCTGAAACCTTCTCTTTCCCTCCTTAACACGTTGAGTGATGACCACACCAATCACTGTATTTTATAGCTATTTTTCATATAGGTTTTTAGTTAAAATATCTCCTGCCTAAAATGCATTGAATATTTTAAGATAACAAAGAGAGTGGCTGGAGGTTTTTCAACACTATATTTAAGCTTCTATGAACTGGGCAAAGGATAGCATATTTGTGATGAGAAGCAGTCACCTGGGTTTTCTGTAAATGGACAGTCCCTCGCCACCCCCAGCAGCACCCAAGGGGTGTGACCTTTACCAGATTTACAAAAGCAGGATCATAGCACTGATGGTGCGTGGAGATGAGCCTGCTGGCTGCTGCACGTGTGCGGGATAAAGCTACAGCTTCTGCCCTCATATCTTTCCACACATGGCCAGAGGCTTCGACACGGTTTCCGAGTGTGGGGTGTGGTCAGGGGGCTGCAAAGAGACACTTGAAATTGCAGTAGCATTGTGAGCTGGCTCAAGACAAACCAATTAAGATGTAGATAGGAATTAATTTAAAAGTTTTTCTTTAAAGAAGAAAATAAACCACCTCATTTTCAGTTAACATGTGCTGTTAAATAGATAACATCCTGTGGATTTAGGGATATTTTTCCAGCCAGAATGGATCCAGAAGAATTGAATGGTGCTTAAATTGAGAAATAATAAATATATCTATATAGACTAGACATATCCCACTGTATATTAATTGAGGTTACAGAAGTTCTTTATATAAAACTTATTTAAATTTTTCATATTTCATCTTTGAAAAAGTCTAATTGAGAAAAATCCATAATATTTTCTGGTATGAAAGTTTGACAGTATTAATATTTTTTTTTATATTTTCTTAAACATTAAACCATTTTAATATATGTTAACTACTAATAAATGGTTTATTCTTTCTAACTCCATATAAGCTTTTCCAGCAAAGATTGTAATAACACAGTTATGTTCTCATTTTTCTATGAATATAAGTAAATTTATATTTAAAAATACCAAAAAGAATATATATATATATGTATGTAGACACACTAATTATAGAGGACCCTTAGGGTGTCTGAGCCCAGCCATCTGAATCTTTAGTACTGTGGTGCCAGGCTGTCTCCAGGCCTCAGGTGTTGTCTTTTGTGCTGAGTGGGGATGTCAGTGCTGCCTGTAGTCATGATCCTTTCACCGTGGGTTCTGGACATTCACCTCACCATGTTTACAGAGAACTATTTTGTACATAGACTTTTCAGGCACGTGCTCTGCACCGACCCTGCGTGGCTCTTGTCCGTGTGTGTTAGCTGTCTCTGTGTGTGCACTAACGTCTGTTGAAGTTATCTGTGGCTGTTTCCTTGTGAGGTAGTTTTCCTCTCCTTCAGTAATGTGTCTCCAGTACCCCGTGTTTCAAGTTCTATTATCCTGAAGTACCCTTGTTTTAATAGTGCCTCCCCAAAGACCTCGCCCTGGACAGAGGTCAGTCCTGTATGCTCCCGCGCAGGTGACATCCACATTGCTGACTGCCACTTTCCAGTCTGGTTTTCTCAATTAAGGAAGACACTTTGTAATTGCGTCTCCATGGGTTGTGAGACTGTGTGAAGCTGTTTGTGTAGTCTCCTTGTGGGTGCTGTGTTCTCAGCACCGCCTTGCTTTGAACACTGGTAATTCCAGGTGCTGCGCTCGGCAGAGGGGTCTCGCCAAAGCGCATGTGTGTGCGTGTGTGAGTGTGTGTGTCCTTTGTGTGGCCAGGCGTGGCTGCCTTGCTCGTGTGACTAGTTACAATGCTTCCAAACTGGAACTCTACATTTTGTATCTTACTTTTAAAGCTCCTATAAGTAAAATAACTATTGGCTTTATTAAAATATACCTTTAATACTTTTTGGATCTCTGTCAAAATGCACTGCAGCAGATAATCATGCCAGAAGCCCTGTCTGATTCATTACTTTGAAAAGCTGCACACGAATAGGTTTTTAGGTCAGCCTGTCCTCTGATTCTGAGCCCTTGCAAGGGCTTGTAATGCCTTGTAATACCTCTGGGGGTATTAGGATAAGCCAGGGCAGGGGGCTGCTGGCGCACAGAAAGTGGGACAGCTACCACATCTCTCCTGTCGGCTTCCCTGAGGCAAAGCTGAAAGGGCCTCTGTGTGGGCAGGGCCACTGTTGTGGTGAAGGCGGCCGCCTGAAGAATGCAGACTCTGCTTGGGTTGTGGTCTGCCAACACACACATTCCACCAAGTGTGGGCACTTGGGAGCTGCCCAGCCCGCCTTTCCAAGAGGCAGACCCAGGGATGAGGTCTCCCCCAACTCTGCCAGACACCCGCCTTGTGGCAGATCCTCCCTCATAGGTACAAGAAGGACTCGTTGCACTGGATGGAGCCATCCTGCTGTGGAGAAGGAAAGATTGTACAGTGGGAACCACAAAAGGAGGAGGGAGTTACAGGGGAGTTTCAACTCATTTTCACTTACAGCAAGACAGCATTTGATTGAAACTTTTTCCATGAACTTAAGAAAATGGAGTAAATGAGTATAAATATATAACCTACCAGTACAAGTACCACTCTGGCTTCTTTCTCCTAAGACTCCCAGAAGCTGAGCATGGGGACATTAAATACACCTCAGGACAAGGTTACTTAGTAATAGCCATGTTGTATGAGTATTGCTAAGGAAGACACTGAAAGTTCATATTAAAATGCTAGCCAGAACATTTTATAAATGTTAAACATTTATAACATAAAACGTAACCATTTTATAAATTGTATAAAATGTGAACACATTCATATGTGTTCCTATTTAACATTAGTACCCAATGCTGTTCTCCAGGCAAGAATACTGGAATGGGGTTGCTGTGCCCTCCTCCAGGGGATCTTCCTGACCTAGGGACTGAATCTGAGTCTCTTACATCTCCTGCATTGGCAGTGGGTTCTTTACCACTAGCACCACCTGGGAAGCCCATATTCTTGCCTGGAGAATCCCATAGACAGAGAAGCCTGGAGGTCTACAGAGGGTCGCAGAGTCAGACACAACTGAAGTGACTTAGCACACACACAGTCACACATGTGGTCCTGTTCACTGAATTCTAACTGACAGCAGTGGTGGAGACAGGCGTCCTGTAAACCCAGCTCTGTCCTGAATGGTGGGGGATGGAAGCAGACAGATGTTCACCAGAGCCTCAAGATGGCCCCTGGGGGCTTTGGTCAGCTGAGAAATGGAGGAGGACACACAGGCAGGTCCTGATGAGGCTGGTGACCCTCCTTTTCTGTCTGGGCTTCCTGGGAGAGTGGGCATCCAGCTCTGGGAGTGTAGCTGAAACTGCATCCCAGCCATGGTTCTGGGAAAGGACGGCCCACTGTGTGAGCCTTCTCGTGAAATGCTTCCTGATGTGGGTTCAAGAGTAAACCCTGCCAAAGGTCAGCTCCTTGATTCCCAAAAGACAGGTATGTGGACAAGTGACTGTCAGGGTCTCAACCACATGTGCCTGGGAGTCTGAGGAAACCCTGGGGCCAGGCTCTTGGAAGTAACACGAACAGATGGCCTTAGGATCCGCAGGGGTTGGCTGGCTGGGCCCAGGTCTCTGCTTGTCTGTGAGGGGGCCTGTATGTGGGCCTAGGTGAGGAGGAAGGATTGTTTCCCGAGTGTCATGTTCATTTCAATATTTACTACTGTCATGCTCCTTGCTGGGATAGGAGCCAGGCTGCATAGAAAATGAAGTCTCTGCCCATAAACTCCAGAGATGGCAATGGCGCCCCACTCCAGTACTCTTGCCTGGAAAATCCCATGGACGGAGGAACCTGGTGGGCTGCAGTCCATGGGGTCACGAGTCAGACACGACTGAGCGAGTTCACTTTCACTTTTCACTTTCATGCATTGGAGAAGGAAATGGCAACTCACTCCAGTGTTCTTGCCTGGAGAATCCCAGGGACAGGGGAGCCTGGTGGGCGCCGTCTATGGGGTTGCACAGAGTCAGACATGACTGAAGTGACTTAGCAGCAGCAGCAGCCCATAAACTCACTCTTTAAGGGAAGACAACTCCCTCTTTCCCATTCTTGGTAAGAGATACATATTCAAGCACTCAATGCTCAAGCAGAAATCCTAGAAGACATTTTTGATCTTCTTTACTCTCCTCTTTCACTTAATTAGCAAGTCCTACAAGTGTTACTGTGGTCTTCCCTGGTAGTTCAGCTCGTAAAGAGTTCGCCTGCAATGCAGGAGACTCCAGTTCGATTCCAGGGTCGGGAAATTCCCCTGGAAAGGGAAATGCTATCCACTCCAGTATTCTCCAATCCAGTATTCTCTGGCTTCCCTGGTGACAGTAAAGAATCCGCCTGCAGTGCAGGAGACCCTGGTTCAATTCCTGGATAGGTAAGATTCCCCTGGAGGAGGGCATGGCAACCCACTCCAGTATTCTCGCCTGGAGAATCCCATGGACAGAAGAGCCTGGAGGGCTACAGTCTAAAGGGTCACAAAGAGTCGGAGACGACTGAGCGACTAAGCACAGCACAGCACAAGTGCTTCTGCAAGCATATTTCAAATCCACCAAGTTCTTGCATCTCCACTGCCATCAACCTGGTCCTCCCCATCTCCTGCCTTTCCTTCTCAGGCCTAATGTCTCCTGGACACCCCTGCTACCTCTAGGAAGCCTGCCTGCGGTGCCCACGTGCCTGGGCCTTTCCATCAGTTCTGTCCGGCCAGAGCTCAGCCTCTGCCCGGCCTTGTTTAGTACTCCCGCCATAATGTGTGTTTGCACATGTCCCTCTCGCCAGAATCAAAGCCTCAGTAGAGCAAGGAGTAAGTCTTGTTCACGGGCACAAGTGCAGGGTGCAGAACACCGCGAAGCAACTCCAGATAATACAAACGAAACGAGGTGCTGCTAAGGCCAGAAGCAGATTCTAATACAAAACCAAAACACAGAACTAGACTTGAATCGGTTTTCACATCCGGCTAGAGGAATACACAATGACCGGGTTTGTACTAGAGCCGCAAGGAAGGGCTGTTTAGCTCTTTACCAAGTACAGAGTTTTCTCAGGGTGAAAACCTCCGCCCATATGCGGAGGAGAAATATTTTTTAAAGACGTAACTGGATTCACCACGAAAATCTGGCGACATCCCAAAGCGACAGAACTCAGCTGAGCAGGCAAGCACCGCGAGCACGGGACACGAGCTCCGAGCCTCCTGGGGCCGCTGACTCAGCCATCCGGGTTTCTCTTAGCCTGCGCACGCGCAGTTTGCCCCGACCCGGAGTCTGCGCACTTTCGCGCACACGTCCATCCCAGACGTGCCGGCAGAGGCGTGTGCAAGTTCGCCGGTCTGGAGCCGGGGCCTGTCTGAGCGCGGGGACATGCGCACACGTGCACCCCCGGACGTGCGAGCCCACACGCAGACGCGTGCGCACCCCCGCCCGCTCACTCCTTGCGCTGGTCCCGCCTTCCTTGTGCTTAGTCGCGTGCGCACCGCCCCTCTGGAGAGTGTGGCGGGTGCCAGGGGATTCGCGGAGTTCCGAAGAACCGCGACTCCTCACCCTTTCCAGGTCACCGTGACTCAGCATCCTCGGTGGGTGCGCCGCCTCGGAGCAGCTCGCGAAAATCCATCGGCGTGTATCGCCCCACACCCGACCTCCTTCACACTCGAGCCCCAGAACTGCTGCTACCCTGTCCCGCAACCTCCCTTTGCCGTTGTCCTGGTGATCTGGTCTCCATGCCCTGCCTGACTCCTGTCCAACGGCCCTGAATTGAGGCCTGACTTAGGTCCACCCTTCAATCCACTCCTCTCTCTCGGTTGATAGCATCTTGCCGAGGGCACTTGAAAGTGCCTGGCACTGGAGCGGTCTACTGAACTTCGAGAGCCAGGTTTTTCTTTGGATGATGGTTGTCAGCCCCGGGTCTGGATGCATAGAACCCTCTGAGAGAGCCACTTCTAAACACTGGTACTGTGCGATTTGCAGACAGGGCTTGGCTCAGCATGTGGAGCCGATTGTGGAGATGGTGTAGAAAACAGGTTTAACTTTTATCTGTATATGGTTTAGTCACTAAGTCGTGTCTGACTCTTACCCCATGGGCTGTAGGCCACCAGGCTTCTCCATCCGTGGGATTCTGCAGGCAAGAATACTGGAGTGGGTTGCCATTTCCTTCTCTGGGGGATCTTCCCGACCCAGGAATCAAACCCAGGTCTCCTGCATTGCAGGCAGATTCTTTGCTCACTGAGTTATGAGGGAAGCTACTTTATCAATATGAATATAAAATTACCTTAATATTTTTCCAAACTGCAGACCTCACCGTACTCCCCAAAGTTTGATTAGAGAGGCTACCTCCACACCCCAGTGTCTGATTGTTGGCCCCGCTCCTCCCCCCACGCACGCTGCACCTTTCTTGGTAAGAATCTCCCTACTCTCCTACTCAGATGCTCAGATCCAGCGCAAGGGGAGCAGTGTTGACCCAGTGGCTGTGTTCTCCTACCGCTCTGCCTTTGCCTTTGCTGCTGTCCTTGCATTTGGAAATATCATTCTTGGCCATTTCCTCTTGTAAAATTCTACCCTGTCAATCAGATTTACAGGCTTAATTGATGTTCAAATAGAAGGTGGGGGAGGGGTGGTGGAGAGGGCCTGAAAGAATTGTCTGCTTCTTCTCCTTCCCGATACACTTTTCCCAAGGCTGAAGAGTCAGGAAGTGGCCCAGGACAGGTCCAGGGCAGGGTTGTGATTAAGAACAGGGTTCAAGACTGGGGCAACCTTGAACTGATTCTCTCCTTAATTTAGCAGAATGGCTATTTTCAGATTTCTTAGCTTGTCTGTTATGTGGAGAGGATAGTGAGATATCACGCATGGGGTGCTGTGAGGGTTATGTGGCAGAGAATTTAGCACAGAGCTCTGCCTGCAGTAAACTAGCAGCAGGAGAAAAGTACCCATACTTTCCTGCTAATATAGAAAATCCACATAACTGGAATTTCAGCGTGCAATGTTAAAATATTATGAGGAGATCTGAGAATAGGTGGGAAATCTGGAATAATTGAACTGCTGGGAATTACAGAGGCCAAACTGCTGGAGGTGTACATTATAGAATGTTAAAAAGAAGATGAAACCTTTAAAAAGGTAATAATTGGAGGCCTTGCCTCCTTCCTCTTTAGGACCTAAGCTGCTCCTGTGCGTTTCAGGTGGATGGAAGTGGACATTGGGGAGGGTAGTGTGGCAGGGGGCAGGTGAACACCCATAAAATCTTGGTAAAGATTGGGAGTTTTAAATGACAGCTTAGCTTAGAACAACGTCAAGATGAGGGGAAATCAGTGGTTTGTGCTGCAGTTGCAGACCGAGGTGGCCTGGCCCCAGGAACTTGGGTGATGGGGTTCACTCTGCCATCTCTGGAGGTCCTTCTCTTCATAGTCTGTCCTTTCTGACAGGCAGCTTAACACTTAAAAAAAAAAAAAAGAATTTTTCCTACTGGCTTTGGGTCCCTGTTTGGCTGTCTTGGGCTTCCCTGGTGGCTCAGATGGTAAAGAATCTGCCTGCAGTGTGGGAGACCCAGGTTCAATCCCTGGGTTAAGAAGATCCCCTGGAGAAGGGAATGGCTACCCACTCCAGTATTCTCACCTGGAGAATTCATGGACAGAGGAGCCTGGTGGGCTACAGTCCACAGAATTGCAGACAGCTGGACACAACTGAGTGACTTTCACTTCTGACTACTTAGGTCATGCGTTCATCTCTGATTCAGTCAAGGAGGCAGAGGAAGAAACCCAAGGGTGAGAGGTAGTGGCTTTGGATCAAGACAACAGATAAACAGACGTCTACTGTGATCACTGAAAAGAGCCTGCTTGAGAAAAAGGGAGGCAGTGGCTCCTACTGTCAAGAGTCGTCAAAGGAATCATAGAGCAAGTGGATGATATGGGTAATTGCTACTGAGACTGGCCTTCCTGTTGGATGGAGTTCTGTTCTGAAACACAGGATTGAAGGTTGAGAGTGCTATTCTGTGCAGAGAGCTGCTTGGATGGGAACTCTTGTGATTGGAGGGTTTCTCAGAAACTAGTGGAACAGATGCTGTTAGCACTGTCAGGGTTCTGCTGGATATGGGAAGCCTGTTTAAACCTCAGAGTTGACAGATGACCCAAAACTCTGGACAGATAAGGGCCATGTGGCAGGGCTGTTCCCTGCAAAGTCCTGTGACCATCTCTTCAATCTCTGACCCCTCTCTCTTTTCCTTATCTTTCCGTTCCGTTCAGTCGCTCAGTCGTGTCCGACTCTTTGCGACCCTATGAATCACAGCACGCCAGGCCTCCCTGTTCATCACCAACTCCCGGAGTTCACTCAGACTCATGTCCATTGAGTCCGTGATGCCATCCAGACATCTCATCCTCGGTTGTCCCCTTCTCCTCCTGCCCCCAATCCCTCCCAGCATCAGGGTCTTTTCCAATGAGTCAACTCTTCGCATGAGGTGGCCAAAGTACTGGAGCTTCAGTTTTAGCATCATTCCTTCCAAAGAAATCCCAGGGCTGATCTCCTTCAGAATGGACTGGTTGGATCTCCTTGCACTCCAAGGGACACTCAAGAGTCTTCTCCAACACCACAGTTCAAAAGCATCAATTCTTCGGCACTCAGCCTTCTTCACAGTCCAACTCTCACATCCATACATGACCACAGGAAAAACCATAGCCTTGACTAGACGGACCTTAGTCGGCAAAGTAATGTCTCTGCCTTTGAATATACTATCTAGGTTGGTCATAATTTTTCTTCCAAGGAGTAAGCGTCTTTTAATATCATGGCTGCAGTCACCATCTGCAGTGATTTTGGAGCCCCAAAAAATAAAGTCTGACACTGTTTCTATTGTTTCCCCATCTATTTCCCATGAAGTGATGGGGCCAGATGCCATGATCTTCGTTTTCTGAATGTTGAGCTTTAAGCCAACTTTTTCACTCTCACTTTCAACAAGAGGCTTTTTAGCTCCTCTTCACTTTCTGCCATAAGGGTGGTGGCATCTGCATATCTGAGGTTATTGATATTTCTCCCAGCAATCTTGATTCCAGCTTGTGTTTCTTCCAGTCCAGCGTTTCTCATGATGTACTCTGCATAAGACTGGATGCCATGATCTTAGTTTTCTGAATGTTGAGCTTTAAGCCAACTTTTTCACTCTCACTTTCAACAAGAGGCTTTTTAGCTCCTCTTCACTTTCTGCCATAAGGGTGGTGTCATCTGCATATCTGAGGTTATTGATATTTCTCCCAGCAATCTTGATTCCAGCTTGTGTTTCTTCCAGTCCAGCGTTTCTCATGATGTATTCTGTTCACAGTATTATGAAACTAGAAATCGACTATAAATAAGCTGAAAAAATCAGCTATATGTGGAGACTGAACACCATGCTATTGAAAAATCAAAGGATAAATCTACATTTCCTGAAGACAAGTGAAAATGAAAATACAACATAGGAAAAAATGTATGGGATGCAGCAAAATGTGGTACTGAGACGGAAGTTTACATAACAGCCTAGGCCTACAATAAGAAATAAGCAAAATTTTAAATAAACAATCTAACCTTACACTCACCTCGGAACTTCTCAGGTGGCTCAGTGGCAAAGAATCCGCCTGCCAATGCAGGAGATGCAAGAGATTTGATCCCTGAAGTCAGGAAGATCACTAGAGTAGGAAATAGCAACTCCATTATTCTTGCCTGGAAAATTCCATGGACAGAGGAGCCTGTTGGGCTACAGTCCATGGGGTTGCAGAGTTGCACATGGCTGAACACACACACACACACACACACACACACAAAGAAATAAGCAAAATTTTAAATAAACAATCTAACCTTACACTCACCTCGGAACTTCTCAGGTGGCTCAGTGGCAAAGAATCCGCCTGCCAATGCAGGAGATGCAAGAGATTTGATCCCTGAAGTCAGGAAGATCACTAGAGTAGGAAATAGCAACTCCATTATTCTTGCCTGGAAAATTCCATGGACAGAGGAGCCTGTTGGGCTACAGTCCATGGGGTTGCAGAGTTGCACATGGCTGAACACACACACACACACACACACACACACACACACAACCTTATACCTAAAGAAACTAGAAAAAGAAGGCCAGACAAAGCCCAAAGTCAGTAGAAGGTAGGAAAAATACAGATCATAGCAGCAATAAATTAAATTCAGACTAAAGATAAAAAAGATCAGTGTAACTAAGAATTGGGTCTTTGAAAAGAAAGAGAATTGACAAACCTTTGACTAAAAAAGAGAGAAGACTCTGAAAAATAACATCAGAAACAAAAGAGGAGAAATAACTGCCGGGGTCCAGCCCCGGTGGATCCAGGGTGATTCAAAGGTGGAGACCAAATCGGCGTCCTAGGAAAAAAGTTATTCAATTACAGATATATAGAGAGATTAGAACAGATAGTGTAGTAGGAAAATTAGTGGAGAAAAAGAGGCTGAATAACTTGGTTTATGTGTAATACCAATCACCACCTACGTAGGCCACAGGCATCTTTCCGTTCTCCCGAAGGAGAGGAGGCACTGAGGCCTCCCCAGTAGTCAATAAAGCAGAAATAGATGTTTTTCTGGAACTCTCTTGCTTTTTCCATGATCCAGCGGATGTTGGCAATTTGATCTCTGGTTCCTCTGCCTTTTCTAAAACCAGCTTGAACATCAGGGAGTTCACGGTTCACATATTGCTGAAGCCTGGCTTGGAGAATTTTGAGCATTACTTTACTAGCCTGTGAGATGAGTGCAATTGTGCGGTAGTTTGAGCATTCTTTGGCATTGCCTTTAGGAACTCAAATAATTCTGGGCAGACAGAGAAAGGCCAGAAGTGGCAGTGACAGCATGGTACTGGGAGGTAGGTCAGAGGAAGATCTAAGCCTAGGACTGCAGCAGGACAGGGCACACTCCTGGATGGGTGGCATTTCTGGGGGAACTGGGCGATGGAGAAGCTCAATTTGAGTGCACAGTCCTTGGGCCTCTTCTCTCTGACTACATTTACTCTATCTTACCCACACTGTCCTCTAGGCTCATGACTTCAAATGCTGTCTACTCACTCATGACTCCTAAGTTTTTCCTCTTGCCTGAACCATTCCTCCTCATACTCCAGACATGAACACCCAACTCAACAGTTCCACTTAGATGTCTAAAGGTTTTGAAAACTTGTCAAAAATAAGGTAATGATCTTCCCCGTAAAGCTGGCATTTCTCCAACATGCAATGGCAATTCCATTTTTCCAGGAATTTGGGTAAAAAACAAGATGTTATCATTGACTGTTATTTTTCTTTCTCTTAATTCTTCACTCAATATATATAGACCACCAGGCCCAGCTCCCCTCCCTTGACACCTTCATTCCTGGTCTGCATTCTTGCTGTAGCATCCTCTCTGTTGTCCTTACTTTCATGCCTACTGAATTGTTAGTCTGATCCTTTGGTAAACATGTCAGATGATGCCCCCCCTCTTTGTTTAAACCTTTCAATGGTTTCCCATCTCTGTGGGAATAAAACTCAAAGTTCTTACAACGACTTCTTGCTTTCCTTCCCTCTCTGACCTCATCCTCTCTCACTCCCCTCATTCACTCCGCTCCAGCCACACTCGCCTTTTGCTGTTGCTGAAACATCAGCGTGCTTTCCTCAGGAATTTTGCAGCTGCTCTTCCCTTTGCCTGAACGCTTCTCCCCCAGATATCCAAGTGGCTTGCTTTCTCACCTTCTTCAGGCTTTTGCTCAAATGTCTCCTCCTTAGTGAGTTTTGCCTTGACCATTCTATTCAGAATTGCATCTTCTATCTCCAGCACCCTTTTCACTTTTCCTTTTCTCAGTAGCACTTACAGCATCTGATAAGCCATATATTTTACTTGTCACCTAAGCATCCCGAACACCTGGAACACTACCTGTAACACAGAAGGTGTAGGAGGGAGTTGTGTCAAGTGAATGAATGAATGAACGAATGAAGCAGGCAGGAGCTCGGCCTCTGTTCCCCGATCAGTTCCAGGCAGAGGCTGGTAGAGTAGCAGCAGTCCAAGTGGCTGCCAGTTAGCAAGGAGAGAAGAGCTGAGGTCCCGGATCCTCGGCTGGCTGTGGGCTCGGTTGCCCCCGGGGTGCGGACGGAGGAGCGGGACGGGGCGGGGCCAGGGGCGGGGCGGGGCCGGGCGCCTGCGCCATAAAGCTCGCGCGCTCCGGGGCTCTCCGCCTGTCGTGCGCCTCTGTCCACGCTTCCTTGTCGGAGCTCGCCCGGGTCCGTGTTCCCAGCCACTCACGCCATGGCCGCGCTCACCCAGAACCCGCAGTTCAAGAAACTGAAGGCGTGGTACGAGCAGCACGGCTCTGACCTCAACTTGCGCCGCCTTTTCGAAGGGGACAGGGACCGCTTTAACCGCTTCAGGTGCGTGCGCGGACGGGAACGCGGGCGCGGACGTGCCGCCCCGGGGGCGGCTCGCGGGGCCCTGGGGTGCAGAGCCAGGGCCCGGAGGGCGGGGCGGCGGTCCCCGGGGTGGGGGTCGGCCGTGGATCCGGGCCTGGGCCCAGGCCGCACTTCGTCCTTGACGCCTCCTTGAAGGAGGTTTCCGGGTGCTCGCTGGAGATCTCGGGGCCCCGGCAGCTTCGTCTGGAGAAGTCCCTTCCCGCCCCCCGCGCTTCCCTTCCAGGGGGACATTTCTCTTCCCTCCCCTACCCGCCCACCAGTCCCGACCGGCTGAAGCAGCCCATCCTTCCGCGGTTGTGAGCAAGGGCCCTCGCTGACTCAGCAGGCGCGGAAGGGCTGCTCCCCACTTCATGCGGTCCTGGCTTAGAACGGACCATCCGCAGGGTGTGGTCAGGGTGGGACAGGCCCGTGGGATTTGCGGGGAGCCGCGGTGGAACGCTGGAGAGGTGGGGCTGTGATTCCTGCCCTGGAGGCTAGATCCGGAGACCCGTGAACAGGGGTAAAAGAGGAAATCTTGGGGGTTGGGAATGGCGAACCCATTGGCAGGTATTGGGCAGGGGAGATCTGTGGCGCTAGATCTGAGGTCCCTGGTGGCCATCCCTGTCCTCCGGGGCCTTCCCTGAGTAGGTTGGGTCTCAGGAGCCCTGGGCCGGCATGGTCACTCCCTGGCCAAGGCGGTGGCAGCGCTCCCGACTCTGTCTTCCCATCCCCCAGCTCAGTTTTAGCGGAGCAAGGGCCCCTCACCCAGTGTCTGCAACTTGCGCTGTGCTGCCCTGCTGCAGGTCAGCCGGGTGGGCGGGCAGCTGACAGACGACACCACTGTGCCGGCCCGCTGAGGCTTGTTTGGATTTGGCACGGGGAGGATGTTTTTTCTGGAAGCATCTTGTCAGGGAGCAGTCTGGGGTGTGGTGGGCAGCTTCTGCTGTCTTTCTGCAGCTTGAACCTCAACACCAACCATGGGCATATTCTGCTGGACTACTCCAAGAACCTGGTGACGGAGACTGTGATGCAGATGCTGGTGGACCTGGTAATGTTCTGCTCGGAAGGCTTGACTGGTGACCCGGGATGTGGCAGGCGAGCAGGGCTCCTGGCGCCCCCAGATTCCTGAGTATCTTTGCTTCCTTCTCTTGTGGATCTCAGTCACGGCCTCTGTGCCCCTGCCCCTGGCTCAGGTTCTGACCGCAGCCCAGGGGACCCGGTGCTGGGATGTCTGAGCAGACCCTTCCCAGGCAATGGGGGAGGGCGCCAGGCTGCAGCCGTGCATCAGTCCCACTGGGGATCTGCACCAAGCCTTGAGCTTGGGGGCTTGGACTCTTGACCGTCATGGGTGGGACCAGCTCTCAGTGTCTTCTCTTCTCAGGCTAAGTCCAGGGGTGTGGAGGCCGCCCGGGAGCGCATGTTTACCGGTGAGAAGATCAACTTCACTGAGGTGAGCTGGCCAGTGGACAGCAGTCTCTGCCCACCCTCCACAGCCTCTTGGTTCCCTTTGGGGTGCGTCTGACTGTTAGCAGCATCGCCTTGTGTCATACTCTTCCTCTTAGGCAATGCTTTTGCTTAACGAGGGACCTGAAGGTCTATTTCCTCAAGCAAGTTGCAGGCCCCAACACACCCCAAGACACACCCCATGGTGTGTCTTCCCCAAGCCTGCAGTCTAGGTCTGGTGAGCGTGGATGGCTTCCAGTGTCTATGTCTGCCTGGGGACAGCAGCTCTCAAGCCTGCAGGGAGAGGGCATCTCAAGACATGGTCAGAGAATTAACTCTGATCTGTTCTTGCTGCAAGTTTTATTAGTGAAAGCAGACTCCTGTCAAAATCAATCTTCTCAGTGGGAGGAGTCAACAGGAAGCTATGGCAGGGCCAGGTCTGGGCCACCCTGTTCCTGAATTGCTGTGGAAGCCTGGGAGGCCTAAGAATCACTGAGCATGCAGAGCGTCATCCTCATAATGTTACTAGTCTCCTTTTACACACGGGGAACTCGAAACTCAGAGATCAAGTCACTTATCTAATGTCATTCTCTAAGTGGCAGATTCAGGATTCAAATATGTCCTATCTTTCACTGCTGGACAGTCTGAGGGAGGCTGCAGTCAAGGAGGGCTTCCTGGAGGGGTCATTTCATTGCCTACAGAACACGGCTCAGAAGTGAGGTTGGACAGGGTGAGGGTGGTGTGGCATGAAGCCCTCCACCTTAGTGAGCCGCTCCCTGGGCTGGAGTCCTAAGATCATCCCTTCCTGTCCCTCCAGAGTCTCAGATGTGTTTCTTTCAAGGCCTCTGCTGCCCAAAGCTTGATGGGACTGTTGTTCTCACTTGATAAGGCCAGCTGCCTGGCGCCTATCACAGACTTAGGATCTGTTTTGGTTTCCGGTGGTGGGTGTGATGAAACACTTGGTGAGGGAAGGTTGAGTTGCCCGCTTTGCTCCACTTTCAAGGGGCCGGGACACTTCGAAAGGTGCCAACAAGCACCATGAACTTTTTACCAGGAAGATGAGACTGGGCGTCATTGGTGTTGGTCCTCTGTAGCCACTTACTGCTTGTCTCTGGCCTGCGCTGCCACCAGTCTGCCTTCGCTCACTCCATTCAGCTTTCCTTGACTTTTTATGCCCTGAACATCCAGGGGTCTTCAGGGCCTGTCCTAGGCCCATTCTGGTCTCTCTCCCCTTGTGACTGTCTGCAGCACATAAAGCAAGGGGCACTTGCCTTGCTTCCCCCCTACCCCGGATCCTGGGGGTGGTCCCTACTTCCCTGAACACACAGTGGGTTCTCTGTATGAGTCCAAACACTTAACAGACCTTAGGGCCTGAATGTCCATTGGGTGCAGCTGGTGTGTGGCTGCACTGGGGCGAGGGCCTTCACACGCTGACTCTCGCCCCCAGGATCGGGCTGTGCTGCACGTGGCCCTTCGGAACCGGTCAAACGCACCCATTTTGGTGGATGGTAAGGATGTGATGCCAGAGGTCAACAGAGTCCTGGAGAAGATGAAGTCTTTCTGCCAGGTATGGGCTGGACTTCCCACTAGCCATGTGTGTGCTTGTATTTGGGAACCTAGGGGTCCCGATGGGCTGCCCTTCCACTCTCCTTGGAGAGGACCCCAGCTCTCAGTAACCTGAGGTGGGGGCAGTGTGTAATTGCTGGCCACGGGGGCCTCTGCTAAGGCACGGATTCCCCTAACCCTGTTCTTGAGGAAACCACTACTAGCAGCTGTGGAGCAGCCTCCTTGAACTGTAACACCTGTGGGCTCACGGTGACAATCTGGCCCGAAAGACATCTGAAAAGAAAAGTGAGGCCTCTGGAGGGTGGAACAGTCGGGGAAAGACTTGCTTTTTGTAACCCCTAAGTCATGGATCCTTATTTCCTGGTCTAGAACTAGATAAAATTTAAAACTTAGGATTTTCTTGACCACACCCCTGCCAGATTTCCAGAGGCAGTCTTTATTTACTGTTAAATCTTGCAGAAGTTTCCTGTGCATGCACTAGCCTGTCTGTCGTCTCTTCTTTGAAGCACACACACTCACACATGTACACACACATGCCGCTTGTCCCTGCTTCAGCGTTAATGCACGTAGCTGTGCCTCCTTCTCCTCTGTGGGTGTTGGGGTTGCCTCAGAGACCTGCTGGAGAGTTCCCCACATATATTGCCGTTGCCTCAATGTCTACACCAGGGATGGTTCTGCAAGAGTTCGTGATGTCCTCAAGCCTGTAGTGCAAGGGTGATAGCTGTGGGCTGGACTGTTTGGGTGGGTCTGTGCATGTCTGTGTGTGTGGAGGATGCGTGCTCTGGGAGTGATAATCTAAGCTTTGGTCAGCTTTTCCCTGGGAGCAGTGTCCACCATGTGTGGCTGGTCAAGTCTGGTCACTTTGGGTGAGAGCCATCTTCTGACTGAAATAGTGGGAGGCGATCTGGGCATCCGTCCTAGAGGCAAAGGCAGCCAAGTAGGACTTCACACAGTGAGGAAGGCTTGGAATCTGAATTCCACAATGTCCCTTCACAGTGGTTGGTGCTGGTGATGGGCTTTGGGTGGAGGAGAGGGCATTTCCCCCCTTCATGGATCACAGCCTTGTCGTGGTCAAGAGGCTTTTGTAACTCAGTGAAGCTTATGAGCCATGCCATGCAGGGCCACCCAAGTCAGACAGGTCATAGTGAAGGCAAGAGGAGAAGGAGGTGGCAGAGCACGAGATGGCTAGATAGCATCACCAACTCAATGGACACGAATCTGAGCAAACTCCAGGAGATAGTGGAGGGCAGAGGAGCCTGGCGTGCTGCAGTCTGTGGGGTCGCAGAACGGGACACAATTTAGTGACTGAACAACAATAAAGAGTGTTTCCAGCTATCAGGTGTGAGTGCAAGAACTGATGTGCTCCGTGTGAAGCATGGTGCTCTGCTTGGCCAACCTTGGTGTGCAAAGGCACGCCAGGTGGAGAGTGTGTGGCACTGGTTGTCTGGGAAGCTGTTTCCAGGAGAACCCTGTCTTACAGCTGGCTGCTGGAGTACCTGACTCAGACTGATGGGTATTTATAGTACAAAAAAGCTGCTGAATAGCAGCATTTCCCTGGTGAGGAACACTCCCCAGGGCTGTGCTCGCGAAAGTTCACCAAGATTGGGTGAGAATGTTCACTGTGACCTTGATTGTCACGGGAAAACCTGAAAACAGCCTGCCCTTATTTATCAGAGGACTGACCAGTAAAATCAGTGTGTGTTCATACACTGTAGTCCTGGGCACCATTAGGCATTAGGGACCTACAGCTGCTTTGACCTGCTCTTCTGTTCAGGATATATTGTGAAGTCAAAAAGGGAAGTTGCAGAACTGGTGGGTTTCGTTAGACACCATCGGGTCAAATAAAGGGTATGTGTGGTTCTAGTAAAGATAACAAAGTTTCCCTTCTCGGATGCTGTATTATAACAAAACTGACGATGAGATTGAGGGTTGAAAAGCTGAGTAATTTGTTTTTCTTTCTGTATTGATGGGAAAGTGTTCATGGCAGTTGATTATTATCTAAAAGAAATAAAGTTACCGGGTCTTACTGGTTTTGAGAAAGCCATGTGTATTAGTTTCCTATCAGTATGTAACATTACTCAAGAATTTAGCAGCTGAAAACAACAGCCAGCATTTCGGTTGATTGGTTCTGGCTCTGCTCTTACAAGGTTTAGTCAAGGTGTTGGCCCAAGGTCACATCCGAGGGCTTGATGGGGGCTGGAAGAGCTTCTCCCAAGATGTCTCACCAGCAGTTAGCGCTGACTTCTGGGAGGCTTTGGTTCTTCCCCTTGTGAACCTCTCCACAGGCTGTTTGAGTGTCCTCACTATATTGAATATTTGCATGGCTACACTCTGGCGGCTTTCATACTTTTTAGAAACCTCTGAAAGGTGAATATTGTAGTATCTTTTACAAGTAGCTTAAAAAAAATGTATAGGTATTAGGAGGTCCATAAGTATTTCTATTCCCTTCTGAAATCTAACATTGTTTCGCTATAATAAAGAAAAAATTTAAAAGGAAAAAGACCATGAAAGTTCTATGAGTGAAAAAAAATAACTCCACAGTGTTATTTCGTAAGCTTGTTAGTATAGTTTTATACTCCTAGGGGCTTTTGATCAGTGTTCTTGTCTCCAAAAGCATTCTTGAAAAGTATCTGTAGTTTACTTAGACATACCATGTAGTTGTTTCTTGATGATTATATATTCAGCATGGAGCTTTAAGCTCCATTTCATCCCAACATGGATGTATGGAAAGCAGCTGCTTTGGGAAGAAAGTATGAAAGTGAGGTTGAAATGCATGAAGTAAGGTATGGGCTTCCTTGTTGGCTCAGTGGTAAAGACTCCATCTGCTAGTGCAGAAGACATGGGTTCGATCCTGGGTCAGGAAGATCCCCTGGAGGAGAAAATGGCATCTGAAATACTCCAGTGATCTTGGCAAGAAACCCACTACAGTACTTTTGCCTGGAAAATCCCATGGACGGAGGAGCCTGGTAGGCTGCAGTCCATGGGTACGGCAAGAGTCAGACACGACTGAGCGACTTCACTTTTTACTTTCATGCATTGGAGAAGGAAATGGCAACCCACTCCAGTGTTCTTGCCTGGAGAATCCCAGGGATGGGGGAGCCTGGTGGGCTGCCGTCTATGGGGTCACACAGAGTCAGACACGACTTGAAGAGACTTAGCAGCAGCAGCCAAAAATAAATAAATTTTTTAAGCGGGAAAAGTAGAAGGTGTATCTATTATGATTTGGGTGACCTAGCTACAGAGTTTTCAGGCTGTTACAAATTGCCTGCCTTCTTACTGCTTACAGTAAAATGCAAGCAGAGAGAAATAAACTTAATATAGAACTTAAACAAAAAGAAGCCAGAAACTGTAGAATTTGAAAATTCCCAGCCTCTCCAGGCAGTAATTGATTCCAAAATTAAAGATGGATGTGGATTTTTGGCTGCGCCGGGTCCTTAAACTACATGTGAGTTTTCTCTGGTTGCAGTGGGGGAGGCTGTCTTCTTGTGGAGCACGGGCTCTAGGTGCTTGGGCTTAGTAGTTGTGGCACACAGGCTTAGTTACCTTGCGAGGTGTGGAATCCTCTCTGACCAAGGACTGAACCCAGTGTCCTCTGCATTGGCAGGCAGATTCTTAACTACTGGACTACCAGGGAAGCCCTACTTCGCCCTCCCCTGACTAATGCAGGCAACAGTGTTACTAAGTTTTCTTTCACTATATAACAAGGATTTTCTTCCTTGCAATTCCCAATAATGTTTTCCTCCTATTTCTTTAAATCTACTTCAACAACCCCCTTGAGGACCTTTAAACCTATGCTAACAGTCTCTTCCAGGCTTTTATTAACTCTCTTGAGGTCTCTTTTAGCTTTTGCCCATATTTCCAAATTTCTTTTATGGTAATACCCTACTTCTAGTGCCAAAATCTGCACTAGTTATTTTTATATAACAGATCGCACCAAAACTTGATTTAAAATAGCAGTAAGTATTTACCATCTCGAAGTTTCTATGGAGGCTTCCCAGGTGGCGCTAGTGGTAAAGAACCCACCTGCCAGGGTAGGAGAAGTAAGAGCCATGGGATGAATCTCTAGATTGGGAAGATGCCCTGGAGGAGGGCACGGCAACCCATTCCAATATTCTTGCCTAGAGAATCCCATGGGCAGAGAAGCCTGGTGGGCTGCAGTCCATAGGGTTGCAAAGAGTCTCACGTGACTGAAGTTAACTTAGCACGGATGCACACATACACAGTGTCTGTGGGTCAGAGATTCAAGTGTTATTAACTGGTTGGTCTTGGTTTGCGGGGTGGGGTAAGGGGGTCTCTCTTGAGCGTTGTACTCAAGATGTTGGCCAGGGCTGTACCTGAAGGGTTCTGGAGGATTCTCTTCCAAGGTGGTTCCTACTTGTGGGCAGTGAGTTGGCACTGGCTGTTGGAAGAAGGCCACTATTCCTCACCACAATGGCTTCTTCACGCAACCAAGTCTTCTTATAATGTACATGGTTTCCCCAAAGTGAGTGATCTAAGAGCGAGGCAGAAACTGCATGGTCTCTCATGACCCGGCTTCTGAAGTCCTGCTCCATCACTTTTGCAGTATTCCGGTGGGTTCACAGCCCTATACTGGAGAAGGCAATGGCACCCCACTCCAGTACTCTTGCCTGGAAAATCCCGTGGATGGTGGAACCTGGTAGGCTACAGTCCATGGCGTTGCAAAGAGTCAGACACGACTGAGCGACTTCACTTTCACTTTTCACGTTCACAGCCCTATACAGCACAGGGGGCTCACTACACCCACACCTCTGTAGGGCTCACTCTGCACCCACGCCTCTAGAGTGTGTGGTTGAGGAGGCAGGACTCCGTAGGAGCATGTGGAGGCTGGCTGCATGTCTGTCGTTTGTCTCTGGCACAGACTGGCCACAGTAGCTGGCATTCCACATCTCTTGGCCTCTGTCTTGTTAGGTTCTGCTGAAGTCCATTCTTCTTTTGCAAATTCTGATAACGTTGCTGGTTATGAGATGGGGATATCACCCCTCCCTCCTACCCTTACTTGTGTGAGACGAGGGTCTAGTTGATGATGAGAGTCTAGTCCCTGCCTGAGTGTGGCAGGAATCTGACTATGGTATCAGTAGGCCTCTCTGAGGGCCTGGAAGTTGGAACTAAGGTGTAAGGATACAGAAGTAATGATGCTTATGAACAGCGGTTTATACTTGGGGGTTTGGGCTGATGACATCTCCCTGTTCTATGCCAGCGTGTCCGGAGTGGTGAATGGAAAGGGTACTCGGGGAAGGCCATCACAGATGTTATCAACATCGGCATCGGCGGCTCTGACCTGGTAAGGAGAAGGGCTGCTGGCGGCTCTGCCCTGGTAAGGAGAGGTTGGAAGAGAGGAGGGGGTCCCATCCGGCCTTGGTTTCCCTAGAGATGGGACCTGGCTGTTCTCACCACTTCTGGAATCTTGTTTTCTGATCCTCCATCTCCCCACAGGGACCCCTCATGGTGACTGAAGCCCTCAAGCCCTACTCTTCAGAAGGTCCCCGGGTCTGGTTTGTCTCCAACATTGACGGGACTCACATTGCCAAAACGCTGGCCACCCTGAACCCCGAGTCCTCTCTCTTTATCATTGCCTCCAAGGTATGGGCTTCAGCCCCGGCCTGTCTCCCAGCCCTGTGTGCGCTGGGGTGGGAGCAGGGGTCGGGGGGAATGGGTGCTTTGCCGCCCTGCACACTGGACCCCCCGCCTGCTCTGAATGAGCTGTGCTCTGTGGCTTGGGTGGGCACAGCTGCCCTCAGACTGTTCCTTATCTGGTGGCCATCAGTTCACCCAATGAAAGCCCACACTGGTCCACGTGTGCCTCCGTCTGAGGCCACACCCAGTCACTTGGCTGAATCTCTGCTCAGCCCAGGACTATTCCTGTCTCTCTCAGAGATTTGTCCCTAACGTCTGCTCCTTTCTCATCCCAGAGCCAGGCCCAGATAACATAAGCATTTTGCTTTTTGTCATTTATACCCTGTTTACTCATATCCGTGCACATTAACTATTAAGAATAATTCCATCTGGGCTTTGAGATACAGCCAAGTCTGGGCTGAAGGAGCCCCAGGCCACAGCAGCTCTCCTGGCTGACGTTCTAACCTTTGACCTGTGGTTCCTCTGAGAAGTTCTGGAATCACAGTGACACTGGTGCTTCCAGGCCTCTGCCCCAGACACACACCAGTTGGGGCTTTGAGGACGTGGGTGGAGGTGATGTGGAGCAACTCACTGACCCGCACACGCTGCTCCATGTGATAACTGGGCATCCATGTGGCCTCTGCTGCTGAGCTCTGGCTCAGGGCCGAATCAGCTGGGGACCAACTGCTGTACTCTCTGCTTGCAGACCTTCACCACCCAGGAGACCATCACGAACGCAGAGACAGCGAAGGAGTGGTTTCTCCTGTCGGCCAAGGACGTGAGTGCTCATGGGCAGTGGGCAGGCCGGGAAGGACAGAGTGGGTCTGCCCAGCCCTGTAGCCCTGTTTCCCTTGAAGTTGGCAGCAGGAGGCAGCCTTTCTGGTTAAGATACTTGGCTTTGCCAGCCCAGACAAGCCCTAGGTGCAGACCCTGCTCTAACTGCTGAGGGCCCTTTCCTTAAGGCTGCTGGCCCTGCGGAGCCTCTCTGCCCCTGGACCTGCCAAGTTTACAGGGGAAGCACCCTGGGCCTCGTGTGCCCGTGAGGTAGGATGGGCCAGCCAGCTTCTGACCCCTCTGCCTATTCTGCCTTGATGTGGGCCTCCTCCAGCAGCCTCAGAACTGAGGACTGGGGGCGGTGGGCCCCACCCAGGGCCTGGGTTTCTCCAAAGGCAGGAGGGTCACTGTCCCTGGGGGCGGTCCCCAGGGTGAGTGTGGTCTAACCTGGCTTATCTCTTGCAGCCTTCTGCAGTCGCGAAACACTTTGTTGCCCTGTCTACCAATACTGTAAGTGCCCACAGGGCTTCCTGTACCAACACCCTGGGTTGGGGCCCCGGCCAGGTCAGGGTCAAGCCTTTCCAAGTAAATGAGCTGACATGTGTTGACAGCATCAGGGATCTTGGCTCAGCCAAGACGGATTGCTTGCCTATGGGGGATGTGAGTTGCAAGCCATACATGCCACTTCTGCAAGGCAGACAAACTTCTGCTCCGCAAGGCAGACAAACTTCTGCTCCATGAGGGGCTTGCAGTCAGTAGTGTCACATTAACCCTACCTGTTTCCCGGGGCCTGACTGGTAACCACAACATTCCACACGTGTGACCTCCCTTGGCCTCTGCCACTGGCTTCCCCCCAGACAAGATGTGCCAGGTACGGGCGGGGTAGTGGTTGTTCAGTCGCCAAGTCATGTCCAACTCTTGCGACCCCAGGGACTGCAGCATGCCAGGCTTATTTCTCACATAAGGATGTTAGTTAAGCCCAGTGAAGGGATGTGAGTTTGCCCAGTGATTGAGTCAGTGATGTAAGGGTTAGAACATGGTTACCCATGTGCCAGCTCCTCCTGGCCCCAGATTGTACAAGGTAGGGTTGGGGGCAGGCCTGTGGGAGTTGGGGCTTTGCTCCAGGAATCAAAAGGAAGGCAAACCTGGTTGAACACTGGCTGTGTGGTGGGCCTTGTGTTGGGCGGTCTGAGCTGGATGCACACCCAGGTTCTCTGGACTCCCACTCCTTCCATGCCACCCCCACCCATGCCTCCAGTGCTGACCTGCCTGTGAGAGGAGACAGAAGGACACCTTAGGGCTGGCCAACCACAGCACAGCTGTCCGCCTCCTGCAGGTAGAGCTGGTCAGTAGGGCGTCTCCTGTGGGGTCTAGGGAGGGGGCTGCTGACCCTGTCTGTGTAGAGGACAGAATAAGATTGGTTATCCCCTGAAGGCTTTCTGGGGTTCAGTCACCTTCCCAGCATCAGAAGGGCTGGGCAGTTGTCCAGGTTGTTTGTTCCCTGGCCTAGGAGGTGGCCCCTGCCTATGCTTGGGTTCCAGCTCGGGGCCCGGTTTCCCAGATGTCCTGGGGATTGGGTCTGGGTGGTGGCTCTTGAGAGCAGTGCTGGGGAGGTCCTTGCAGTGGGCGTGCAGCTTCCCTTCAGCAGGAGGGCTTGGCCAGTACCAGGCCACCGATGTGCTGGGTGTGAGCTGGCCGGACATCTGACTCTGGGGTGGGCGTCTCCTGGTGCTGCCCTGGGCTCCCAGGTGGCTCCAGCCCCGCCCCAGCGAGGCCTCTGTGGAAGGTGTGTTGCTTCTGAAGCTTGGACAGCATGACTGCTCATGCCTGCAGTTCTTGTGCAGCTAATCCCGGCTTCTTCCTTCTCTCTCCCTTTGCCCCTTTTTAGGCCAAAGTGAAGGAGTTTGGAATTGATCCTCAAAACATGTTCGAGTTCTGGGATGTAAGTAATGGCACTTGCCTGTGGTGGGTGAATTCTGTCCTTTGCTAAGTCCAGCCACAGATGAGGGGCCCATGGAGTCAGGTCAACGTTTATTGAGCACCTGCTGTATGCCTGGCTTTGGGACAGGCCAGGAGGTCCTCAGGGAGCAGGAGCAGCTTCGCTCAGTCAGGATATGGCCCCCCTCCCACTGAGGGGGGCCTTTCAGGGCCAGGGTGACACCCCTCTGGGTGCCTGCAGTAGCACCCACAGTGGGGTAACTGGAGCCACCCCCATCCCCCTCGGTGAGCTGAGGTTGTGAGTTATTCTCAGTGATGACCTTTCTCTGAACCACAGCCGCAATCTGTAAAGGCCAAGGGGCAGGGCAAGGCAGGAGTATGACTGGGCAGGCCTGGAAAGGAGCTGCAGGGGCAGCTGGCGGTGGCAGAGAGGAGGTGCCAGGCGTGGGGCCGGGTGGGGCTCCGCTGGGCAGCTTGCAGAGCCAGCACTGCTGAGGGGCAGAGCTGTGGGCCAGTCTAGCCACGGTGGTCCCACAGGCTCATCTCTGCTGGAGCCACCTTGGGTGCCAAGCAGCGAGCCGGAGCTGTCCCCGCGGCTGGCCTGAGTCCAGCCGTGGTGTGGGAAAGGCTCTGGCCGCAGAGTGCAGGCAGGCAGGGATGCGGGATTCAGTGCAGCGCGTTTGTGGGTGCAGCAGGTGTGGCTCTAACACATGACCTTGGCAGGTCTACCTGAGAGCACCCTCTAATCGAGGGCTTTCCCCTTGGGGCTGATCGCAAGCCTTTATACCCTAAGCGCTCTGCTGAGTGGCAGCATCCGAAGATGTAATCTCCTTTGAAAGCTGTAAAGGCCTTGGAGTCTGGGAGAGAATTTAGCTCTTGTGCCCTAAGGCATCTCTTGTGTGTAATGAGTTAACTTCTTTCCAGAATGGGACTAGTTATGTACCATCCTTGGAAGAATTGAGAAGAGTCACTCAGATCCTTGTCTGCATCGCATGGCTCAGATGAGGAGCCCCGGTCGAGAGAGACTGTGCAGCTGCTAACAAATGCATGCATGCCTGATACAGGAAGGGGCGCCATCCTCCTGCATGCATGCCTGATACAGGAAGGGACGCCATCCTCCTCCCTGGGATCTCGAGCTTGAGCAGGTGGTGGTCAGGGCCGTGCGGGGGCTCCCGTGAGCCAAGGAGCCTGGCAGAGCGGGGCTGTGTCCCAGCCTGGGTTTTCACTGCCTGTAACCACCCAGTCTGAAGGAATGATTTGAAGTGTGGCTTAAACAGAGACCTGGGTCTCCCAGGTAAGGCCTAGGAACACAGGAACATGGAGCTGGGACTGGCTAGTGAGGTCCAAGTGCTGGAGTGGGCACAGTGGAGGCCTCTGGGGCCAGGCCAGACATACCTGGAAGGACCTGCATTGAGAAGGTGATATCTGAGGAGCCAGGGACAGGTGAAGTTTCTGGACCTAGGGTCTCTCAGGTGAGAGAGAATCATCAGAATAGATACAGGGATATTGTCGTGGCCATGAGGTAAGATCAGAAGAGTCCAGTCAGGCATAGGCATGTGTAAGTGGTGAGGCCTGCTCTTCTGTGTCCAGGGGACGCAGCCACGGTCCAGGGTCCATGGGGCATCCTTGTGTGTCGGGCTTAGGCAGAGGTGAGCTGGTAAACTGGGGGGTCTGTCAGGGCTCAGCCAGAGTCAGCACATATGGGGAGCTCATTTTGGCTGTTGATGTCTGAAGAGGAGCCAGGACAGGTGCAGGTGATGTCTGAAGAGGCAGCCCAGGATGGGTAAAGGTACAGGGGAGATTCTGGAAGAATTCAGATATTTATTCGGTCGAGTGGTGTCTGAGGAGCCAAAATTATGGACAGGTACTTAGACCTGGATCTGTGAGTTCAGGATGGGTGTATGCAGTGGGATCTCTCTGACTGGCTCTGAAGAGTGAGCCTCAGGTACTGGGTGGCTGATCACTCAAGCGAGGCTGTTAGAACTCAGATGAGACAAACATGGAAAAGTCCCCCGAGCCAGGTCAGCCTCTGAGTTCTCAGCATCCTGACCCAGTGAGATAGGCAGAGCTCAGGGTGTTGTCGAGCCCCCTCGGGTCCCATCACCAGCCCAGGATGTGTCAGTGGCACTGGGGTCTGGCTGGGGTAGGGGTTGAGGTGCCCAGATGAGGGAGTGGTAGGAATGTACGTGGTTATCAAAGGTAAGGACTGGGGAGTCGGGGCAGGTGAAGACAGGTGAGCTGCTGAGGAGCTGCGCCACTGAGATGTGATGTGAGAGGCTAATGGTAGACAGAGGTCTCTAGAAGTGTCAGAGGCACAAGCCACTCAGACCCTGTTTGGCACCAGTGGGCTCTCACCAGGTTCCCTCAGGCCACGGCAAGCAGCCAGGAATCTGTCAGGTCTCCGGGAAAAGTCTGTTCAGGTTAGGTTTGCACAGCGGGGTCTGCTAGGGGTCATCTGTAAAGCTACATCTGTTTGAGGTCTCAGAAGCTGGAATCGGACAAGGTGTGTATAACTCAGTGTCTTGGGGAGACCTGAGGAACTGAGATTAGACAACATTTGGGCAGAAGTGGGTTGGTCAGATAAGGACACTGGAGCCAAAGATAGTTAGAGACAGAGCTGAGTCTGACAAGTGGGCTTAGAAATCCACGATTGGGTCCAGGTCAGAACTGTGTCCTCAGTTGTCGTCCGAGCAGTTTTGGTGACGCTCAGGGCAGTGGCCCAGGGCCCCTGGGAAAAGATTGAAAAACTGGAGTCGGGCAGAGAGATGGAGCACTGCACCCATCCATCTGGAAGGTTCGGGAATTCTGTGTCTGTCTCAGGTGTGCAGAGCACGTATGTCAGGTAAGGTTGGAGGAGCTGAGGCGAAAGACAGGTTTGTACTCTTGCTTCCCGAACAGCTGAGGTCTGAGTTGTTGAGGTTAGTCCCTGGTTTGTACTCTGAATCTGAGGAGCTGAGGTTCAGTGCAAGTAGATAGAACTGAGTTTTTCAGGTTAAGTCTATAAGCCAGAGGCAAGCTGGAAGTAGGCTGAAAGCCACGTTTGGGTTAATTAAATTCTGTCCCATAGTTGAGGTCAGGAACAAGTAGATAGATCTGTCAGGTGAGGCCTCAGGAGCCAGAGTTAGGCTTATTTGGAAAGAACTGGATTTCTTAGATGATCTCTGAGAATATAAAGTGAAGACAGGTGGATAGAGGGAGGTGTCTCAGGTGAGATCTCAGGAGCTGGGATTGGGCCCAAATGAACAGAGCTCGATCTCCCAGTTAAGGTCAAGATAGGTAGGTAGAACTGCTTCTTGGCAGATGTCTTATGATGATGAGTTGTGCGCAAATGCAGGTATGTGGAATTGAGTTTCTCAGGTAAGATCTATGGAGTCTGCATAGGGGACAGGTTTTATTCTTAGGTCTCACAGGGTGAGTTAAGCACAGGTGAATAGAATAAGGGTTTGTCAGGTAAAGTCTGTGGAACAAGTTCAGGAAACTGGGTCTGTCCAGTGAAATCTCAAAAGTCACAGGTGAGTCCAGGAAAGAACCAAATGTCTTAGATGACCTCTGGTGAGCTGAACTGGGGCAGAGCTAGCCTGTCAGGAGCAGCCTCAGGAGCCAGGAGCAAGCACAGGCAGCCAGAGGTGGCTCACCATGTGCAGCTGAAAGACCAAGGTCATGCACAGGCAGGTGGAGGCCAGGGCATCCAGCTGCAGGCTTGGGAACCAGGGTCAGTCTCAGGTCGGTAGAGCTGACTGGTCACAGTCAAGAAGAACCAGAGTCAAGCACAGGCAGGCAGAGCTGGTCCACTAGGTACCATGTGCAAGGTGCCAGAGTCGTGAACAGGTAGACGGAATTGGTCTGCTGGGCGTGGCCTGAGGCTCCGGGTCATATACAGGTAGGCCAAGCTAGCTTGCCAGATACGGACTGAAGGTCCAGGGGAATGTACAGGTAGGCAGAACTGTTCTGTTGGGTATGGTCTGAGGACTCAAGAGTTGAGCGCAGGTAAGTAGAGCTGGTCTGCTAGGTACAGTACCAGGAGCCAGGGTCATGTACAGGTGGGCAGAACTGGTTCATTGGGTATGGTCTGAGGACCCAGGGTCGTGTGCAGGTAGGCAGAGCTGTCTGCTCAGTATGGTTTGCAGACCGAAGTCAAGCACAGGTAGGGAAAGCCTGTGCTAGGTACACTGTAAGAAGCCAGGGTCATGTGCAGGTAGGCAGAGCTGTTCCATTGGGTATGGTCTCAGGATCTGGAATCAAGCACAGGTAGGCAGAAGGTCTGAGGAGATCAAGTCGTGCACAGGTAAGCGGAGCTGGTTTGCACAAGGAGCCAGGGTCAAGAACAGGTAGGTAGATGTGGTCTAGGCATGGTCTGAAGGTCCAGGGTCGTGAACAAGTAGGCAGGTAGGGTATGGTTAGGTATGGTCCAGTGATCCAGGGCCAAGCACAGGTAGGTAGAACTCGTCCACTGAGTATAGTCCAAGGATTAAGAGTCAAGCACAGGTAAGCGTGAGCACAGGTGCAGCACAGGAGCCGGGGATGAACAGGTAGGGAGAGGTGGCCCACACGGTGTGGCCTGAGCAGCCAGGGCCATACAGGCAGGCAGAGCCTGGTCTCAGCATCCAGGGTCAAGCACAGGTGGGCAGAGTTGGTCTGTCAGGTATGGTCTGAGGGTCCGGAATTGTGCACAGGTAAGCAGAGCTGGTCCGCCAAGTGCAGTCTCAGGGTCCAGCGTCATGCGCAGGTAGGCAGGACTGTCCGCTAGATGTGGTCTGAGGACTCAGGCGAGGCAGGCAGAGTTGGCCCACACGGTGTGTCATAAGCAGCCGGGGTCAAGGGCACGGGTAAGCAGAGCTGGGCCACTAGGTACAGCACGAGGACTCAGGGTCGTGTACAGGGAGGCGGAACTGGTCTGTCAGGTATGGTTGTGTACAGGTAGGCAGAGGTGTCTGGTGGAGCCTGGGTCAGAGGCAGGTAGGCAAAGCTGGTCTGCTAGGTACAGCATAAGAAGCCCGTGTCATGTACAGGTAGGCGGAACTGTTCTGCTGGGTGTGGTCTGAGGACCCAGAGTCAAGCACAGGTAGGCAGAGCTAATCCACTAGGCAAGATCTGAGGAGATAGAGTCACTTGCAGGTAAGTGGAGCTGGTTTGCACGAGGAGCCAGGGTCAAGTACAGGTAGGTCGAGCTGGCCCGCTTGGTACAGCCTCAGAACCCAGGGTCACATACAGGTAGGCAGAGCTGATCTATAAGATGTGGTCCGAGGAGCCAGGGTCGTGGTCAGGTGGGTAGAACTGGTCTGGTAGGTAGGGTCTGAGGAGCCAGGGTTAAGCCCAGGTGAGCCGAGCTGGTCCACTTGGTAGCACAAGGAGCCAGGGGTGTGTCCAGGTGGGTGGAACTGGTTCGTAATGTGTGGTCTGAGGAGCCAGCGTCAAGCACAGGTAGGCAAAGCTGGGTGGTCACGTATGATCTGAAGGTCCAGGTTGTATCCAGGTAGGCAGAACGGGTCCATTAGGTATAGCACATGAAACCAGGGTCACGTACATCCTGGTGCCCTAGGTATGGTCTCACAATCCAGGGTCATGTACAGGTAGGCAGAGCTGGCCCAGCAAGTGTGTTCTGAGGAGCCTGGGTCAGAGGCAGGTAGGCAAGTCTGGTTTGGTAGGTATGGCAAAAGGAGCCAGGGTCAAGTACAGGTAGGTAGAGGTGGCCCACTGGTGCGGACTCAGGGTTATGTACAGGTAGGCAGAGCTCGTCCATAAGACGTGGTCTCATGAACCAGGGTCAAGTCCAGGTAAGCCGAACCGGTGAATCTGAGGACTCAGGGTCAAGTATAGGTAGGCAGAGCTCATCTGCCAGGTATAGACTGGATCCAGGGCAATGTTCGTGTAGGCTGAGGTGGTCTACTAAGTATGGTCTGAGGAGACAGGGTCACATTCAGGTAGGCAGAATTGTTGTCGGTATGACCTGAGGACTCAGAGTTAAACCCGGGTAAGCAGAACTGGTTCACAGGGCACAGCACGAGGAGCCAGGGTCACATAGAGGTGGGCAAAGTCCGTCAGGTACGGTCTGAAGGTCCAGGGTTGTGTACAGGTAGGCAGAGCTAGTCCATGAGGTACTGCACATGAAGCCAGGGTCATGTACCTGTAGGCAGAGCTGGCCCCTAGGTATGGTCTGATGATCCGGGGTCATGTGCAGGTAGGCAGAGCTGGCCCCTAGGTATGGTCTGATGATCTGGTGTCATGTACCTGTAGGCAGAGCTGGCCCCCTAGGTGTGGTCTGATGATCCGGGGTCATGTACATGTAGGCAGAGCTGGCCCCTAGGTATGGTCTGATGATCCGGGGTCATGTACCTGTAGGCAGAGCTGGCCCCCTAGGTATGGTCTGATGATCCGGGGTCATGTACCTGTAAGCAGAGCTGGCCCCTAGGTATGGTCTGATGATCCGGGGTCATGTACCTGTAGGCAGAGCTGGCCCCCTAGGTATGGTCTGATGATCCGGGGTCATGTACCTGTAGGCAGAGCTGGCCCCCTTGGTATGGTCTGATGATCCAGGGTCATGTACCTGTAAGCAGAGCTGGCCCCCTAGGTGTGGTCTGATGATCCAGGGTCATGTACATGTAGGCAGAGCTGGCCCCCTAGGTATGATTGGAGGATGCAGGGTCATGTACCTATAGGTAGGCAGAGCTGGCCCAGCAAGTGTGTTCTGAGGAGCCCAGGTCAGAGGCAGGAAGGCAAAGCTGGTCTGCCAGGTGCAGTCTTGAGAAGGCCTAAGGATCAGGGTCACATGGGCAGAGGCATATAAACATGATCGTAGGTGGGTTTTTCCCCCCGGGTTCAGGTACAAGTTGGCCTCCCTGCACTTGTTAAATGAAATGAGTGGGGCAAGATGTAGCCCAGAAATACATAATTGGTGTGACCGGTAAGGCCTGAGAAGGTGACTCAGACACAGATGGGACCCTCAGTGGTAGGATCAGGCTTGAACACAGATAGGTAGATGTGACTCTTTCAGGTGTTGGATTCAGGCAGAGGTATATACCCCTGGTCTTTTGGTGATGGCTGAAGGACCAGGGTTAAGCCTGGATGGGTAGAGTGACTTCTGGTCAGGCATTGGGGTCTTCTGCAGGTAGGTGGAACTCTGGGGTCATAGGTGATCTGGGGGCTCTTAGTTGGACATGAGTAGGTGGAGGTAACTCTCTCAAGCAAGGACTTTGGGGTCAGACATATGTATGCTTGGGTCTTGCAGTTGAAATCCTTGAAGCATGATTCTGACCCAGGTCATAGAGGTTAGGCCTGGGGTTAATCTCAAGTAGGTAGAACCACAGCTCTTAGGTGGGGCCTGCTGAGCACAGATATGCAGATGTTTGCATCTGAGGTCTGAGACTCCCTGCTGAGGTTTTGATGCCCAGGTTAAGCAGGGACTGATACAGCATCAGATCTCTTGGTGAGATTCCTTGGGAAGGTGTGAGGAGTCTGGAGTTGGGCTCAAGGAGGTGGCCTGGGTCTGCTGGTTGAGATGTAAGGGGTCAAAGTTAGGCACAGACAGGTATGTGAAGCCTGGTTCATGAGCTGAGCTGTCTGGAGCCTGTCTCTGACAGGTGTATAACCCTGTGGTATGAGGTACTGGAGTCAGACATGGGTAGGCAGAGTTAACCTCACAGGTGAAGCCATTGTATCATTGCCCAGGATTTCTATGTGGGCCTGGCTTTGTCAATGAGTCCATGGATCGGGGTCACATGAGCAGAGGTATATAAACATGATCTTAGGTGGGTTTTTGCCCCCCAGGGTTCAGGTACAAGTTGGCATCCCTGGACTTGTTAGATGAAATGAGTGGGGCAAGATCTAGCCTAGAAATCATAATTGGTGCGATTGGTAAGACCTGAGAAGGTGACTCAGACACAGTGGGACCCTCAGCGGTAGGATCGATCAGGACACGTAAGTGGGTAGCGTGGACTGTCATCGAGGGAAAGCCGGAGTGATCATAGGTGTGTGTACTTAGGTCTGCCTGGGGAGGTCTCTGGAGCCCTTGGGTTCAGGTAGGAGGGGCAGAATATGCTGAGCCACGTCAGCCGCCTGTCCTTAGCACCCTGGTCCGGTGTGATGGGCAGTGCTGCGGAGGCCAGGGGATCTGTAACCAGTCTGGGGTGTAGTCTGTCGCATTGGGGTCTGGTTGGCAGGGTCTGAACTAACCAAGTATGGAAAGAGATTGGATTATACCTGGTTGGAGAAGGTGAGGTCTGAGGCTAGTGAGGCTCGGAACTTAAAACTATAGACTGAGGTGCTATATCTTTAAGGTGTATTCTGAACTCATTGCAGGTAAAGGTGAAGTCTAGCAATCTGTGTCTGCAGCTTGAGGTTTCTGAGGCTCAAGTCAGATACTGGCTTCGCTGGGCTCTTCCCAAAAGTCAGGTCTGAGACCCTGCCCTGAGCCAAGGTCAGCAGCCTGGAATCTGTCAGTCTGCATCCTGGCCATCTATTCAGTCCAGTTTCCGGGTTTGTGTTTATTGGGTGAGATCTGAGAGCCTCTGCCAGGCATAGTATGGTCTGTGGGACTGACACTGTTGGGTCAGGTTCCCCCAAACCCAGACCCTTTCTAAGTAAAGAGCCCCATCATATTCCTCTTTATTGCCCAAGCCAGAGACGTCTGATCCTCTCACTCTTATCCGCTCACTCTCCCAGTTCATCCTGTTTAATTGAACTTCCTGAATCAGTGCTGTGCATCCGCACCGCCCCCATCCTGGGTCACATCACTCTCTGGACGACCACTGGGGCTCCCGTGTGGTTTCCTGCTTCCCTTCTCACCTCACCTACAGACTTGGTTCTCCATCCTTGCCTCTCAGCTTCTGCCCACCAGTTTATCACTCCTTCCTTCATCTTAACATTGTGCTACCCGTTTTCCTGCCCAGCCTTTCTCAGTGGGCTTTCAGGAGAGAATTAAATCCTAATGCCCCAAGGCAGCCATTGGATATAATGAATTAGCATCTCTCTTTTGCATCTGGAAGGATGCTAGCCTTGGACCAACCTTGGGAGTATGGAGAAATTAAGTCATTCAAAGCATTTTCTGTGGGGCTTAATTCTCTCACTGTTGAGAAAGGCTATTCTTGCTACCAAAGCTTTGCATATGCTGTTCTGGCTCCTGGAATCCTCCCTCTGTGCTTCCCTGAGTAATACTTGCCCTTTCTTCACATCCAGGCTGAAGCAGCTTCAGAGTCCTTTTATTATTGGTTTCAGTATTGTATTCCTGCCTTCTAAGCACTGTATCTCATTTTCACATTTATTGGCATGGTTGTTTCATTTATATCTCTCACCCCCATGCATTGTTGGCATTGCCTGTGCTAGGAACTTGATAGGTACTCCATAAATCGTTGTTAGGAAGATGTGACTGGAGCTCTGAGGATTCTGATGGTACAAAGTGGAATCTGCAGTGTGGCATGGGAGGACATAGTGTGGATGGTAGGTCTCTGTCTGTCTTGGGCTGAGGCTGAAGATCAGTCAAGCCCAGGTATGAGCTACTGGGCCTGTCAGTGTCCCAGGAAGCAGGGCTGGCACAGGTAGGAGGAGCTGTGTCTGTCAGTACAGCCTGGGAGTCGGGCATGGGCTCAGGTGCAAGGCACTGGATCTCTTGTCAGAAGAGGCAAGGCCAGACCCAGGTATGAGGCATTGGGTCTGAGGAGCAGGGGCCATAGTCAGGTAGGAGGTGCTGGGTTTTTCATTGTTCAGGGAAGCATGGGCACAGGTAGAAGGTGCTGGGTCTGTTAGTGTGTACAGAGGCTGGACACAGGTGTGAGTCCCCGGTTCTGTTGGTGTCCTAGGAGGTAGACACAGGTATGGGATTCTGATTTGTCAGTGTCCAAGGAGGTGGGCTCGGCACTGGATCTGCTGGTGTCTGGGGAGGCCGGACCTGGCTCAACTGTGAGGCCCTGGGTCTGTCGGTGTCTGGGAGGCTGGGCCTGTGCAGGTATGAGGCCTGGGTCTGTCAGTGTCTGAGGAGGCCAGACTTGTGCAGGTATGAGGCCTGGGTCTGTTGGTGTCTCAGGAGGCTGAACCTGTGCAGGTATGAGGCCCGGATCTGTTGCATATGAAGGGGCTGGACCTGTGCAGGTATGAGGCCCGGATCTGTTGCATCTGAAGGGGCTGAACCTGTGCAGGTATGAGGCCCGGATCTGTTGCATCTGAAGGGGCTGGACCTGTACAGGTATGAGGCCTGGGTCTGTTGCATCTGAGGAGGCTGGACCTGTGCAGGTATGAGGCCTGGGTCTGTCAGTGTCTGGGGAGGCTGGAGCTGGTTCAGGTATGAGGCCCGGGTCTGTCGGTGTCTGGGAAGGCTGGAGCTGGTTCAGGTATGAGGCCAGATTCTGATTTGTCAGTGTCCAAGGAGGTGGGCTCGGCAGTGGATCTGCTGGTGTCTGGGGAGGCCGGACCTGGCTCAACTGTGAGGCCCTGGGTCTGTCGATGTCTGGGAGGCTGGGCCTGTGCAGGTATGAGGCCTGGGTCTGTCAGTGTCTGAGGAGGCCAGACTTGTGCAGGTATGAGGCCTGGGTCTGTTGGTGTCTCAGGAGGCTGAACCTGTGCAGGTATGAGGCCCGGATCTGTTGCATATGAAGGGGCTGGACCTGTGCAGGTATGAGGCCGGATCTGTTGCATCTGAAGGGGCTGAACCTGTGCAGGTATGAGGCCCGGATCTGTTGCATCTGAAGGGGCTGGACCTGTACAGGTATGAGGCCTGGGTCTGTTGCATCTGAGGAGGCTGGACCTGTGCAGGTATGAGGCCTGGGTCTGTCAGTGTCTGAGGAGGCCAGACTTGTGCAGGTATGAGGCCTGGGTCTGTTGCATCTGAAGGGGCTGAACCTGTGCAGGTATGAGGCCCGGGTCTGTTGCATCTGAAGGGGCTGGACCTGTGCAGGTATGAGGCCTGGGTCTGTTGCATCTGAGGCGGCTGGACCTGTGCAGGTATGAGGTCTGGGTCTGTCGGTGTCTGAGGAGGCTGGAGCTGGTTCAGGTATGAGGCCCGGGTCTGTCGGTGTCTGAGGAGGCTGGAGCTGGTTCAGGTATGAGGCCTGGGTCTGTCGGTGTCTGAGGAGGCTGGAGCTGTGCAGGTATGAGGCCCGGGTCTGTCGGTGTCTGGGGAGGCTGGAGCTGGTTCAGGTATGAGGCCCGGGTCTGTTGGTGTCTGGGGAGGCTGGACCTGTGCAGGTATGAGGCCCGGGTCTATCGGTGTCTGAGGAGGCTGGAGCTGTGCAGGTATGAG
The DNA here is from genome assembly GCA_006408695.1 of Aepyceros melampus. Classification (NCBI taxonomy): domain Eukaryota; kingdom Metazoa; phylum Chordata; class Mammalia; order Artiodactyla; family Bovidae; genus Aepyceros; species Aepyceros melampus. The sequence continues at coordinate 148,600 of SJXQ01010418.1, forward strand.
GCCCGGGTCTGTTGGTGTCTGGGGAGGCTGGACCTGTGCAGGTATGAGGCCCGGGTCTGTCGGTGTCTGGGGAGGCTGGAGCTGGTTCAGGTATGAAGCCCGGGCCTGTTGGTGTCTGGGGAGGCTGGAGCTGTGCGGTATGAGGCCCGGGTCTGTTGGTGTCTGGGGAGGCTGGAGCTGGTTCAGGTATGAGGTCCGGGTCTGTCGGTGTCTGGGGAGGCTGGATCAGCCACGGAAGGTCTTGGGTCGAGTCTGTGGCTCTGGTCAGTCTGTGTGTAGTTAGTGCTGTTGGTCAGCCCAACAACTTCCAGCACCTGGCTTGCTGTCTTGCTTCTCAGAGATGGGTTGGGCCAGGCCCTCGGAGCTGCACTTGTAGAAGAGCATGGCTCCCGGGGACACATTCC
>SJXQ01010418.1:149197-197328 GCA_006408695.1 Aepyceros melampus
GGCTCCCGGGGACACATTCCCTGGCAGGAGGGCGGGGGGGCGGGGTGTGCCAACCCCTCCTCAGTGCCTTTTCCGGTCTCTTCTAGTGGGTGGGAGGTCGCTACTCGCTGTGGTCAGCCATCGGACTTTCCATTGCTCTGCACATAGGTGAGTGTGTGTGTGTTTTGTCTCTGTCTCAGGAGACGAAACGCTGCTGCAGTCTGAGGTGGGGGTGGGGGTCATGTCCCCAGATGCCCTCCTGTTCCCTCAGGCTGCTGGCCTCTCTGCCCTTGATGGGACCTTTTCTCCCAGGTCAGAGGGGAAAGGCGAGTGACCCTTGAGATTTGCAGGTTGGCCTTTCTCCCTGCCCCTCACAGCTGTGGTCTGGCTCATTCCCCATGCCAGGTGGAGTTACAGCTGCCTTTGAGCTTAGGACTGACTGTGATTAGAGAGGCTTTCCACAGGCCCTTGTCCTCCCAGATCCTGTTGCTTCTGTCTCCCCCTCCAGGCTTCCCCTGATTCTAGAAGAAGGTGTGTCCACGGCCTGGAGGCACAGGGCATGATCATTTCTGGTGACACTGATTTTGTGTTGCAGGATTTGACAACTTTGAGCAGCTGCTCTCAGGGGCTCACTGGATGGTAAGTGCCGAGGCCCGAGTTCTCCGGCAGGCACCGGCCAGAGACATGTGGGTCGGTGCAGCTCCCTCCCCCTCGGCAGCTGCTCAGCCCCTGTCCACCCTGGTCTCCTTGCAGGACCAGCACTTCCGCACGACGCCCCTGGAGAAGAACGCGCCCGTGCTGCTGGCTCTGCTGGGCATCTGGTACATCAACTGCTTTGGGTGTGAGACGCACGCCATGCTGCCCTATGACCAGTACCTGCACCGCTTCGCTGCCTACTTCCAGCAGGTACCAGCTGCCAAGCCAGGCCTTGGGTCAGGGCCCCCCTGAGCCCAGGTTACTTCTCCTTCTAGGGCCTTTCCCTCGTTAGCCTCAGGCGTGTCCAAGGCCCACCTGTGCTCCCCCTTCTCATGGTGAATCTCCGTAACCAGGATTCATGTCAGTCAAGTTGGGCTCCCATGGGAGGGGTATGACTGGCTCTCATGGTGTCGTGCTGGTCAGGCCCTGGCATGGCTCAGAGCATATGCCTCAACCGGGTTACTTCTTTCTTGGACATCACCTGTTGGGCTGGGGCCACAGCCTGGGACCCCCATAGTTTGCACTGCCTTTGTCTCCTTCCAGAAAAGCGAGTTTACACCCAGTCGTGGTGCCTCTTTGGGCTCCTCCCAGCCCTCTGCCCCTGGAATCTCCACAGCCCCCTTGAAGCAGCAGATTCTGGGACTGGAGGAGGTGCCGAGGCCCCTCAAGACCAGAGTCTGGTTGGGGTGATGGCCCTCAAATGCAGTACAGCCTGGACCCCAGCCTGCCTTAAGAAATCACTTAAAGATTTTGTGACTAGTTTCTGCTCTTAGGAAGGTCTTCCCTGTACTGCTATACCTGCCTTCCCCTGGTCATGGGTCCTCCCTGGACCTCCATTCCTACCTTCTCTTGGTCATGGGTCAAAGGCAAAAAGCTTGTGACCTCTGCCCTCCCAGGTGAGGACGTAAAAGGATCGTGCCTGTGGATATCTTACAGGGCAGGGCAGGCACGCCTGGTGCGTCCCAGGCAGGTTTTGGGGATGGTGTGTGAAGAGCAAGACTTGCAGATCGAGGGCTGGGTTTCTGGCCCTGTTCCAGGGTGACATGGAGTCCAATGGGAAGTACATCACCAAGTCCGGCACCCGTGTGAACCACCAGACGGGCCCCATTGTGTGGGGGGAGCCAGGGACCAATGGCCAGCATGCCTTCTACCAGCTCATCCACCAAGGTAGGGCGCGTCTGGCCTGCGCAGGCGTGCTACTGGGGATGGGGAGGGCCTGCTGGCTGAGCCCCCTCCCTCAGATGAGGGTTCCCCTGGAGACCATATGGGTGGCTCCCATGGCGGGGGTAGGTACCTGAATGACCGCCATACCCTTCATAGGTACCAAGATGATACCCTGCGACTTCCTCATCCCGGTCCAGAGCCAGCACCCCATAAGGAACGGTTTGCATCACAAGGTAAAAACACTCTTCCCGACTCTCTTCAGCTGTCTTAGATTCACATCACCCTCAGACCTCTTAAGACTGATGTGTTAGTCAGCAGTGATTGGTTTTCTCTTCCTGTCACCACAAGCTTCGTGGCTTTAAAACAACACTTATTCATTGTCTTGGTTTCTTTGGGCCCCTGTCCATCACGCTTGCTGAGTCTTGCTTAGGGTCTCAGGCTGAAGTCAGGGTGTCTGCAGGGCTGTGTTCCTTTTCGGAGGCTCTAGGGGGCAGCCTTTTCCTCATTCATTCAGATTGTTGGCAGAATCCATTACCCTATCAGTTCATTCGCTCAGTCGTGTCCGATTCTTTGTGACCCCGTGGGCTGTAGCACACCAGGCTTCCCTATCCCTCAACAACTCCTGGAGCTTGCTCAAACTCATGTCCCTCAAGTTGGTGATGCCATCCAAACATCTCATCCTCTGTCATCCCCTGCATTCAATCTTTCCCAGCATCAGGGTCTTTTCCAAGTCAGTTTATCACATCAGGTCACCAAAGTATGAGTTTCAGCTTCAGCATCAGTCCTTCCAATGAATATTCAGGATTTATTTCCTTTAAGATTGACTGGTTTGATCTCCTTGCAGTCCAAGGGACTCTCAAGAGTCTTCTCCAACACCACAGTTCAAAAGCATCAGTTCTTCAGTGCTCAGCTTTCTTTATAGTCCAACTCTGACATCCATACATGACTACTGGAAAAACCGTAGCTTTGACTAGATGGACCTTTGTCAACAAAGTAATGTCTCTGCTTTCTAATATGCTCTCTAGGTTGGTCATAGCTTTTCTTCCAAGGAGCGAGCGTCTTTTAATTTCATGGCTGCAGTCACCATCTGCAGTGATGTTGGAGCCCCCCAAAATAAAATCCTCAGTGTTTCCATGGTTTCCCCATCTATTTGCCATGAAGTGATGGGACCAGATGCCATGATCTTTGTTTTTGGAATGTTGAGTTTTACCATTTCCCTGTGGTTGTAGGACCAAGGTCTGGTTTCTTTGCTGACAGCTGGGAGCCACAGTCAACTTCTAGAAACCCTTTTGGCTCTTGGTCTCAGAACCAGGAGGGGTGGGCTGAGTCCGTCTGATGCTTCAATTCTGTCCTGCCTCTTCAGTTGCATGTCTCTGGATGACTCACTTACCTTCCTCTTCTGTTATTTTTAAGGGCCATGTGATTACATTGGGCCCACCCAGATATCTCCTTATCTTAAAGTCTGAAACCTTAGCTCCAAATCCCTCTCTCTACCAAATCCCTTTTGCCATGCTGTGTACCTAGGCATTAACAGCAGGGGCCAAAGATCAGGGATTCAAGATCTTGTCTGCCACAGCAGCAAGGGGAAAACCACCCCACTCTGGACATGACAAGAGTCCTTGAAGAGGACTGCTCCTGCCTTATCTCGGGTGTGCAGAGTAGCACAGGTTACTGTGGGCACAAGCTTTGGACTCAGTGTCCTGGGTTTGAATTCTGATTCTTCCCCTCTGTCCCTCTGGCTGTGATTCAGTGCTGTTGACTTGAAGAAACTGAGGCTCAGCTAGAAAAGAGAGATGATGCCTCTGCCCCTCATGGTCTTAAAAGATAGACATTGGTAAAGTTCTTAAAAGGGCCCTCAGCAAGTAGTACATAGTCCTTGAAGGGTACTTATTGTCATTACCTAGTTTCTGGTGTCCTTGGATGTGCTCTCTTGTCCCCGCTTGTTCCAGATAAGCTCTAGAGTCGGAGGCAGTCAGGCTGACCCCAGCTGTTGAGACTAACCCCGACTGGGCAGTGCCAGGCAGTCTCATCTGTCTGCCTGAAGCTCACACACTGCTTCACAATGCTACTTGATGTCTCTCTCGTCAGATCCTCCTGGCCAACTTCTTGGCCCAGACTGAGGCCCTGATGAAGGGGAAGTCGACAGAGGAGGCCCGGAAGGAGCTACAGGCTGCTGGAAGGAGTCCAGAGGACTTTGAGAAGCTGTTGCCCCACAAGGTCAGTGCTTCTCTTGGAGTGGGCTTTGGGGTGGCATCCTGGAGTTGGAAGGATAAAGGTGTGTGGCCGTGGCCGGGGAGCACTGTCCTGTCCTGCACAGTGGGGGGTACTGTCCTCACGGACCTGCCCACCCCAGCCTTGGCAGAGTGTGCTTCCCTTCTGAAGAGCTGGGGACCATGACTAACTGGGGGACATTCGTGGGTGTTTTCCGAAGGTCTTTGAAGGAAATCGCCCAACCAACTCTATAGTGTCACCAAACTCACGCCATTCATTCTTGGAGCCTTGATTGGTGAGTAAGCTGGGAAGGTCTCTGCTTGGGGTAGGTCTGAGCGGGCTGGGGGAACCCTGACATACTTCCTTCAACATGTACCCCCTCCACAGCCATGTATGAGCACAAGATCTTCGTTCAGGGCATCATCTGGGACATCAACAGCTTTGACCAGTGGGGGTGAGTTGCTGGCTCGAGGGGATGGTAGAGAATGCCTACCCAAGGTGAGTTGGCTTGTGGATTTCACTAGTAATGCTGGAAGCCTCCTCATACCCTTCTTTTTCCTCTCCCTGGCAGAGTGGAGCTGGGAAAGCAGCTGGCTAAGAAAATTGAACCTGAGCTTGATGGCAGCAGCCCAGTGACTTCTCACGATTCTTCCACCAATGGGCTGATCAACTTCATCAAGCAGGAGCGTGAGGCCAGAAGCTAATAAACTTGTGCCCAGCAGCAGTCCCTGTTGTGACTGGTCCTTCTTGTCTGCCTGCCCAGAGTCTGCACTGCACGGTCCTGCCCAGAGCACCCTCTGGTTTTGGGCTTGGACCACGAGCCCTTTGGGGGAAGCTGGTCTGGAATTGCCACCCTTGCCCTCTCAGTGTCCACACCCTCACTGTTCTACAATTGGCTGAAGTGTTTCAGTGTAACTGATTTTTCTGATCTATGTTTATTGTTCTTGTACCAGGAAGAAAAATAAAGATGTCACAAAGGAGGTCATGGGCTTAGCCTCTTTGTCATGAGATGGGCTCTCTGCAGAAGTCAAGGTGCCCAGTAGGAAGAGTGGTTGGCTTGACTGAGGCTTGACTGTAATTGGTGAGCAGGTCCACACTGGAAGATGGTCCCTTGGGAAGAGAGTGGGTGCAGCGGAGCACTGTCCATGTCTCAAGGGCAGCTTGGCCTCTGCAGCTCGATCTCTTCTCCATCTTCTTACACTGCTCACCTCTGTGGCTTGGGAGGGACTGTATCCTTCCATTTGCTGAACGGTTTTTAAAACCACAGTGAGATTTTGTTCTTTTGGGTGGATTCCTGGCCCAGATCAGGAGTGACTGATAACTCCTGGCCAGGTGCTCAGGTAATTCTTTCCTTGTCTATAAGGTAGACATTGGAAAAAAAAGGAATTTTGAACAGACTGCTCTTTTATCTTCTATTTAAGGTACTTCTATTCAAGATTAAATAATACTTCTGGCCAACTTAGCTGAAAAGGAATTTCATTTAAAGAATTGATGGGATTTTCCATGTCGTCCAGTGGTTAAAAATCTGCCTGCCAATGCAGGCGACATGGGTTCAGTCCCTGGTCCAGGAAGACTCCATGTGCCACGAGGCAACTAAGCCCATGCACCACAACTACTGAGTCTAAATTCTAGAGCCCAGGAGCCACAACTACTGAGCCTGAGCGCCCTAGAGCCCATGCCCAACAGCAGAAACCACCTCAGTTAGAAGCCTGTGCATCACCAAAGAGTAGCCCCAGCTCACTGCAACTAGAGAAAGACTTGGAGTGGCAACGAAGATCCAGCAGTGCCAAAAACGAAGTGAAGTCAAGTGCAAGTTGCTCAGTCATGTTTGACTTTTTGCGACCCCATGGATTATACAGTCCATGGAATTCTCCAGGCCAGAATACTGGAGTGAGTAGCCTTTCCCTTCTCCAGGGGATCTTTCCAACCCAGGGGTTGAACCCAGGTGCCTGCATCGCAGGCAGATTCTTCACCAGCTGAGCCACAAGGGAAGCCCAAAATAAGCCAAAAATAAGTAAGATTTAAAAAGGTGAGCAGAACCGATGGGCAGGCTAGAGGCTGAGCTTTCCAGACCTGCACCCTAGACCATGACACAGAATGATCTCAACCAGGAAAACTACTGCCCCTCATAAGGCCCTGCTGCCCTCAACCGTGCCGTCAGGGTGGCCTTGACCCCATCTTCTGGGCTGCCTGCATTTGAGTTGTCCTGTGAAGAGTTGACTCATTGGAAAAGACTCTGATGCTGGGAGGAATTGGGGGCAGGAGGAGAAGGGGACGACCAAGGATGAGATGGCTGGATGCATCACCGACTTGATGAATGTGAGTTTGAGTGAACGGGAGTCGGTGATGGACAGGGAGGCCTGGCATGCTGCAATTCATGGGGTCGTAAAGAGTCGGACATGACTGAGCGACTGAACTGAACTGGCTTGGTCATATTCCTTCCTCAAAACAGGGAAAAGTCAGGACTTGTTTAAAAAGAAGACAAACCACCCATGAAAGGAAGGAATACCCTGATTGTAGAGTGACCATATAGGTGCAAATGTCCACCTAAAATAATAGAAATTGTCATCACTTCTCATCTTATTGGTGAAGTGAGATTCTTTATTCCCAGAGTGAATGTCCACTTCTCTCCCCACTTTTGCAGAAGTGATAGAGGCTCTTCAACACTCAAGCTCTGTTGAAACCCCTGCTGACCCACCTCCTTTCTTAATACAGCTGATGAAAAGTGAGCTATATTCCCAGCAAAGGTACTTCCTCTATTACAAAAGAGCAAGCACACACAAAAAACTTGCAGAGAGGAAAATTCTGGTGGCAGACTGTCTCAGGCTGACTTGGTTTCACACAAAGGATCTTGTAGCAGTGAGACCCCTGAGTTCTAGGCCAGCTGCTAAGTCTCATGTCAGGAGGAAGAGGACCTGGAAACCACCAGTTGGCCACATGTCCCTCGGCCCTACCTTGTTTTGCTCATCACTGCCACTGTCATCACTTACAGCGTCCACTTACTCTGTGGCTGCCAGTTGTTGCGAGTCTTGGATAGTATATGAGTTCTCCAGAGGAGCAGAACCAACAGGATATGTCTGTATATTTCTATATAGGTGAATGAGGAGATTTCTTATGGGAGGAGGTTCCCATAAGATTTATGGGAGCCATAAATCTCCCATAACAATTATGGAGGCTGAGAAATCCCACAATATGCTGTCTACAAGCTGGAGACTCAGGAAAGCCAGGGGCATAATTCAGTTTGACCCTGAAGGCATGAAAGCGAAGAGCCCACTGATGTTAAGGTCCAGAGTCTGAAGGCTTGAGAGCCAGGAGCTCTGATTACAAGGGCAGAAGAAGACGGTTGTCCTGGCTCAAGAAGGAGAGAAAACTCATCTTTTCTCCATCGTTTTGTTCTCTTTGAGCTCTCAGTAGATTGGAGAATGCCCACTCACATTATAGAGGGCAGATCTTTATTCAGTCTACCAATTCAAGTGCTATTCTCTTCTGAAGCACCCTCACAGACAATCAGAGAAAATATGTTGTTACCAGCTGTCTGGGCATTCTTTAGCCCGGTTAAGTTGACATGTAAAATTAACCATCACAAACAGCTCTTTGGGTGAGACTGAAGCAGTGTTCAACATCTTCATTCTGTATTTCCTCAAATACCAACTGTATCATCATTTGATGATTTCTGTCAGTTTGTCAGGAGGCCCAAACCCTACAAAATTGTGAATTAAGTCAGACACTTCCAAGTCTCAAACATGCAAGGACTCTTCCCAAGGACTTCACAATAATGCCAGTGTCAAATTGCTTTTAAATTGCTTCTTGAATTCTGGAATGCAGTAGTAATTCACATACTAAAAATTCCTCTTAAGTAATAAGCCTTCATGCTGTGATCACACGTTGATGGAGAGGCTGTAATAGGTAGTGTTATGATATAATCAGATGACACTGGAGAGAGCTCAGTAACTGGCAACCATCAATTTGATTACAAAAAGTTTACCTTTCCCAGAGTGTGGCCTTTTGCTGGAGGAGATCTTGCTATGTTAGCAAGAATAAGAAGACTTAAAAAAAATTTTGGGGGGGAGCCATGTGGGATCTTAGTTCCCTGACCAGGGATTGGACTCGTGCCTCTTGCAGTGGAAGCACAGAGTCTTAACCACTGGACCACCAGAGAAATCCCCAGGAAGAGTTTTGAAGTTTGTTTCTTAATTGCAGTAATTTAGAAATGTATCCTGGGAAAAATTTAGCTAAAATAACAAGTATCTACCAAGTCATCCAACCATTTTGGATAGACATGATGAGAACAGCAAGATTGGACTTCACAGTATCTGTAAAGCCATCAGATTGGGAGTAATGAACAGGAGTAAAACAAAAGGAGGCAGCTGTGTCTTTTTTATTTTTTTACACACCATGGTACAAAGCCTGAAATAATACTTCTGCACCATGCTTTCTTAAAGTCTGATTTATTGAGGTGTAATTTACATACAAGAAAATTAATCTTCCTTTGGTGTACAGTTCTGACAATTCTATTCAGTCATGTAGCCAGCACAAGTGAGATCTATAGCATTTTCATTCCCCCAAGTTCTGGCACCCTTTTGTGGTCAGTCTCTGCCTTCTAAACCCAAACTCTGGCAAGCATTGATTTGACTACAAAGACCTTTTCCAGAATGTGGCCTTTTGTATCTAGCTTCTTTCACTTAGCGCTACCTTTTAAAAATTCCCCTGGGTGTGCCACAGGCATCTTAAAATTTTTATTATGGAAAAACTCGAACATATAAAATTCAAATAGCATAACAGACCACCCTGTGCCTCACACCAAATTCGAACAGTTATCAACCCAGGGCCAATTTTATTTCATCTACGACCCCTCTGTCACGTACCAGCCCCCAGATATATCATTTCATGTACAGTATAGGCATTTCAGTGTGTCTAAAAAATGTGGGCTTCCCTGGTGGCTCAGATGATAAAGAATCTGCCTGCAATGCAGGAGACCGGGCTTTGATCCCTGGGTCAGGAAGATCCCCTGGAGAAGGAAATTGCAACCCACTGCAATATTCTTGCCTGGAGAGTTCCATGGACAGAGGAGCCTGGTGGGCTACAGTTCATGGGTCGCAAAGAGACACGCCTGAACGACTAATACTTTCTACATTTTTTCTCTAAAAATTTAGGACTCTGTCTTTTTTCCGGGGGTGAGGTGGGGGGGTTGTTTAGGAGAGTGCTATTGCCCCCCCCCCCCCATTTTTTTGGGAGGCTGCCCCTTGGGCAAGTGGAATCTACCAGGGATCGAACCCCGCCCACTACATTGGAAGCTCGGAGTCAGAGCCACCAGACGGCCAGGGAAGTCCCCCCTGATTTTAGATAAAACTTCTCGGCAATATACCTCACAGTAGACGGTACCTGTTTCCTTTCGTGGCGCATTACCAGAGGAAATAAAACATCTGGGATCCAAGATATTGAACTTCAGTTCAGTTCAGTCTCTCAGTCGTGTCCGACTCTTTGCGACCCCATGAATCGCAGCACGCCAGGCCTCCCTGTCCATCACCCACTCCCGGAGTTCACTCAGACTCACGTCCATCCAGTCGGTGATGCCATCCAGCCATCTCATCCTCGGTCGTACCCCCCTGATTTTAGATAAAACTTCTCGGCAATATACCTCACAGTAGACGGTACCTGTTTCCTTTCGTGGCGCATTACCAGGGGAAATAAAACATCTGGGATCCAAGATATTGAACTTCAGTTCAGTTCAGTCTCTCAGTCGTGTCCGACTCTTTGCGACCCCATGAATCGCAGCACGCCAGGCCTCCCTGTCCATCACCCACTCCCGGAGTTCACTCAGACTCACGTCCATCCAGTCGGTGATGCCATCCAGCCATCTCATCCTCGGTCGTCCCTTTCTCCTCCTGCCCCCAATCCCTCCCAGCATCAGAGTCTTTTCCAATGAGTCAACTCTTCGCATGAGGTGGCCAAAATACTGGAGTTTCAGCTTTAGTATTATTCCTTCCAAAGAACATCCAGGACCGATCTTTAGAATGGACTGGTTGGATCTCCTTGCAGTCCAAGGGACTCTCAAGAGTCTTCTCCAACACCACAGCTCAAAAGCATCAATTCTTCGGCGCTCAGCCTTCTTCACAGTCCAACTCTCACATCCATACATGACCACAGGAAAAACCATAGCCTTGACTAGACGGACCTTTGTTGGCAGAGTAATGTCTCTGCTTTTGAATGTGCTGTCTAGGTTGGTCATATTAGAACTCCAAATTACATCTCCCAAAAGGTCTAGGAGGGCGGGGCTGTCCCACAGGCCTCAGCGAAGCGCATGCGCAGAGCGGCGCACCCTCTCGGCTGCCGTAGCCCGCCTCTTCACGTGTTCTCCCGGTCGTCATGGCGGCCGTTCGGAAGCCAGTGCTGCTCGGGCTTCGAGATGCTGCAGTGCGCGGCCGTCCCACGGGGCCGAGCGCCTGGACCGCAAGCAAGCTGGGCGGCGTTCCGGTGAGGTGGGGCGCGGGAGCCGGGGTCGGCTGGAGCTGGTGGTGGGCTTGGGGTGAGGGAGTGGGCCAGGTCCCTGGACAAAGTCGGGGTCTGAGCGCCTTCCTTGTCCTCAGGACGCCCTGCCCGCCGTGGCAGCTCCGAGGCCGGTGTGTGAACTGTGCCGGCAGCCGCTTGCCCTCGTCGTGCAGGTGTACTGCCCGCTGGAAGGCTCTCCTTTTCATCGGCTCCTGCACGTGTTCGCTTGCCCTCGCCCTGGGTGCGGTGGCGGCGGGGCGCGCAGGTAGGCGGGGAAGTAGCGGAGCTGCCCACGGGCTTTACGTCGAGTGGGTGGGAGCGGCGGCCGCGCCAGGTGCACCGGGAGGGGGCTGGCCAGCCCTCCGGCAGTTGGCGATGGAGTCCTCACCGCAGTTTTTCTTTACTATGAAGTTGGAAGGTGTTCCGCTCCCAGTGCCTGCAGATGAGAGAGAAAGAGACTCAGAACGCTCAGGTAACGCAGTTGTGACTATCATATTGTTGTTGTTTAGTCGCTAAATCGTGTCTCTTTGCGACCCCATGGACTGCCTGCAAAGATAGGACTGCAGAACAAAATCTAGCTTTTCTTTGCCAATAAATGTTGCTTATATAAATTCACTGAGTTCTTAATGTGTGCGAAGCATTATGGTAGCAATAATAGCAATAAAAAGGTGGTGTTTGCCTATATTTCTTGGAGTTCAATTGCAGATAATAGAAAAGCGTTTTGACTTTTTATAGATGAGAGTGATTTAAAGTTAAGTTTTTCCTTATCTTACTAGATAGGCTGGAGGAAATTACTCCAGAGTGACCTGCAGAAGTACACCTCAGAACTGTCCTGTCAGGGAGCTGCCGTGACACCTCTCATGCAGTCTGGAAGCCCAGATGTATTCTGAGGAAGTTGCCCTTGTCAGAACTGTGGACTCCAGAGCCTTGCTCTGTCTCCATCTACATAACAGCTGCCTTTTGCTTCACGGTCACTCTTTCTACTTCATTCTGTCAAGTTTGTCTCTCTAGTTTTCCTTATGAGCAGACCCCCTGACCATGTCTAGAACCCTAGCTGCTTAGGAGTCTGGGAAATGTAGTTCTTTCGTACCAGCTTCTGCAGTACATGAAGCAGAACTGAAAGAGGTGTTGAAGAAACCACCATAGTATATCTGCCACAGTGCCCCTGAAAAGGAAACACAACATTCATCACCTCCAACATGCTTTTAAGTAAACCATGAGGTGCTGGAGTGGGAGGGGCAGGTGTTAAGTAAGGTTCCTTCAGGAACATGAAGGATTAGGTGGCTCAGGAAGCCAAGGGAACAGTGTGCTTGAACCTCATTCTCTGGGTATTTTTCCAGAAACAGGAAAATGGCCTCACAGTTGAGGATTGGTGTGAAGGTGCAGATGACTGGGGAAGTGACAGTGAGGAAGCGTCTCCACCGCAGCCTATCTCGGATTTTGGAAATGATTCGAGCAATGCCAGGGACAGAGACTGGACCTCCCAGCTCCAGGACCTCCGCCTGCAGGATACTGTCCCAGGTGTTGCTCCTCCTGCACCTCCTGCGGAAGTCCCCACCTTGCCTCCTGCGGTGCCGCAGTTCCTGCCCTACTACATCTGTGTCGTTGATGAGGATGACTACACAGGCTTTGTCAGTCTGGACCATGCTCAGAGCCTTCTGAGGGAGTATCAGCAGAGAGAAGGAGTTGATATGGAACAGCTGCTTTCCCAAAGGTGAGCCTGTGTGCTGTTGAGTTTGAGAGGTGGTTTGGTCAGGAGGCTGCCAGAGTGGGTACTCTTTGGTTTTATCGTCAAAACGGGGGATACTTTCTCAGGCAGAATTTTTCAGGTCCGACACACCTGCAGGTGTGTCAGACCTGTCTGCTTCACTCCTCTTGGGTTAGAAAGGGAGACAGAGACGAGGAAATCTTATGAGCCACCCTTGAGTTAGCTTGAAAACACTTGGTTTTATTTATAAGGACTCTCACGAAAATGACCAGAGCTGTTTCATTTGTAAGCATTTTCAAGATAGCGTTGGAGTGCACGAAGACGTGTTGGCGTTTGAAAATACTCCGTAATGGAGAAGGACATGGCGAGAGCCAGTGGGTGTATGACTTTTTATTTTGTGTATTGATTTTTGGCTGCCCTGAGTCTTGGTTGCTGTACACGGGCTTTCTCTAGTTGCGACGACTGAGGGCTCCTCTCTACTTGCAGTGTGCAGGCTTCTCATTGCAGTGGCTTCTCTTATTGCGGAGCCGGGTCTCCAGAGCCTGGGCTCAGTAGCTGTGGTGCAGGGGCTTAGCTGTCGTGAGATACGGGGGAATCTTCCTGGACCATGGATTGAACCAGCATCCCCTGCACTGCAGGGAGGATTCTTAACCACCGGACCACCAGGGAAGCCCCATGATGACTTTTTACATTGCCTATAATTATCCAGTGTTGAAAATGGCTAAGAAGCAGGGCTTGGGAGAAAGTTGGGCAGGGGGTTACTGTTATTCATTATAAAGTATTAAACTTACGATTTTTAAGTTAGGTATGTATATTTTACTGTGGTAAAGTTTTTAAAAACTGTACTCTGTTTTCTTTTTTAAAAACGTATTTATTTAGGCTGCCCAGAGCAGCTTGTGGGATTTTAGTTCTCCAACCGGGGATTCAATCTGGGCCCTCAGCAGTGAGAATGCGGAGTCCTAACTAGTGGACTACCCGGGAATTCCCTGCATACTGTTCTAAATACAGTAATTCTCTGAATGTAGACACACAACAGTGTTTTATGCTTTTCTTTTTAGTCTGTCTAGTGATGGTGATGAAAAATATGAGAAGACTATAATTAAAAGTGGAGATAAGATGTTTTACAAATTCATGAAAGAATTGCTGCTTGTCAGGAGCAGATTTTAAGGTAAAGGCATATTTTCTTTTATTGTTTTTCTTGGTGATAAAAGTAATGTGTGTTAGTTAGGAAAACACAGAAAAGTAGAACAAGAAAACCAAAATCCACAATATTCCCCACACCAAGAAGCTAAGATTTTAGTGTATTTAGTTATTTTTTACATATCCAGATGTATAAGTAGGTATTGTGTGTATTCTTTTGTTGTTGGTAATTGGGGTCATGGAATATAGCTATTCTCTTTTCATAAACATTTGTTGGTATTGAGGGTTTCCCTATGTATTAAAAATTCTTCCAAGTGATTTTCTTCTGTTTTAAATTTAAATATTCAATAGGTAAAACACATTTTTAAGACTCAAAAACATAAAAGTATGTACATGTGCATATGTATAAATATAATGGAATAATTCCTTTCCTACTATTCATATCTGCTCAGGTCATCGCTGTTGTTAGTTTCCTGTGTGTGCATATGTAATTTCTTGATGCATGTCAAAGCAAATGTTACATGTTACTTTCCTTTTTTTTTTAATCACAAGAAAGGATTCAAGAAACATTCTGTTTCCAGCTTTTTTAACTGTGCTATTATCTAGTACTGTATCTTCTCAGAACACTGAGAACTATGTTTTTAAAAAAAAGTTACTGTAGTCCCATGTCCATTTTACTTGTTCTTTAGGATGCATTTCCTGAAGTGGCATAGTTAAGCAGAGGGGTTTATGCAATTGTGGTTTTAATTGATAGCACCCAGTTTTCTCCCATTGGACTTTAATTCCTGCTGGCGATATATGATCTTTAATTCCTACTGGCAACCTACACGTGCCTGTTTTCCCATAGCCTTGCCAGCAGGGTGAGCTTCCTGCTTTTGTATTTCTGTCAATTCAAGGTGCAAAAGGGCCTCTTGGTATAATTTTACCTGATTTTTCTTCTGAATATCTTCCTCTGTGTTGTGGAATTACTTCTGTTGGGTGAGCCAAAAGCTTGTTCAGGTTTTTCTGTAAGATCTTAAGAAACCTTTTTGGCCTCCCTATTGTCTGTTCATAACCTTTACCCATTTTTTCCATAAGTTCTTGTTCCTTTTGATTTTTAGGGACTTTTTATATATTAGATTGTTATGATTGATTTTGTATGATTAAAATCACTATGACTTACTCTCTGGGCCTGTTTGTTTTTTGACTGTGCCTGTGGCAGGATTGTTGGGTGTTTAACTGTTTCCATCTGGTTTCAGTTTTGCGCAGTTCAGTGCTGCAGTGTGCATGCTGTTCTCAACTCCTGGAATGTGGTAGTGATTTCTGTTTAAGCTAGTTCTAGGAGCGAAATTGAGGAGCGAAAATCTGAAGTTTAAAGGTTCTTGATATATATTGTTTGATTGTAGTTTTTACTCCTAAGTACAAAGTCAGGCTTTACTCTTGATTCTTGCATCCTAATTTTATTGATGATAATTCACTTTATTTCTCCTTACTTTAATTAGGCATGACAACTAGAGATGCTGTGTTGAAAACATGCCCAAATTATGGAACCTTCAACAGAATTTTCAGATTAAACCAATTACTTAAGCATGTAGCCCCTCAGTAGTGGCAGTGATTCTTAGGTGGAGACCACACCTCGGGAGGGGCCTCTTCACGGATGAGACTCAATGCTCACACTGATCCTCTCCTCCTACAGGGCTGAGTTATTGTGTGCTGGGCTTGGAGTTGGTCCAATAGCAACCACTCTTGTTGCTGGCCTCAAAAGTACTTGGTCTGCTCAGAGGAGACAGGACACTAAATGCTATGATCGGTGCCCAGTGGAGATGTGAACAAGTGTGCCAGCAACCCAGAGGAGGGACCAGGGGCCTTTGCCTTGTTTCATCAGGGAAGGCACCATGCGGGAGACACAGTTGGAACCCCTAGCCCCTACTCTCTAGGATAAAGGCCAAGAATGCTTTATGTCAGAGAGGTAACTGATTAAGGAAAAAGATGGCCAAGTGCATCATGGCGGGATAGGGCAAGCCAATGGGCTGGACACCATGGTGTCTGAAGTGAGAACAGTTGGTTCTTGCCTCCCACAGCTCCACACCTTGACCTCCTTTAGGACACACACCCTTGTTGTCCTACTTGGCAGACTGGGTACTCCCCAGACTTGGTGTCTAGTACTGGCATGGATTAGGTATGTTTTCAATCCATTTCCTACTAAAGAATTTGTATTTTATTCTTTAGCCAGTGGATGCCAGGGGAGTGATGTGATCACTCAAGATTCAAGGAATCCAGGTGAGAGATGGTATAAGGTTTGGGATCAAGGCAGAGGATGTGGGAAACAGGGAATGAGTTTGGGAGATATTTGTATAATGGCAGTTCTTGGTGCCCTTGGATATGAAAGTAAAAGATTGGAAGGCAACAAAGTGGTTTTGAGCTTCTGGCTTGTGAAATTGGTAAGTGTTGATGCAATGCTGGAGATGGGGATTTAGGAGGGTGTTATTTGGGGTGTGGAGTCTTGATTGTTCTTAGACTACAGAGTGTGTCTTTGTCAGTTTGATATACATCTTTGAAACTAAATCTTTGTTATAGTAGTTTTGGTTTTATTTCCCTTGTGCATTCTACTTTACAAGTTTCTTATAGCAAAGACATAATACTTTGTAATAAGTAACAACTGCCCAGAGGATATTGAAGAAAAGGTCTTGGAAGTTTAAGGCCTGGGTTTTCCATTTCTAGTTGAAGGTCCATGGGGAAATTCACTTAACCTTCCTTATCCACTGAGGATATAAAATGCCTCGTCTATAAAATGAGGATGGTAATGCAACTACCTATTTCATAGGATTCCTCTGGGAGCTAAATGAGGTGACGGTGAAGATACTCTGTGCAACATCCATAAATACTGACTGTTGTTTGAAAGCCACTGTGCTGTTTTGGGGAAGCAGAGACCTATAAGGATCTCTTAATAGTATTGGTGTACTTATGTATTCATGATCTTTGGCAGTGAGGACAGTATGTTATTCTCATGCAAAGCATAGTGCCTACATACAGTAGGTATTTGTGATACCAGTACATTTTCAAACATGGTAGGGATGAAAAGACCTTGGTTTTGGTCTTAGAAGACTTGGCCTTGGGGCAGATGACTATTACTCTTCTGTAAAATGGGCCTAATGCTTGCTTTGTAGGATGTTTGGAAGGATTCAGTGAGCATGTTCATTCATTCAGCTAATATTTACTGAGTCTAAGCCAGATGTTAGGAGCTACTATAGATGCTGCAGGTACAACAGAAAATGACACAAAAGTCCATGTTTTTATAGATTTTGCCTTCTAGTGGGAGAGTTTAAAAATAAAAAGATACATTGTATGATTTCCACAAGTGGTAAAAGAGGAAAATAAAACATTTAACTATTCTAAATAGGATGTCACAGAGGCTCTCAGAGGAAATGACATATCCAGCAGATTATAGTATATAAAAATGACAACACAGGGAAAACGTGGAAAGATGGGTCTAGATACAGTGGTCAGAGTAAAATCAAGTGGTCTTTCTATCTTAATACCTGGTTACAGTGAATATAAAAAGTAAAAATCGGCCAAAAATAAAGTAGAAAAAAACAAGCTTTAAAAAGAAAATCCCTTCCATCTGCATTGAAATAAGGAAAGAAATTTAATACCATAAAACTCAAAGTGGCAATCCAGGATGTGATATCACCAAACGTCTAATACAGTCCTGGGCGCCTCACATGTATTTAGTTAACTTTCTTTTCACAGAGGAAGGTACAGACATTTCTGTACCTTTAGTGTGAGTTCTAGCCATTCAACCTTCTTCTCTCACTTCTTGAAAATACACTGATAAGTCCATAGCATCCTGAGAATTGTGGTAATAATGTTGAATCTGGAAAGGTGCAAACAGAAGAAGAATCTGTATCTTCTGCTGTAGGGCTTTTGGCCACACAACTGGGTGTGGTGCAGGTGAAGATACAGGGAATTAGGAATTGCCTCTCAGAAGCAAAAGTTGTTGGGTTCCATGATGCGTTACAGAAATGATAAGGAAGTCAAGGGCAATTTCTTGCCCAGTAGAGTGGTATCCCCCAGCATGTAAGACATTTTACACTATCTCAGAAGTAAAATGAAGCCCAGGTGTTCTAGTAGATTGCAGTGAGTCTTACAGAACTATACTCCCTCTCTGATTCACCTACAGAAGAGGAGAAGAAATGAAAAATGTGTTTGGAGAAGGGGAACAGAATAGACCTCTGATGTGATTGACAGGAAGTCAGTAAGAAAACCCACACACTGTTTAGGAGCAAACAGGTGGTCTAAACAGAGTTGCCCTCTTGAGGCACGAACTAGCTGAAAAGTGGCAGGCCACCCATGTAATCATACTGTTGGCAATAAAATTATAGAAATGAATAGTGCATACAAAGATGAGCCAAGAACCATATCTGGAAGAAAAGATAATCTGAGGAACACATAATTCCCAGCAGAGTTTTCAAGATACAGAAGAACTTTGTAAGATAATGTGTTCAATAAAACCAAGAGCTCAAAGTTGAGAAAATAAGATGCCAAGGGAAGTTGAATTGCTAAAGAAATCAAGCCACACATTGCATGTCTAATAAATTTAGAAGTAGTCGACTTGGCTGAAAATCAAAGTACTGATGTGAAGAGAGTTTCAAAAATCTCATGAATGCTGAACAGAAAGACAAAGCAATTAGAAGGTGCTATCTTGGAAGGTGGATAAATATAACTACTATAAATATAACTGGTGTCCAAAGAAGAGACCTCAACAAATGGATCCAAAACAATACTGATAGATAAAATAGGAAATTTCCCCAGAATGAAATAAGAACTAAATCTGCAAATATTAAAGTACATTGATTATGACTGAAGTGGGAGACTTAGTCTGGTGGTTGTTTTAAAAATATTGTCCATCAGGGTCCTATTGTATGGCACAGGGAACTGTAATCAGTATCCTGTGATAAACCAAAACGGAAAAGAAAGAAACAGAGTATTTATATGTCCAACTGAGTCACTTTGCTGTACAGCAGAAGTTAAGCACAACATTGTAAATCAACTATACTTCAATGAAATTTTTAAAAACATAAAGTGTGTCTGCAAAGTTCATCATTTTGGCTATGGCTCTCCATGTATCATTTTCTTTATGGGTTAGTTTTTTCTGCTTCTTCGCATATCTAGTAACTTAAAAAAGTACTTACTGGAAACTGTATGTTGGAGGACAATAGATACTGAAGTTAATACTCATCCCTTAGGGGTGCACACCCCTATATTGGTAAGGCCAGAACTGTGGGGAGCTGAGTCTCAATCTGCAAGTGAGCAGTCTGGGCTTTGTTGCAGTTTTAGTTAAATTCAGTTCAACATTAGCTTTAGTGCCTTCATATAGACTTTAAATCAAGCATTGATAAGAATTCAGATGTCTTGCTGTGATTTCCAGCCTTGCAGCTAGTTTTCTGGGCCTTTGGATTTTCTTTGCTGTCTGGTTTTGCTCCAGATATTCTCCAAGAAAGAAACAAAATTGATAAAGTGTAGTCTTGGATGTTAACATGTGACTTGTATGTGGCCCTAATTCAGCTTCTTTTCTCCTTGTTCTAGGTACTCCTGGAGTGGAGAACCACTTTTTTTGACCTGCCCTACATCAGAAGTCACTGAGCTCCCAGCCTGCAGCCACTGTGGAGCCCGAAGGATATTTGAGTTTCAGCTTATGCCAGCACTGGTCAGCATGCTCAGAAGTGCTAATTTAGGTAAAAGCCCCTTTATTTATTTGAGTTTGTGGGTTTCTGGCACTAATTTGGGATTAGTTTTTAAAATGAAAACCTAGTGTTTCATCTTTGTTTCCTTATAAAATATAAGCATTACAGAAAATTTGGGAAATTAGAATTATTTTTAGGAGACATATTTGTTTCTTCCATTCGGGACTAGTGTAAATAAAGTTTCTTTGAACATTTGTGTACAAGCCTTTGTATGGACATAGGCTTTTGGATTAAGTATCTAGGAGAAAAGCAGTTGAATCTTGTGGTAGGTGTGTGTTTAACTTTTTAAGACACTGCCACCTTGTTTTCTAAAGAGCCTGTGCCACTTACATCACAGCTGACAGTGCGTGAGGGTTGCACATCCTTGGCAATACTCGATATGGCCTGTCTTGTTAATTTCAGTCTACGGGTGTGTAGCGATATCGCATGGTCTTCATGGTTTCATTTCTCTAATAACTAATGATTTTGAGCATCATTTTCATGTGCTGATTTATCACTATTTGTTTTCTCTGTTATATATGTTTATATGTTCTCTGTTTATATGTTTTGTCTGTTCTAATCATTTTCTCTTTCTAAAATTTGGGTAGTTTGTTTTCTTATTGAATTCTGAGAGTTTTGTATGTATTCTGGATACAAGTCCTTCATCTGGTATATAATGTACAAATATTTTTTCTAAGTCTAGCTTGCCAATTTTTCTTTTTGGGTTTTTTCTTTTTTTTTAGTGTAGACTTTATTCTTTAGAAGCTTTCAATTTACAGAGAAATTGAGAAATAAGTACCTAGAATTCCCATATACCTCATGTCCAGTTTCCCCTTTATTAAAATAAATTTTTACTAATACAGTACTTTTGTTATAATTAATGAGCCAATAGCCAATATTAATACATTATTAACTAAAGTCCATAGTTTACTTAGATTTCCTTAGTTTTTACCTAATATCCAGGAGCCCATCCAGGATATCACTTAGTGTGTCTGAAAATTCAGACTTCCTCAGTTTTTCTTGAGCAAGGTTTTTTTTTTAAGAAATATTTATTTATTTATTTGGCTGCAGCGGGTCTTTGTTGCAGCATGTGGGATTTTTAGGTGTAGAATGTGAGATCTAGTTCCCTGACCAGGGATCAAACCTGCACCCCCTGCCTTGTGAGTGTGGAGTCTTAGCCATTGGACTGCCAGAGACATCCCAGGACTTCTTCATTTTTGATGATGTTGAGAATTTGTGGGAGTACTTGTCACTTATTTTGTAAGATGCCCCTCTGTTGGAATTCATCTGATTTTTTTTCTCATAATTAGAATGAGACTACAGATTATTGAGAAGAAAATCATGGGGTGCGGGGTAAAGTGCCATCTTCTTCATTTCACTCATCAAGGGTGCCTCTTTAAACATTGATTGTTGATGTTGGCTAGTAGGTTAGGTTTCTCCACTTGAAACAGTGCCTTTTTCTCCCTCTTTCGTAAAGTACTGACTTGTCTTTTTATTCTCTAAACTGTCCTTTTAAAAACGGTTTTTAATTTTGAAGTACAATTTATTAATCTTTTCTTATATGAATTATGTTTTCATATCTTGTCTAAGAAATGATTGCTTAGCCCAAGGACACAAGTTTTGTTTCTAGTTTTATGTTTAGATTTATGTCCATTTTGAGTTAAATTTTATATATGGTATGAGGTATGGTTCAAGTTCCTTCTTTTCCATGTGAATATCCAGTTGTTTCAGCACCACTTATTGATAAGAATATTCTCTCTCTGCTCAAGTACTTTTACCTTTGTTGAATATTGGTTGTCCATATATGTGTTAATTTGTTCCTGTGCTCTCTATTCTGCATTCTGTTCCGTTAATCTGCTCTTCTGTTCTGACACCAGTGCCACACTGTCTTGGCCACTGTAGCTTTGTTAAGATTTGTTGTTGTTGTTTGGTCACTAAGTCATGTTTGACCCTTTGTGACCCCATGGACTGCAGCATGCCAGGCTCCCCTGTCCTTCACTGTCTCCCAGAGTTTGCTCAGATTCATGTCCATTGAGTCCATGATGTTATCTAACCATCTCATCCTCTGCGGCTCCCTTCTCCTTTTGCCTTCAGTCTTTCCCAGCATCAGGGTCTTTTCCATTGAGTTGGTTTTTCTTATCACGTGGCCAAAGTGTTGGAATTGTAACTTGGTTGTATCAGTCTTTCAGCTTTATTTTTCCTTTTGAAAAATATTTTGCCTCTTCCAGAGCATTTGCATTTCTGTGGGGTTTTTTAAATTGCATTTTATTTCTTAATTCTTTAACTGAGCTGTCCGCTAAGGTAGCCATTCTATGTGTGAGCTCAGTCACCCAGTCATGTCTGACTCTTTGCGACCCCATGGACTGCAGCCTGCCAGGCTCCTCTGTCCTTGGGATTCTGCAGGCAAGAATACTGGAGTGGGTTGCTATTTCCTCAACTTCTTAAAAAAAGTAAAAGACTTTCTGTGATTTGTTTGGTATTGCGCTGGTTCTCTGGATCAGATTGAGGAGAATTGATGTTTTAACAATGTTGAGTTTTCCAATCCATGTACCTAGTATATCTCTCCATTTATTTAGGTTCTCTTTAATTTCTTGCAATAGAGTCTTATACTTTTCAGTGTAGAGTCTTGCATATCTTCTTTGAGTTTTGTCTCTATGTGTTAAATGCTTTTTTATGCTATTGTAAATGGCATTTAAAAATTTTCAGTTTCTGATGTTTGCTGCTAGTATTAATATGTTTAAATATAATTGATTTTTTTGAAAAAATGTGTTACAAAATACACATGCTTTAAAATTGACTATTTTAGCCATTTATTTAAGTGTATAATTTAGGATATTAAATATATTCACAGTGTTACATAACTGTCACCACTATTTTATTCCCAGAAATTTTTTGTTATCCCACACAAAAAAATCACTCTCTACTCATTAACTACTCTGCCCCTCCCCTAAAAGAATGAGCCCCCCCACCCTGACCCCAGCTCATTTTCTCTTCCCCTAGTTGCTGGTACCCTCTATTCTGTCTGTTTCTGTCTCTTTGAATTTGCCTATTCCAGATACCTGACAAGTGGAATTACATGATATTCGTCCTTTCGTGTCTGGCTTATTTCATTTATCATAATGTTTTCAGGACTCATGTTGTAGCATGTATCAAAATTTCTTTCCTTTTTATAGTTCATGATATACAGATTTCACTGTATAATACAGATTTTTTTAATTCTTTAACTTGGTGGTGGGGCTTTCCATCTTTTGGCTACTATGAGTAATGCTGCTGGGAACATTGGTATACAGATACATTTGAGTCACTGGTTTTAGTTTTTTGGGGTATATCCTCTGAATGGCATCCCTGGGACTTAATTTCTTTATTTTTTGGCTGCACTGTGCAGCATGTGGGATCTTAGTTCCTCGCCCAGGGATGGAACCTCTGCCCCCTGCAGCAGAAACATGGAATCCTGACCACTGGACTACCAGGGAAGTCCCCAGCCATGTCATCTAAGAGCTGTAAACACATATGTTGAAAACAAAGAAAAATCTCAAATCAGTGACCTAATTGTTTACCTTAAGGAACTAGAAAAAGAAGACCAACCAACCAAAACTCACAGAAGAAAGGAAAGAATAAAGGCTAGGGCAGAGCCTTTAAGGATAATATAAAAACAGAAAACTGTTCAGAACCAAGTTTTTTGCTGTGGATTTGTTAGGATTTTCTATATATATCAGATCATCTGTATTTCCTAATATATATTTTATTGGGCTTCCCAGGTGGTGCTAGTGGTTAAGAACCCACCTGCCAATGCAGGAGACGTAAGACACTTGCGTTCAATCCCTGGGACATGAAGATCCCCTGGAGGAGGGCATGGCAACCCACTCCAGTATCCTTGCTTAGTTACAAAAATTCAGACACCACTGAGATGACTTAGAGCTTCATATACATATATATATGTACATATATATACACACATACGTATTACTGTTTGCTAAATATAAGTATTTCACATAGAATAGTGACTGATTACATTTGATCTTTATGACCACTGAGTATTCAATGTGTATTTAAAGTACTTTTTTTCTTTTGTTTAATATATTTATTTATTTTAATTGGAGGCTAATTACTTTACAGTATTGTATTGGTTTTGCCATACATCAACATGTATCTGCCACAGGTATACACGTTAAAGTACTTTTTAGAACAGACATGAAAATACTTACTGAATTCACAAAACATGTTTATCCATTGTACAGTATTTTAAAGGTTATTGTGGTTTAATTTTAGGAGCAGAAATTTTGTCTGTTAAGATTATGAGCTAACCAAGGCACACGTTTGGCAAAATCATGCACAGCTGAGGAATAATGGCTTCTACCTCTACACAGCTGCTGTAGTCACTCATGTATAATGAGCGAGTCACTCATGATGATGGGCTTTCTTTCATCAGCGTTACCTTTTTCCAGTTTATCAATAGTTACCTGAGATGCATCGTGTACATGTTTTCTTTTATTTCAGTACAATCAGTAAATCTTCCTCTGTGGTGATGGAAGTGTTCTTAACACGAACACACTTTGTCATGTGACATAGTTGTCACATGGGCTGCTTCTTGTGCACCATCAAAAGCAAGGAAAATTGTTTGCTTTTTATGTTCCCAACTTAAATTTATATTTCAATTTAACCTGATTTCGTAGAACCATTTTACATATTCTTTGAATTGCATTAAACCCATAAGAAAGTGAAACTGAAAGTTGCTCAGTCGTGTCTGACTCTTTGCAACCCCAGGGACTATACAGTCCTTGGAATTCTCTAGGCCAGAACACTGGAGTGGGTAGCCTTTCCCTTCTCCAGGGAATCTTCTCAATCCAGGAATCGAACCCAGGTCTCCTGCATAACAGGCGGATTCTTTACCAGCTGAGCTACCAGGGAAGCCCTAAAAACACATAAGAAGAGATCACTGTTTATCTTTACCTACATCATTAGCTATATGGACATTATAATAACATGTGAGTTTTACTACATTGAAAAGCATTTCAGGGTTTGATCTTAGTATAATTTTTCAAAGGGGTAACTTATTTCTAGGACAAAATATAGCAACAGCTAAAATAACTTGGGAGACTACTATTTCAGTTTCTTTAAATTTGTTACTTTCAGAGGCTTCCCTCCTGGTCCATTGGTTAAAACTCCCCACTTCTATTGCAGGGAGTGCAAGTTCAGTCCTTAGTCAAGGAAGTTCCATTAGTCGTGAAGTGCCACCAAAAAAAAGAAAAGAAAAATCATCACTTTCTGGTAACTGTCCTAGGAACTGATGAGTTCTACATATTTTTTAAACAATTCTTATTTGAAAATATCAAGATGAAAAACTGAATGTTTGTGGTCAGATTCTGTTATCATTATTCTAATAAGAATATTTGAGTTGCAGATAATTTGATTTTGTTTTGTTAGTGTGGAAATGTAAGTACAGAGAAAGAAACAAGCATTCTTGGAAAAAAGATCAGATCAATAGAGATAATTTTACTTCCTCCTTTCTGATTTGGATGCCTTTTATTTCTTTTTCTGTCCCATCACTTGGTATAGAACTTCTTCATTGAATATAAGTTGCAAAAGTGGGCATCCTTGTCTTGTTCCTGATCTTAGGGGAATAGCTTTTAGTTTTTCACCATTGAGTATTATGTTAACTGTGAGTGCTTGATGTATATGGCCTTTTTCAGATTGAGGAATTTACCTTCTGTTCCTCATTTACTGAGTGATTTTTATCACTACAGGGTATTGAATTTTATCAAATGCTTTTTTATGCATCAGTTGAGATATCATGTAATTCTATTGATTCTATTAATGTGGCATATTACACTGATTTTGGTATGTTTAAACATCTTTTCATTCTTGGGATAAATCTCATTGATTCATAGGGTATAAACCTTTTTATAAGTTCCCCTTTTTTGGTTTGTTTCTATGAGTTCAGTATCTTCTTTCATATCTTTGGGATGTGTTCTGTTTTTAAAATTTTTACTTGTTTCCTGCATTGTCTATTTCCTGCAGTTTACCTTTTTTTCTCTGCTTATTTTGATCCCTGAGTGTTCTATTGAACATTTTCTGTAAATATCTGGTAAGCCTTGGAAAGCACCATTATGAGCACATGTGTAGGATCATTCCAGTCATCATTCTTGACATAAATGCAGACAGAAAGTTAAAGTAGATGTATGACTAGAAATTTTTTTTCTAAAAAGGAAAAGATTTAGTAATACTAATTTAAACTACTGGAATAAATTCATGAAAATTTAACATAAGAAAAATTAAGTGTAAGTGAAGCAGCTGCTAGACTTTTTAGGTAATGGTTCTTTATTAAAAGAGGCCCTAGTTTCTAAAAGATCCTCTGAAATTAAGAAAATTATTTTCATTCCATATTTCAATTTTAAATAGTTTGTATCTGACCCTTTAATAGATAAGGAAATGCTTACCCTACTCCATCTCCACATATTTTAGTATCAGTTTTGCTTTATCAAGGTTTATCAGTCTGTATTCTGTAAACACAATTCTCATAGCTGTTTAGCCTGTGAATTCTTTATTCTGTTCTCTCCTGTTGGATTCCATCATGTAATTGCCTCAAAGAGGGCTCATAGGTCTGAGCCCTAACTAGTCTGCCTTTCTAGTTGAAGGACAACTTATATGTAAAGTTATTAAGACCCACTTTCTTTCTTCAAAACTTGGTAAACCCCATGCTGTCACCTTCTAATAGTGAGGGCCCCACCAGCCCTTTTATCTGGTACCTCCTGTCATCTCCCATGGCTGGGCCTCACTGGGAAGTACGTTTTTCTGAAAATCCCTGAGGTCTTTCACGATCACAGAGATATCTTTTAGCATTGAATGTTGCTTTGTAGAAGTCTGAGGGTGGACTGATGCCTCTCCACCCTTTGTAACTAACACTTACACCATAGAACTTTCTTCATCCATGAAGTCCAGTCAGTGAACTAACAGGTCTTGCAGTCCCATTGTTCTGTAATTCTTATTTACTTATTTTAGCTGCACTAGGTCTTAGGTATGGCATGAGAGATCTTGGATTTTTGTTGTGGCATGCAGGACCATTAGCTGCATCATGAGAACTTTTAGTTGAGGCGTGTGGGATCTAGTTCCTTGACCAGGGATTGAACCCTGGCCTCCTGTTGAGAGGGCAGAGTCTTAGCTACTGAACCACCAGGGAAGTCGCATGCAGTTTTGTTTAACATGGGATCGGATGGGTCTTTGGACCTGCATATTTAGTTTATCTTCTGTTTTCTTTCTTTTTTTTAAGTTGGCCATGCCGTGAGGCTTGCAGGATCTCAGTTCCCCAACCAGGGGTTGAACCCACACCCTCGGCAGTGAAAGTGAGGAGTTCTAACCACCAGCCTACCAGAGAATTCCCTTGAATATCTTTTCTGTTGAGTTTGTAGCTTTTCTGTAGAAGCAACACCAGTTGGTTTGGTCACCTTTCTCTTCTCAACTCCATGATAACATCTTTTCTCTTTCCCTCTGCATTCATTGAACTTCTTGGAAGCCTTTCCTTTCTACCTGTAATTAGATTTCACCTGTCTTTTCTGTTTCTTGTGGTTGCTGATGTTTTTCATACATGTGTAATGAGACTGTTTTGATCTCCATATGCCTCTTTCTCCTCCCCACCCTTCAGTCCCCACTGTGGGAGGTCTCTGGGTTCATGTATAATACTTAGCTATTTCATACTTACTCTGATTCTTTGCACCTCCTTCTTTCCTCTCCTGGTGGTTACTATTACTGAGGCTGCAGCCTTCTCACGCCCTCTACAAACTGCCTGTTACACATTTTGGTTGGGAATTTTCTCAAATTCACCAGGTTATTTCTTCAAAATCAGCTCTATTTTACCCTTTTTTGGGATTGTCTTTGACTTTCTTTCCATTATCACTACCTACATTTAATATATATATATTTATTTATTTACATATTTACTTATTTGGCTGCTCCAGGTCTTAGTTGCAGCATGAAGAATCTTCTGTCTTTGTTGTGGTCTATGCTATCTCTTTAGTTGTAACATGTGGGATCTAGTTCCCTGACCAGGAATCAAACCCAGGCCCTCTGCATTGGGAGCACGGAGTCCTAGCAGTGGACCACCAGGGAAGGCCCAACTGCCTACGTGGTTTGTTTTTTTTTTTTTTTTTGGCTCTGCTGGGTCTTTGTCACTGTATGGGCTTTTCTCTAGTTGTGCCAAGTGGGGGCTCCTCTCTTGTTGCAGGATACGGGGCCTCTTTGGCAGCGGCTTCTCCAGTTGCACAGCATGGGCTCTAGGGGGCTCGGGCATCAGTAGCTGCAGCACCTGGGCTTCAGTAGCTGTGGCTCCCACGCTCTAGAGCACAGGCTCAATAACTGCCTCACTGGTTTAGTTGCTCTGCAGCATGTGGGATCTTCCTGACCCGGGGATTGAACCCACATCCCCTGCATTGGCAGGCAAATTCTTTACCACTGAGCCACCAGGGAGGCTCTGCCTACATTTTTTAAAAGTATTTTTCCTTTGCTGCTCCAAACCAGTTGCTCAATGCATCCTGTTGACTCCTGTTTTCCTATTCTGATACCAACAGGCTTTCTTATTCCTCACGTTCTCTTAATGCCATTCTTCCTGCTCCATCCATTGATACATTTCTATAAATTCTTAACTATTTTCTGCTTTTTGCCTGTATCCTTTCTTGGACTTAGTGTTCTGTTAGTATGACATTTTAAAATGATCTTCAATGTCAAATAGTCTGGATTTGGCCACACCACTCAGGATGCAAGATCTTAGTTCCTTGACCAGGTATTGAACCTGTGCCCCCTGCAGTGGAAGCACAGAGTTTTAACCACTGGACCACCTGGGAAGTACCATATTTTTAAAGTATATTTTGCTTATTCGTTCTTTTTTTAATCTGCAGTCACTTTCTATAGGAATACTGTGACTGTATTGTGACCCAGCGCTAATAAGCACTGTTTTTGCCTTAAGTAGTTATTTTTCAGCTTGTAAGGTAAAACCACTGCCTATGGCAACATCAGTTATCCTGATATTGAGCAATCCTTCTCCTTCCTATTAGCTTCTTCTGCTTAACCTTTTTGCTTTACAGATAACACTCAAGATGTGCCAGGCTCTGTTCCAAGTATCTTATATGTACTAGCTAATTTACTCCACACAGCAATCTTATCATCATCATAAATACATAATAGTATCATAGAGGTGGAATCACTAGGCGGTAGAGCTGGGTTTGGACCCAAGCAGCCTTGTTCCAGTGTCTGGGTTATATTCACTAAGCACACTGAATACTGAGTGTATCCTAATACTCACTAAGCACACTGAATATTGAGTGTATCTCCTAATACTTTCTCTTTATTGGAATCCTGATTATGTTGTATTTTTCAGATCTTTCTGTGGAATTCGGAACCATTCTAATTTACACATGTGAGAAGAGTTGCTGGGCTCAAAATGATCAGGCACCTGTGGAAGAATTCTGTATTATCCAAGAGGACCCAGATGAATTATTATTTAAGTAGTGCATTTCATTTACATAAATTAAACTTTAATGTTTAAATTGTGTTTTTACCTCATTTTGACTCAGAGTTTATTAGCTCTTGTTTTTGTTTGCTTTTTGGCACCCGTGATGGATCTGGAGCCAGGGTTAGAACCTCTTATTTATGGGCTGGTTAGCCCTTCAGAGTCAGTGGCCTGTGTTCACAGAGGCAGCTCAGAACGTGGCTCCTCTGTAGCCCACAGGGCAGGTGATCTTATGGAAAACCCTGATGGGTTCTCGGAGGGGGAGCAGCTGTAGCGCTGTGAGCAGCAGCTAGCCATGTATTACCCCTGCAGCCTCTGTACTTTTGCTGTCCCTGGCTGCCGACAGAGCATACTGCTGGGACTGTGCCAGCTGCTTGAGGCTCCTGCCCTGTGACATGAGCTGTTGGGGCCTACTCCAATTTCCCACCCTCATCTACTCCGACTTCTTGCCCCTTTGTCTCTTCTGGACATTGTCCCTCCACCCAGCTGTCCACCACTCATCTCCCCTCTCTCTCTCCATTTAGATTTTATATTATTGACTGCTTCCTTGCCCTCTCCCTGCTTCCCAAGGTGGGCAGAGGTACCTGGGGAAAGTGGCTGGCTGCATAGAAGAAAGCAAGGGTGTTGGTTATAGATATTTCAGGAACACTGGGTTTGTAGGGCTGAGGCTGAGTGTGGACCTGCAGAGAGAGGTTTTTTGTTCGTTTTTATTTATTTATTTATGGTTGTGCTGGATTCACTGCTGCAAGGACTTTCTCTGGTTGCACCAAGCAGGGGCTACTCTGTAGTTGCGGTGCATGGCCTCTCGTTGTGCTGGCTTCTCTTGTTGTGGAGCACAGGCTCTAGGGCACGTGTGGGCTTCAGCAGGTGCGTCTCCCGGGCTCTAGAGCACAGGCTCAGTAGTCGTGGTGCATGGGCTTAGTTGCTCCATGGCAACTAAGATGTGGATCTTCCCGGATCAGGGATTGAACCCATGCCTCCTGCATTGGCAGGCGGGCTTTTTTTTTTAACCACTGAGCCACCAGGGAAGCCCTGCAGAGAGAGGTTTTGATTCCTCCTCTCTGTCATGTTGGAGAAGCCATCAGCAGTTCCCTTGTGGCCCTTCTGTTGTGGGCAGATAGTTCCTCAGACTTCAGACCACTCTCTCAACTAGAGCAGAAAACAGACTGCTCATATCAGGTACATCAGACTGCAGGTACACCACTTTGGATTTAAGTGGCCAGAGAGTACCCTCCTTTGATGAGAGAATGGGGTATAACTGTTGCTTTAAACTGTTGACACAGCCATTTTCAGATAAGGAGTTAGGTGTCATGTTTCTTTTAGGTGGAGACAAATCTGTGCTTCCAACCAAACGCGTTTTTGAATCTAGTTATACATGTTTGTATCAGATCTTATCTAAATAGAGTACAGATCGCAGAGGCATCCCCATCATCCAATAGAAATAATGTTTGTAACGTAACTGTTAAGGAAGCAAGACATGAGAAAACAAGCCCAGTGTGAACCCACTTAAATGCTGTGTAAAAGATGTAGATCTGAAAATAGAAATACCAGCAAGGCCCTGAGGAGTAGGATTAGGTGTGCAGTTTTGTGGGCAGGAGAGAAGCAAAGGAAGGTGGCTCTATCCACTGCGTGTCTTGAGGGAGAAGGAAGGTGAGCATCCTGTTCAGGATGTCTGTTTATGAAAGGCAGGCCAATGGTAGGGAAGGGACGTCAGCAGCATACTATGCAAGGGTGTGCCCCCCGCCCCTCGACCAACCCAAGCCATGGTGGGGTTCCCTGGCCCTTCCTTTACCTTATGGTTCAGAACCACAGCCTGAGTGCTCCTCACAGACCAATGTTGGTGGGTGCTTGGTGAATCAATCAACTGATGAAAAAGACCAGAGAAGTCAAAAGCAATTTTCTTCTGTTTCCCATTGTCAACCAACAAAACAAAGAAGAAAAGAGTATATTTGGCATCATAAGAATTGCAATCTGGGGCTTCAATCATGGTCCAGTGGTTAAGAATCTGCCTTGCAATACAAGGGACACCTGTTTGACCCCTGGACCAGGAAGATCCCACAGGCTTCAGAGCAAGGAAGCTCGTGTGCTACAACTCCTGAGCCCACGTTCTGCAACTCCTGCAGTCCACACACACCCTAGAGCCCATGCCCTCCCACAAGAGAAGCCACCCAACGTGAAGCCCATGCGCCACATGAGTAGCTCCCACTCACCGCAACTAGAGAAAGCCCGTGTGCAGCAATAAAGACCCAGTGCAGCCCCCCAAAATAAATACATCAATAAATCTTAAAGAAGGTACAGTTCAGAAGACACAGATTTGAGTATAATGGAAAGAGGGTTCCAGGGAAGAGAATCAGGGGCTTAGGAAGACAAATGCCTTGAGGCTGTACTCTGACACAAGAAAGGAAATAGTTGTCCTTTAGGGATGATGGTCACGAGTTGTTTTAGGGTAAGGGTCTGATATAGATAGGCTGTCATGAGTTATATTTGGTTAAGGGTAATAAGCATTGAGTTTCTGGCAGATGTTTTGAATGCCTTCACTAGGACAGTGAGTGGTCAGAAGGTCAGACTTCACTGCCGTGCTGTGCTTAGTCACTCAGTGGTGTCTGATTCTCTGTGACCTCATGGACTGTAGCCTGCCAGGCTCCTCTGTCCATGGGGATTCTCCAGGCAAGAATACTGGAGTGGGTTGCCATTTCCTTCTCCAGGGGATCTTCCCAACCCAGGGATTGAGCCTAAGTCTCCCACATTGCAGGAGGATTCTTTACCATCCGAGCCACCAGGGAAGCCCTTGGGGTCCAAAAGATATAGACACTACAGACAGATAAGGGGGTCTTACAGAGGCCTTCTTACAGTGACTTCCCTGGTGGCTCAGATGGTAAAGCTTCTGTCTACAGTGTGGGATCCCTGGGTTGGGAAGTTCCCTGGAGAAGGAAATGGCAACCCACTCCCGTACTCTTGCCTAGAAAATCCCATGGACGGAGAAGCCTGGTGTCCATGGGGTCACAAAAAGTCAAACACGACTGAGCGACTTCACTTCTTCACGGAAGCCTTGCATAAGTTACACTTTATCAGTGGTCTTCCAGCTCCATTTTAGAGAGCTCTCTTAGCAATAATGACTGTTTGGATTTTCCTTTTACACCATCTTTTCCTTTTTTCTTCTAATAATTTTTTCCGATTTTAAAGTTCACATTTCTTTGAGAAGCATGAGCATCTGGGAAATACAGAAAAGTTCAGAGAAGAAATAAAAATTGTCCACAATTCCAGCATACATAAATACACGAAAATACTAACCACAGTTATTTTCTGGCCATTTGAGAAACCTTTTAAATAAAATTTAATCACATACATGGTTTTGTATCTCTTTCATTTAACATTATGTTGTGTTTCCCCCATTAGTATTCTCCCAGGAACTCTGTAATTGAAACTGAGTCTCCCCCTGCTCCTGAAACCAAGTTCCCTTACTGAGTTTATGATAAATCTCTCCACAACTTTACTCCCTTTCTTAACCTCCTCTGATGTCAATCTGATGCTAACTGAACACTAATCAACCAGAGTCAGATGACTAAAATTGCTGTTGTTGACAACCTCATTAATGTAGTAAACTTGCTATTATAGATGTTATTGTTAAGGTACAAACTCAAGTTGTTTCTGCAGAGGAAGGTGAGCTAACAGATCCCAGAGGCATGGGCCACGTGGCCAGAGAATTGTAAACCAGAGACATATCCTAACTCCCCAAACTACTATTTAAAAATGTCACAAGATGATGATTAATCCCTCTTTGTTTTTCCCCTTAAAGAAAATCCCCTAACTCAAAGACCAAGTTGAAGGGACCTAAGGCTTGCCTCCCACTTCCTTGCTTCAGTTCAGTTCAGTTCAGTTCCGTCGCTCAGTCGTGTCTGACTCTTTGCGACCCCATGAATAGCAGCACGCCAGGCCTCCCTGTCCATCACCAACTCCCTGAGTTCACTTAGACTCACGTCCATCAAGTCAGTGATGCCATCCAGCCATCTCATCCTCTGTCGTCCCCTTCTTTTGGCTGCATCCCTTCATCATTTCTGGAGTTATTTCTCCACTGATCTCCAGTAGCATATTGGGCACCTACTGACCTGGGGAGTTCCTCTTTCAGTATCCTATCATTTTGCCTTTTCATACTGTTCATGGGGTTCTCAAGGCAAGAATACTGAAGTGGTTTGCCATTCCCTTCTCCAGTGGACACATTCTGTCAGACCTCTCCACTATGACCCGCCCGTCTTGGGTGGCCCCACACGGCATGGCTTAGTATCATTGAGTTAGACAAGGCTGTGATCCGTGTGATCAGACTGACTAGCTTTCTGTGATTATGGTTTCAGTGTGTCTGCCCTCTGATGCCCTCTCGCAACACCTACCATCTTACTTGGGTTTTTCTTACCTTGGACGTGGGGTATCTCTTCACAGCTGCTCCTGCAAAGTGTAGCCGCTGCTCCTTACTTTGGAGGAGGGGGTATCTCCTCACAGCCGCCCCTCCTGACCTTGAACGTGGAGTAGCTCCTCTCGGCCATTGTGCAGCCTCCATTCCTCGGGCTTGGGGTGGTTTCTCTCGGCTACCACCCCTGACCTCGGGCGTGGGGTGGCTCGTCTACAAATTCCCACTGTCAGAGTTTGGCTTTTTTCGCTTGGGGCACAAGAGGCCTTTACTCCATTACACATATGCTGCAAAGTATTTTTCAAAAAAAGAAAAGTATGCATCCAGCTCTTTATGTTATACAGCAGCTTCCCACTATTTCACACATGGTGGTATGTATATGTCAATACTACTTTCTCAATTCATCCCACCCTCCCCTTCACCTGCTGAGTCCATAAGTCCATTCTGTACATCTGCCTCTCTATTCCAATTTAATTATATTTTAACCAGTGATAACTGCCATTGGATATTCCTCGAATTGGAAAGAATGAATCAAAAGCTATGCACAATTTTAGGGGTTTTTTAAATATCAAATTGCCACAATACTCTAGAAAGCTTTGCCTTAGTATACCTGCAGTGTGTGGGAGTGCCTAACAAAAGTGTTGCCGTTCAGTGGGTGAAAAGCGTTTGAAAGCTATTTTGCATGTCTTTGATGAAATTTCAGTATTGATCATATTGCCCATTGTCTTCGTGAGTGCTCCTTCACATCCATTGCCTGTATTTTTTGTGTGACATTCATTTTCTTGTTAATTTGTAAGAGCTCTTTACATAGAGGGATATCAGTTTTCTAACCTTTAGAAGTTTTGGTTGGGAGTTCCAAATCCCAGGCCAAACACCATCCTTAGGCTACTTAGGCCGAAGACCCGGCCGTGCGCGTCGCTGAGAAACACTACCACCGAAGGTGTGAAGCCCATCGCTCGCGGCCCAGCCCTGTCCGGGGCCGGCGGACTGGCCACACCCTCGGGCTCCGCCCACTCGGCGCCGATAGGCGGCCGACGTGCGCAGGAACGGAAGTTGGGCCGCCCCTCCCCCACCTGCTTCCGGCCGCGGCTCACTTCTCCCGCCTCCGCCTCCGCCGCGGCTCGTGGTCGTCCCGCCATGGCGCTGTCGCGGGGGCTGCCCCGGGAGCTGGCTGAGGCCGTGGCCGGGGGCCGGGTCCTGGTGGTGGGGGCGGGCGGCATCGGCTGCGAGCTCCTCAAAAACCTCGTGCTCACCGGCTTCTCCCACATCGACCTGGTGAGGGCCCGGCGTGCGCGCGGGCTGAATGGCGGGCCGTGGAGCCGGGGTCGGGGGCTTGGGGCCCGGAGGTCGGGACTGGAGCTGAGAGCACGGGGCCAGACCCAGAGGCCCCAGGGTCGTGGCTGTCCACGGAGAAGGAGCTCTTCCACAGCGACGGGGCGGGCCTTGCCGCACGCCGGGCCCGCTCCGCACGCTGAGGCCGAGGGCCCGGGTCTTCCGGGCGTCCTGCGGCGGGCCTCCCCCCACCCCCAACCCGCGCCCCGCCAATTTGTGGCGGCTCTGGGGTGTGGAGCAGCCCTCGTGCTTTCGCTTCAGAGTGGTAGCCCAATTTGAACGGGAGGCAGGAGATAGTTGTTTTGAGTCCCTTGAGGATGTTGCGAGTGTTCAATTCAAAGACCCTCTTAATATCCAGAGCAGAGTATGGCGCGGTAATAACAGTCAGGACCTACTGAGCGCTTGTCCCGAGCCCGACTCTGTCCTGAGGTTTTTACTCGCTTTAACGTATTTAATCGTCACTGCTGTCATAGGCTTTGTAAGCGCTGTTTTCATCCCGTTTTATTTTTAACAAATAAGAGGAAGTGAGATGCAGTTTGGTAACTTACTTTGGGTCGCCAGGCAACTGGTAGGACTCCTTTGGGGCTTGCGCTCTTCTCTTCTGGGTACAATCTGCGTGACAATCATTTTTATCACCATAGATTATTTCGTTAAAGGTATTGGTTAAGATTTTAACTTTTGCGTTGGTGTGCAGTGTCGAGAATCTACTGCAGTTTTGAGTCAGGTTATTTCTGTTATGTAAACTTAAAGAGGTTTGGAGTTGTAACCTACAATTTGGTTGTGAGTTTATAGCGTTTTAAGATGTAGTGGAAACATGGAGTTAGAGATGACCGACTGAACTAATAAATGAGTGACTGGAGGGAAAAGCATTTATGCATTTTCCTTTGGTTTTTATAGGGTTTGTCTTTCCAGTCAGTTCTGAATCACAAATCCCCAAAATGAATGTGGCATAGCTGATAATTACTGATACTCCTTTAAAAGGTTCATTTTGTCATAGACAATGAGTTGAGGCACCTGAGAAATAAATGTTGATCTTTTTTTATTTGGTTTGATTTTTTTAGTAATTTAGAAAGCACGAATAAAAAAATGCTATGTGATTATATGTACTGGTAATTTTCACAAATTATAGCCAAAACCATGGATGTTATACAGAACATTTGGTTACCTTTCATATAAGTTTATTGAAATGGAATGAAAGTGGTTTTAGTTATAATTATTTTTTCTTCCCTTGTATTTAACGTTTAAACAGCAATTAGGTAAGACTTAAAATGTGAGACACTTAACCTTGTGTAGAAGGTTCCCTCCACAAGCCTCAGGTAATAATTGTAAATAAAATTGTGGATGGGTAAGGACTTTTGAGTTAAAGAACGTGCTAAAAATTCACTAAATCTGTTTGTCAAGTATCATTTAAGAAAAAGAAGGCACAGTTTATTATATTGGATTTGAAAGAGTAATTGATGAGATTAATAGAGAAGTGATGGAAGTTGAAAAAAGAAAAAAAAATTAATGCATTTTCAACATGATTCTGTGCCATCTAAGGAATTTCTAACATATTTGCCAGGATGATTAAAGAAGCAAATGAAAAAAAGAATCAGTTGTTTTGGGGGAGGGAGGACATTATCTTTGAAATTAAACCTTTTTTTTAATATGTATTACATTATTTTATGAATTTAACACTTCGATATTAAGAGCTTTTTCTCCACTAATGTAACAGATACCAAAAGTTTTGGGTTATGGATGCAGAGAATAGTGATATTTATTGCTCAAACAAACCAGAAAATTGGTGATTTATCTGGTCTATGTATTTTTAGATTGATCTGGATACTATTGATGTCAGCAACCTCAACAGGCAGTTTTTGTTTCAAAAGAAACATGTTGGACGATCAAAGGCCCAGGTAATTGTATTTCTCATATCTTTTCTATTTATCTGTTCATTATTATTTATGTCCTTGGGGGAATCTTCTATTTATGGCATTAGATTAACTTGGGGTTTCTAGTAGGAGGGAGAATATGGGGGAAGCCATCTCTTTTTCAGCTGAGGGATTATGAAAAATAGAAAGATCTGTCTAGTAAAGGACTGAAGGCTGTGCTCTCCTTTTTTTGTCTGCAGAGAAGAAAAGTGCTTTTCCTGACCCTGTAAATGGGTCCCCTTCTTGCTTAAATTTCGGAGTGTTTACTTAGAGTGAGCCTTGTGTTCTGCATTCCCCAGAGGTTGGCTTCTCCTGTATTTTGGGCAGGTGAAGCTACAACTTAGGCCGCTGTTCACTTTAGAAGAAGACAGCATCCCCTGAGTTCTTGCCATTCTGACCTTTCTTTAGTTCCTTGAATGTTCCATCTTGATTCAAGGTTTTGAAATACCTTTTGTCTTTGCTTTTTTCTCAGCTTTTTGGGTGAACTTTCTCTCTTTTCCCCTTTTCATTTTTCACATTTTCTCTAAGAGTTCTTTCCTAAATCTCTAAATCAGATCTTCCTTTCATTACAATCTCTGCTTTTTCTGTGTATCATTATCATACTTTGTAGTTACATTTATCTAGATGGTTATTTGATATATGTCACTTTTATTCACCAGTGCCATTTACAAATTGTGATATATGGAAGATACTTAGTAAATAGTCATTGAATGGATGAATGATACTTGGTTAAAGCATTTGATACTTTCGCTGCGCTGAAGCTGGCCATTCATGTACAAGTGTGTATGAGAGGAGGCAGCTGTCCTGTTAGTTTATAAATAGGTGTATATAGGTTAATCTTGTTGAAATTTTCCTGTTACATTTTTGTATATTTTATTTTTAATATAAATATTATATAAGGTGAAGTAGCAGTTGTCTGCCATAAATAGATTTTGTATATAATTAGAATTGTTATAGTAATTTAGTACATTAGTAATTTAGTGTTGTTTGTTTTTCCAGGTTGCCAAAGAGAGTGTACTGCAGTTTTACCCGAAAGCTAATATCATAGCCTACCATGACAGCATCATGAAGTATGCTCTGATTATTATGTCACAAAATTGCATTTGCTGTGAATTTTTAATTAAACCTTCAAAGTATATTTTTATTAACTAAATATATGAACTCAAAGTCATTATGCTTTCTAAAAAAATGTGTTTCTGGAATAATGAAAATGCAGTAGGTTATGCCCACATAAGTAAGTGGCATTGGGGATTGTGATGGGGCAGTAATTCTGATGGTACATAAGTATTCTCTGATCTCAGTAGAGATAGGATAAATATGTAATTTTGGAGGTGTTGGGGCAAAGGAACCCTGTGTCTAAAATATCCTTTATCTGTAGTTGTTGTCTGGCTAACAAGTATAAATGGTATTAAAAACAATGAGTTCTTGTTTGAGGCCTGGAATTAAAGAAAGTCTTATGCTTTCTCAGGAAATTTATGTCTCCAGGTTCCTTTTAATTCTCTGGATGTTTGCTCTACAAGCTTGCTGATAGCCCTACAACCTTCTTACCCTGTGTTGCTTTCCCAGTGCTGCTAAAAGCAGGGACCCTAGGGGCCTGAACCCTGCTGATCTTGACCATGTGAGGTGAAGCCACAGGCTAGGCAGATCCTGGGAATGTATTCTTTGTATGTTCCCAGGCATTGCTGCCCCAGGAAGGCCTGGTGGGACTCGTAAGTCGTGCCAGTTTGGGTTTTCTGCTCAGTGCCCAAGGTAACTGGCCAAAAAGGATGTGTAGTTATTCACAGGGATTAAGGGGAAATAATTTCTTTTAAATCTGTTGATGGTATTTGGGGATAGTCAGCCCTATATATATATGGTAGAGACCCCTAATACCAGTTATTTTTGCACTGTTATTAGTTTAATATGCTTCTTAGTACCCTGTTTTATTCTGTAAAGCTCATGTATAAGGCCAGTTGTTTTGGTGACTTTTTTTTGTTGTTTTACTTTGTAGCCCTGACTATAATGTGGAATTTTTTCGACAATTTATATTGGTTATGAATGCTTTAGATAACAGAGGTGAGATTATTTTAATAATTTTAAGTATTTCCTTTCTTCCATAACAAGGTTGTTTATTCGATTAGTGTTAATTAAAATATTTCCTTACAAGTTAGATCTTAAAAGAGCTAAAGGGAAGTAAGATCAGGTTTAAAGATTGCCATTTGATTGTAGTTTTAACTGGAACTGCTGTGAAATAGGGGAAGCTAGAATTATTAAAGAGGATGACTGTGTATGTTGTGTGCATATTTATTTGTTTCACATTATCTCAGCACTTAAACACAGTGACTTCCTTTGTTTATGTGGAGATCTAAGAAATATTAGGGTCCAGATTTCACCCAAGGCCAAATTAAATCAGACTCTATAAGTGGGACCTAATGATCATAATTTTTTCATAGTTTCCCGGATGATCTAAAGGGCAATTAGGGCTAAAAACCACTGTTTTCAGAGTAAGGCAACCGGATGCCAAAGTTACAGAAGCCATGGCTCTTGAATTAGTTTCGGTGTATCTGGTACTGTGAGATACCAGACTGGATCCTGTTGCATGTACACATTTTAGACCATTTAAACTTGTACAAGTTGGTGATATTTCATACATCAAATACTGTGTAGCCAGTTATTGTTAACAGATCTGTGTGTCTGAAATGTGGAGTGAAAATATTTAGTCTTTTCTAAGGACTTCCACATGTAAAAGTATATCTGTCAAGTGAGTTTCTAACAATTTCAGGTCAGAAATATCAAAAGAAAAGACATACAAAGTAGCATAAGAAAGAGGCAGGATAACTCTTTTAACCAGACTCATCTTTTTCCCCTTAATCTTGTTTTCTTCCCCACCCCCAATCTTAAACTGCCTTAATAGTTCCAAGTTGATATTCCATATTCTCCATTCACTTCCATGTATTGTCTGATAATTTTAGTAGAATAAGATCAAGTTAAGGGCTTGCAAAACATTGAAACAATGTTTTAGCCACGTTTAATAAAAGGTAGCCACAGCAGTTGGAGAAGGCAATGGCACCCCACTCCAGTACTCTTGCTTGGAAAATCCCATGGACGGAGGAGCCTGGTAGGCTACAGTCCGTGGGGTCGCTAAGAGTCCCGACACAACTGAGCGACTTCCCTTTCACTTTTCACTTTTCATGCATTGGAGAAGGAAATGGCAACCCATTCCAGTGTTCTTGCCTGGAGAATCCCAGGGACAGGGGAGCCTGGTGGGCTGCTGTCTATGGGCTCGCACAGAGTCAGACATGACTGAAGTGACTTAGCAGCAGCAGCAGCTGCCACAGCAGTAGAAGAGGAAGATGGCACTTTGGAATTAAAAAGTAGTATATAGGGGTGCTTCTCATATAGTAAATTTGTAATATGAATTTCTTATGTTCGAAATTTTACTGTTGCATGTCTCTTAAATGTCTATAATAGTCGTATTATTCTGGTCATAGTTGTAAGAGAATTGTACATGAAATAAAAATAATAGAAAATGGTTTGGGTAAAAATCATTTTGATTACAGGTAACTATGTAATCTTTTTTTTTTTCCTATGAACTCCTGTTAACTAGTATTTTTTTTCCAGCTGCCCGCAACCATGTTAATAGAATGTGTCTAGCAGCTGATGTCCCTCTTATTGAGAGTGGAACTGCTGGTTATCTTGGGCAAGTAACCACTATCAAAAAGGTAAAGAACATCTTTTTGTTTGTTTTGCTCCCCAGATATTTATTTGGGACCTTAAGGAGGGAAGAAGTAAACTTGGGCTATGTATTACATGGGTTTGTCAGCTTCCAGAATGTAAGGATTTTTTTGTGCTCCTCTAAAACTTAGGATGCTATGAAGGTACGAAAGTACAGGCAAAGATCTTATGTATTAAAATCCTTGCATGTATTAAAATGTAGCTTGTGTATTAAAATCCTTAGGTTGGCAAGCATAAGAGACTACACGACATGTTGATGTATGCTAAACCAGCTTCTAACAAGTTAGTTTTGGCTAGAGTCCAGATTTATAGTCTGGAGTACTTTGAAAAAATTTTTTGGTCTATTTGTGAAATATTTCAAGTATTTAGATGAAACTAAAGAGTAAGAACAAGTACCTGTATGTTCATAACTCAGTTTTCTATAGTCTTAATATTGTTATTCATTTTCTGCTCAAATCTTTTTTTCTCTTAATTCTTTTAAGAAATTAAACAGATACATTGGAAGAATCATTTGCAGGTCTTGA
Organism: Aepyceros melampus; assembly: GCA_006408695.1. Lineage (NCBI taxonomy): Eukaryota > Metazoa > Chordata > Mammalia > Artiodactyla > Bovidae > Aepyceros > Aepyceros melampus. The sequence goes on from SJXQ01010418.1 coordinate 189,668, forward strand.
AACTAAAAGAAATTATATACTCTACTTGATATTTGATACTTTTTTCTGTTCTTTGGCAGTTTATCCATACTGAAAATTGTGGCTCTGCTTCAGTTGTTTTTAGTGTTTAGTATTATTCTTTGGGAGCTTAATTCATATCATTCTACAAAAACGTGTAAATCTTAATTTATGAGGGATAGACTTCTTGCTATATGGCTGGCCCCAAGAAAGCATGTTGGAAGGACACCAGAAATGGCATTATGGAGAAAACCCTAGATCTGCTGCAATTTTTATTAAAACGGTATTTGTAGGTTTGGGGTCTTTAACCATTATTAGAAAGATATTGCTTATTACCATGATCCACTGCTGAGACGCTAGTATCTATTGAGACTGAGGTAGAGAACTGCCAGAATGAAGAATATTCTTTGGAAGTTCTGAAAAATTATCACAGGTGTTGTAGACTTCATTCAGAGATTCCTTTCAGTGTAAATTTAAACATAACCCTTTAGCAATGAAATGAAGAGTATTGGTTTAGCAATACCTAAGATTTTTTTCCATGTATCTGGTTAACTCTAGAAATTAAATGCTTTAAATTCACTTAATCTTTAGGGGCTTATAAGGGAAAGCTATAAATAATATTTAAATAGTAGAGTTTCACAACTTTGGAAGATAATTGGTTGGAAAGCTGTTATTTGTCTTTCCAGTAGTTTCCTCTATTCACTGTGATCAAGGTAAACTTGTGTTTTCTCCTCACTGGGCCAGGAATCAAGAGTCCTGGCTTAGCCTTAGCTGTGACTGGTAGATTCAGTTAGGTTTTATGTTAGAGTTTCTTATCTGTAAAGTAAGGATTTGGGGAGTCACTAATATTTTAAAATTTTCTTCATAGTTAGAACGTAAATGAAAGAATGAACTACAGTATTGAGAAACCATTGTCATGGGTTAAATGTTTTTCTCACATCTTTACTTTGCAGGGTGTGACCGAGTGTTATGAATGTCATCCCAAACCAACCCAGAGAACTTTTCCTGGCTGTACAATTCGTAACACACCTTCAGAACCTATTCATTGCATTGTCTGGGCGAAATATTTGTTCAAGTAAGAATATATATATTTCTGGGCATATTTTTAGTACTGGTGATGGACAGTGGGGTTATTTATTTACATACCGTGGAGAAATTGTACTTAACGATGATGGAGCTTATTCTGACTGGAAATAGGCATGTAACTAAATGAGCACAAGTCTTTGTATTTGAAAACACTAAAACATACTTAGAAGTAACTCATTGGTTAAGTAAGAAATAATGGAAGTTGAAAATAGTTTGTAATAATACTGAAAATACTACATGTGGAACTTGTAGGATACATTGTATGTGGTAGCTGAAAGACGTTACAGGCTTATTGTATGTGGTAGCTGAAAGACGTTACAGGCTTACACAGATGAGTGGTGAACATTAATCAGCAAAGGATCCAACTTCTGCTGGAAAAAGAACAACATAAAGTCAAAAAAATTAGAAGGATGTAATTGAGATAAGAGTGAAAAATAAATTGGCAATTTGATCGTAAAAGGGAAAGAGGGGGACTTCTCTGGTGGTCCAATGATTGAGAGTCCACCTGCCAATGCAGGGGACACGCGTTCAATCCCTGGTCCAGAAATACTCCACATGCCACAGAGCAGCTAAGCCTGTGCACCACAAGTGCTGAAGCCGGAGCAGCCAAGTGCCTGTGCTCCACAGCAAGAGAAGCCACCACATTGAAACTGGAGGAGCCAGCGCAGCCAAAGATAAATTTTAAAAAATCTAAATGGTATAAAACGAAAAGGATGCCAAGTTGTATTTATTCCAGGAATGCAAGCATGATTTAACTCTGGAAAGATCTATAAATGCCGTTTACTTCAGTTAAGAAAAAGAAACTGTATAATCTTCATAGATAAATGAAAAATGTTTGGTAAAATTTAGCAAATACCTTTTCATCTTAGTAAACTAAGAAGAGAACTTTATCAAGTTGATATCTTCTAGAAATCTGCAGCAAACAGTTTTATGTTTTGATTAAGGTATAACACATTCACTCAGAAAAATATACATACAATGGTATAATGACAAAATTTCACGAGATACACTTGCAGGTTTTATTTATTTGGGAAATTTTTTTTTTTTCTTTTTAATAGACTTTAGTTTTTAGAACAGTTTCAAATTTAGAAAACAATTGAGAAGGTAGCAAGTTCCCACATTTGGTTTCCTCTATTGTCAACATGTTCTCATACTAATGTATGATATATAGGTAACAGTGGGTCAATATTGATACATTGTTTATTAACTGAAGTCCAAAAATTATTTAAATCTCCTTAGTTTTTACCCAGTGTTTCTTTTCTATTCCAGGATACCACATAATTACGTACCATGTCCTTAGATCCCCCTTAAGGGGGCTGTGACAGTTTTTCAGACTTTTCTTGTTTTTGAGGACCTTGTTAATGTTGAGGAGTACTAGTCAGGTATTTTGTAGGATGCCCCACTATTGGAATTTGTCTGATATTTTTCTTATTGATATCAGTGTGGTTATAGGTTATTGGAAGGAAGACTCAGAGATAAAGTGTTGTTTTCCTCATATCATATGAGGAGTACATGTTATCAACATAATTTATGACTATTAATGTAGGCCCTGATCGCTTAAGGTAGTGTTTGTTATCCATGTAGATTCATTGATATTGAATGTATTTTATAGTTTGGGTTATAATCTAATGGGTTTTTCCTCCCTGATAGCTCAGTTGATAAAGAATCCACCTGCAATGTAGGAGACCCCAAATCGATTTCCTGGGTTGAGAAGATCCGCTGGAGAAGGGAAATGTTACCCACTCCAGTATTCTGGACTGGAGCATTCCATGGACTGTATAGTCCATGGCGTGGCAAAGAGTCAAATGTGACTGAGCGACTTTCACTATAATCTAATACATTGTTTAATTTTGTTGCTCACATTGTTCCATCTTTGGCCATTGGGAGCTCTTCAATTGGCCTTGTGCTCTTTGATATGTAGCCATCAAAGTGTGACGGGGTTTTTTTTTTGTAGTAATTCCTTACTTTCTGGGACTATAAGATGCTTCAGATTCATCTTGTGTATTTCCTGCTTCAGCCCTAGAATTAGACATTTCTTCAAGGAATCCTGGTTCCTTTTATTGAAGAATGATATTAGAAGCCTGGATACAGCTGCTTAGGCATAGATGTGGGTGCCATTTGTTTTAGGCCATCTTAGCTGACAGAGCAAAATGTACATTTAGTTTAGTTTGTGTATATAAAGTATTAATGATTCAGTACAATTCTGATTAAAATTTTATCAGAGATTTTGTTGGAACTTGTTCATCTGATTATAAAATTTATATGGAAGACTAAAGCCTAAGTGGAACCAGTATGGAAAAAATTATGTTCTCTACTTAAAATAAATGTGTATTTAATAATGTATAGAAATTAAGTCCAAGTGGATTAATTATTCAGATGTGAAAGGCAAAATTTTAAATTGTTCTGATATAGGGGAAAATCTTTATCCTTTGGGTTAAAGAACAATTTCTCAAGATATAAAAGTGGTAATTATAAAAAAGGATTGATGCATCAAATTCATTTAGTATTTCATCATCAAGAGAGGTTCAATGATGTATACACAATTAAGCTATTATATGGGATGAACTGACTGCAACATAAAGAACTAAAATTGTGGTCTGGAATATATTCCTGTAATAAGAGAAGGACAACTTGACAATACTGATAGACAGTTTTTTTACTTAAAGGGAAATCTAGACAATAAACAAATAGAGATAATGTTCAACTGTATGATTAACTTGGAAAATCAAGAATAACAGTAACATACTATTGATATTGTATACTTGCTAGTTTGGCAAAATGTTTTCTGGAGAGATCGGTAGGAACTCATGCATGCTATTTTGGGAGTGTATTTTGGGGGTACAACCAGTGTTGAAAACAATTTTCTTGTAAAATATATCAAGATACTTGGGATTTTAATATAAGTCCTGTGCTTAATGAAGGTTGAAAAGTTACTAAACAGTTTTTAGGATAGCTTGATTAATAAGAGGGAGTTTCAGCTTAATACTTTCCCATTATTTCATATGACTCTTATGTGGTAAAGGTAGGTAAAGATATATACTACTATGATAAAATGTCTTACTTCTGAGTTTTCCTGCACCTTCAGCAGTGCCTCACACATAATAGGTGTGTCAGTGTTTGTTTAATAGCTAGTTGCCAGTATACTTCATAGCTGTTATTCTGGAAGTGAAATATTGTCTGTGTTGGAATGTAAAGCCACTCACCTGTCTCTTAATCAGTGATTTTAATAGGAATTTGCAGAAGCTAGCAGACAGAAATGAATCTGGGTCTACTAAAATTTTGCCTTCTCTGTGTTGTGGTTCAAATGAGAATGCACGCTGTTTTAAACAGATTGCTTGAATACTTTAAAGTTTCTGGAATATAGTTTATCAATTATTTAATTTTTATCCCTAACTGAAGATTTGAGGAAGCTTGAAAAAGCTAACATTTGTTCAGAATATTTTGGTGTACATAAATATTTACTATTCTTAAATTATAGCCAGTTGTTTGGAGAAGAAGATGCTGATCAAGAATATCTCCTGACAGAGCTGACCCTGAAGCTTCCTGTGAGTAAACTATTTGGGATATATTTTTTTAATTGATGACCACTGTCTTTATTTTGCTAATTTAATATTGGTAGTTTAAGGCAGGGGGAGGGGGAGATAATTGCTATTATATGCTAGATAATGTAGTATGTTCTTGTTTCATCTTTAAATGATGTTTTAAAAAATGAGTCATGCCATTTTACTTGTGAAGAAACACGCTGCAGAGAAATCTCACAAATCTAGTAAATAGAACTGGGCAGGAGTTGTTCCCAGGTCTATACTTGGACTACTGTGCATGTGGCCTTCAGAAACTGAAGTAGAAAAAAATGGTGATGAACATGTTCTAATTCTTTCTCCTTGAATTCAGAATGTGTCACATGCTGGTGGCTTCCATGAGTGACCCCATGCCACCCACACCTCAAAGGTGGGTGAGAGATTCATTCTACACGAACTGCAGTTAAAAATAAACTAGTGTGTGTTTTGTAGGGGAACCAATGGAAGCCGAAGCCAGAGCCAGAGCATCTAATGAAGATGGTGACATTAAACGTGTTTCTACCAAGGAATGGGCTAAATCAACTGGATATGATCCAGTTAAACTTTTTACCAAGGTTAGGATTACCTTTTTTATAACTGTGGATCGATTTTTATTACTGTTTTAAGCTAGTGTGTGATTTAATTGGGCTTCCCAGGTGGCACAGTGGTAAAGAATCCGCCTGCCAATGCAGTAGACATGGGTTTGATCCCTGGACTGGGAAGATCCCCTGGAGAAGGATATGGTAACCCACTCCAGTATTACTGACTGAGAAATCCCATGGACAAAGGAGCCTGGTGGGCCATAGTCGATGGGGTTGCAAAGAGTTGAGCACACACAAAGAACACAGCATTGTCTTAGTGAATTCATTGTGATATAGTTGGGATAAACGGGTTTGAAATTTTAACATGAATACTAAGTCAGTATAGCATCTTTATAGAAGATAAATACAGAGGCTTATTTATGCACTCTTACTTGTTTTCCTTCCTTCACTTTCACTGATTTTCTTTATATAACTCACCTTTGGTTTCTGCTGTTTCTCTTCTTCCATTCCTTTGCTGATTTTGATGATGCTTAAAATCCAATGTGCTTAACTCTGATATGGATAGTGACAGTATTTTCTAAACTAGTGTCCATATGCCTGTTTCCATTCCAATTTGAGCAGTTGAATGCCAGAGTAATCTGAAGTATGTCTCCAATCTGTTGTTCAACAGATAACTTTAAGCATCTGCTGTGTGCCACACACTTAAATTACAGAAGCTTTAACGGTGACAGAGACAGAAAATAGGGTCCCAGCTCTTTGTAGGGGAGAGAACTCAGAGTCTAGAAGGGAAGTCAGACACTGAACAAGCAGTTTCGAGTTCAAGGTGTAATGAGATTAAGTTCAAATGTATTGGAACCCTGTAATAATAAGTAGACTTAACCCTCCATGTTATTAAACATTATTGACTGGAATGAGGGTTCAGAAGAGGCTGTCCAGAGGAAATGACATTTCAACTCCAGATTTCAAAGAATAAGGATGGAGATGAGAATGCAGCATGTAGAAAGTCAGTCTCAGGTGGAAGAACTGAAATAATTCCCATTAAAAGGGAGAGTGGAAAGAGGACTGTAAAGGTAAGCTGAGACTCTATCTGGCAGGATTTTCTAGGTCATGGAAAGGATATTACACCAAGACAGTGGGAATCCATTGAAGGGTAGTCTGTAGGGTCAGTATAAGGTATAGGAAATATGCAGTGCACTCTTACAGGACCTGATGTTCCTCTTGTAACCAGTATGGGACAGTGCCTTCTGGAGTAATTGGAGGTAGAACCCATCTGCAGTCCCTTTGGAACCTGGATTATCCATTTTATACAAACTGAACTTTGTATAACATGAGAAACCAAGAATACTTCCCGGTTTCCTACTGGGCAGCAGGTGAATAGTGGTGCCAGTCTCTGAGGTAGGTAGGGAAACAGACGGGTGCGTAGGGATCGGGGGAGTGTGGAAGGTGATAGACAGAGATCCTCTATGGAACATGAGTGAGATGACACGTGGTTCTGTGGGTAGTTAACCAGTTTAGAGATTTGGTTGAGTTAGGTTTATAGGAAGAGACAGAGTGTGAAGATCTTAGTATTTAATAATTGAACAGAGAAGGCTGTGGAGCTGGTGTTTGGAAATCCATGCTAATTCCCCATTGCCTGGCAGGCTTTACAGCCAAGCACTAAGGTTCCTCTATAAAATGTCTCTAGCTAAGTTTGTTACCCAAATCATACAGGACCCCTCATTTCCTTCCCTTTGTACCCATGTCAGATGTTACTAACTCTGTTCCTGTTACTCAAGTAGAACAGAATAACTTAACAATACTCAGAACCGTGTGACTTTCACACTAAATCGTACTATTATTTGTATATTTGGCTGATTTTCCAAAGATTAAGGATGTTTGATAGATACTCAGTTGAGTATATTTTGATAGAAATAGTTCTAACTTTTAGCCATATCTAAATTCATATCCGGTATATACAAAAAATGTATGGAATAAATCAACAATAGGAAATACAACTAAGGAAAATGTAAAACTATTAAAATCATTTGAAATTCTACCACATAGAAAGTGTGATTCGTGTGATAGTCTCAATCTGTATGTGGTAATGTTTGGTTTTAGTTTTGTGTGTTTGAGGTTCTTTGCAGGGGGTGAGGGGGAAGGCACATTTCAAAGATGTGGCAGGTGGTTCCTAATTTCTGTTTGAGCACTTTTAAAATGTGTATGCTTTGTTGGTAAGTACCCACAAACTTGAAGATGTTGCTAACTGGTACCTCTAGGCTCACTTCTTGTGGAGTTGGTGTGTATTTACTTAGTCCCTTGAATGGTATGATTGTGATTGCAGCTGATCTGAGGAACCAATATGGAGAAGTGGTTTGGGAGGATGGGGTCCAATCAGCACAGTTCAAAGCTCCCTTACTCTGCTTTTCTCAGCATCTCTGATTTTAACCGTTTCAGGTGTAAGCGTGTGTAAAATTTCTTTTTACACAAAGATTTTAGGTGC
>SJXQ01010418.1:197501-220892 GCA_006408695.1 Aepyceros melampus
CCCCCCCCCCCCCCCCCCGCCTTGAGAATTGTTAATCTAGTGTTATATAGTGACGTCGCTCAGTTTTGTCTGACTCCTTGCCACCCCATGGACTGTAGCCTACCAGGCTCCTCCGTCCATGGGATTTTCTAAGCAGTAGTACTGGAGTGGATTGCCATTTCCTTCTCCAGGGGATCTTCCCAACTCAGGGATTAAACCTGGGTCTCCCGCATTGTAGACAGACACTTTACCATCTGAGCCACCAGGGAAGTCACTGTTATATAACATGTCCTCAGATCTTTAAATCAGGTTTTATAATGTGAAGTCAGCAGGGTAATTTTGTTACATTTTTATCAGGATAGGGACAGTAGGGTTCATGGAATTTATCTTTCTTCCTTTCTGTCTTAGCTTTTCAAAGATGATATCAGGTATCTGTTGACGATGGACAAACTATGGCGGAAAAGGAAACCTCCAGTTCCATTGGATTGGGCTGAAGTGCAAAGTCAAGGTGAAGGATACATTTTTCTCTTTGGGATTCCTAATTTGGAAATTCTCTCACCTGAAGTCTTTAAATAGCCTTATTATTTCTTGATATACAGTGGTGTACACCCATGGTAAGAAATTCAAACAGTTCAGAAAAGTATGAAGAAGGAAAATCACTGGATGCCTCATCACCTGGAGAAATAATTACTACAAACGTTTTAAGAATGTCTTGGTGAAAACTGCACATAGACACAGGCGTTGTGTGGTCACTTTATGTAAATGGAATTATACTGTTTACATATCTGACTTGCTGTTTTCAGTCAGTATTTTTTAAGCTAGTCCCTTATCAGTTAACATTTAATTATTTCATATTCTCCCTGATGTAAAGTGTTGTTCGTTAAACTTTGGGACATATTTGTAGCTTTAAGTGAGGAAAAACTAACGTAGTAGTGACTACGTCCTTACCCGTCTCTTTCAACACATTGTGTCTCAACTTGTTTTGCACAGCAATGTTTAGCATATTGAAATTTAGAAGGTCCTCGGGAGATTTAGGGTGTCAGTTTGAAGTGGTTTCCTATAGTTATCTACAGCAACAAATACTTCCTTTTACAGCTCAATTCTAGTATTGCTGTGATAGCTTCCACTTAATGAATACTGTGTTCTGGGCATAATGCTTACTACCTTGTCTACATTGTATTCTTGAATCCTCCAGTAATCTGTGAAATTCTGAGGCAGTCTCACACCTTTCCCACGTCAATATTGACCATTTTCTTGCTTAATTTTGCATAATATTGACCAATTTCTTGCATATGTATGCATAATTATAGTGATAATTACTTGAATGGAATTTGTTTCATATTATATAATTTTTTTATTGTCAGATATTGAATGTTAAACTGAGTAGAGGAAAGATGTTAAGAGTAAATTTTCTAATACTTTTTTTCCAGGAGAAGAAACCAGTGCATCAGATCAACAAAATGAACCCCAGTTAGGTCTGAAAGACCAGCAGGTTCTAGATGTCAAGAGCTATGCGTGTCTTTTTTCAAAGAGCATTGAGACTTTGAGAGTTCATTTAGCAGAAAAAGGGGATGGAGCTGAGCTTATATGGGACAAGGTTTGTGTCAAAATGTGTGGCAGTTACTTGTACATCAAATGTATGTTTCAGTTCTTGAGCTATATCAGAACCTCGTAATGTTGTGATACTATTTTTATTCTACCAGATTTTGAGAACATTGATTTTGTTTTGATGTTTTCCCCTCTAATTACTACATTGAACTATGAATTTTCTATATGTGAATTTAAGCAATATCATAAAACCTCATTTAGATTCTGATATGTTCATGGTTTGTAACTGTTGACTAGAGAAATAATGTGACTTTACTGGAGTAAAATATTTCTCTGACTTAAGAAAATAGCCTTAAGAGAGCTGCTTACGTAATAGAGATTTATTAATAGAAGTCATAATATCCTTTTGGAGACAACAGCTTATGGGCCTTATTTGGCCTTGAAAGTAATAAAATTGCCTTTCTATTGAAATAGTTAATAATGCTTTGAGTTCTGAGAGACTTACCTGTACAATAAGGATATGTAATTATTCTTACAAGTTAAAACAATATTTAATAGTATCTTGCAGTTAAATGTTACATTTTGCTATTTAGTGAATTAATTTTACTTGTTTTTAATTATACTCAATACTTTCTATGAGTATAAATGATTAATCTGCTAAAGTTTGTTCAGATGTTGGTAAAGATTTGCCATTAATTTCAAAATAAGGAGAAAAGTTTGATTAGTTTTAGAGAACTAAGATAACTTTTAGAGAAGGAAATGGCAACCCACTCCAGTATTCTTGCCTGGAGAATCCCTTGGACAGAGGAGTCTGGCGGGCTGCAGTCCATGGTGTTGCAAAGAGTTGGACACAGCTGAGCACATGATAGCTTTATATGTGCAAATCATTTAACATATTAAGGAATTTGGGGTCAGGGGGATTTGTTTGCTGCTTGTTACTCAGCCAGCCAGATAAGTATGTGAAGAACCCACATCCTATCAGTGCTTTTTCTTTCATACTTTGATGTTTCTGCATTATGGGCTAAGATGGTTTTTCTCAGTTCAAAGCACGAAAATTTGCTGAAATCAAATTAGAGTAGGATATATGCTTAGGAATAATGGAAATTGTGAAAGGAAAACTTTCTTTGTCCTGCCACATCTGAATAGAATTAGCCAATATAGGAGTGCAGTGTTTGTGAAGGGAATTTGGAGAAACAAAGCAAAAAGAGGTAGTCTAGGTATTCCTGAGGCTTTAATGAAGTAGCTTTCTTAAACCAGTCTATGTCTTCATCTGTGAGTTCGTACTCGTCAGACAAGCTTATTATTGACTATATGGACCCAGGGAAGGTTTGCCACCATCAGGAAATAGAATTGGTGTTCTGATCTGTGTATTCTTCATCTCCAGTGCATTTGTGGACGCAGGAGTGAATTCCTAAAACCTGTTGGCTCTTGGCAGGCCACATTCCTGTATCCCTGGAGCTGATGATCCCAAGCAAGCCCTTGCTCACTTCTCATGCAGACCAGCCTTTCCCTGGAGGGCATCTCTTGTTCTAGTTGACGTGTTAGAAGCTTGTGAAAGTGCTGTTGTGAAAGCAGTACTAGCCAAATGAGTAAATTTGTGGGGAGACTTGTTAAACTGTTTAAATTATTGACAGGATGACCCATCTGCAATGGATTTTGTCACCTCTGCTGCAAATCTCAGGATGCATATTTTCAGTATGAATATGAAAAGCAGATTTGATATCAAATGTAAGTTGTTTGTACTTCAGTTGTATCATCTAAATTCTAAGTTTCTTTTTTTGTTTTTTTTTAACAGCTAAACTTTTTTTTTTTTTCTTCCAGCAATGGCAGGGAACATTATTCCTGCTATCGCTACTACTAATGCAGTGATTGCTGGGTTGATAGTATTGGAAGGATTGAAGATTTTATCAGGAAAAATAGACCAGTGTAGAACTGTGAGTGTTTCTATTTGCAATTTTAAAATTAAAACAATAACATTTGGTTTAAAGCAATGGAAAAGTAATTGTTCAAGTTACCTTGTGAGTTGCATATTTAAATAAGCTTCCTGAAAGTTACAAAAAGGAAAACACATTTGCTTCTCTTATTTTTGTCTAAAATGGAAGCAGAAGCTAGTTTGCTTCTAACATTTCTAGTTTTACTGAATTCTTAGAAGAACTCATTCTGTGGGTCCTTTGTATTAACTTTTTTTCATTGTTTTCCAATTCTAAGAGTACTTTGGTTTTAAAATTCTGTTTGGTCACTTTATAGTCCCCTGTTCAGGCATTTTTGTCAATCTCCCTTTTTATTTTAAACTTTATGTTATGTAACTTTATGTTATATTTGGTTGTGTTAATGCCTGAAATATTTATGGATGAGCTTATGTCATTTCTGTTAGATCTCTCTCATAGTGTTTTGTTTGCTTATATGATATATATATATATATATATATATTTTAAACAGAATTATATTTGTTAACACCGTATCTCTGATAATTCTTTAGGGACCCACTGAAGGTGTATTTCTTCAAAGAGGATTTGTGTTTGTTTATATCTGAGTGCCTGGGCTTCTACCAACCTGAGACCACTTTTATATTCTCAGTTTTAGTTTCTTAGCCCACCTATATATTCAGACAGCAAATCTGCACGAATCTTCTCTTACTGTAATGAATTATAAAGGAAGATATTCTTCCCTCACGAAGCACCAAGGTTGAGATAATTTTTCTTGCTATTTCTGCAGGGAATAAATTTTTCTCCTCTTGTTTATCCTCCTCTTACTTGTTGTGAACATCTCCTCTCATGAGTTTCCTGCATTAGTAGTGGTTGGACTGGGTGTATCTCTTAAGAATAAAGCCACTTGAATATTCTCTTTGGATTCCTTCTTTCTTTCTGAATTGAATTTGCATGTCTGAAGATACTTTGCTTTCATACCACTGAGGATTTAAAAAACTTACTACAAATATTGGAGCCAATGTTTTGCTATTGTTTTAGGTTGTCCTTTTTACAGTAATGTTGAAATAAAAGGACCAGTTTACTTTCAGGAATGTCTTTTAAAAACGAAAGCGAAAAACCTAGTCTAGTCTATGATGATATTCTTAATTTTCAGTGTCATTATTAATGCATTCTTAAAATACTTTTTATTGTTTCCATGAAATTTCAGGGTAAGGGAATGTAGAATCATAATGCCAGTCTGACATCTTGGTTCAGCTTTCTGTTTAAATTATTTTGGCTATCGTGTTTTTAATTTCTAAGAACTATATTTTTTTATGTCTTATCTTTTTATAGCAGCCTGAACAAGTGTCTGTCTTTGTCCTGTAACTTTTTTCTCGTTTCTTTACTTGCTCGTCTCGTTCCTCTCTTGGGCTATGATACCCATGTCTGGGCTTCCTTTGTTCCCATCTATAAATGAATATCAGGATGGGTTAATAGAAGTGTTAGCCTGCGTATTAGTAGTGTTAGCAGTTGTTTTTATTACTGTCGATTTCTCTTAGTGGAGTTACCCTCTCAGTGAAGCTCAAGATCAACCATTGTCCCCTGTCCCAGCCTTGGCAGTACAAGTGTATACGCCTAGTATTCATTGTGGGGAGAGGCTACAGGAGGCCTCTGCCTAGCACTTAATGCCTGTCAAGGGATTTACTTCTTTCTGTTGAGGGGAATCGATAGAGTTCTTCTTTAGAGATAATTCATCTTAACAGATACCATACTACATGGTAGTTCCACAGTAAGAATTTGTGTATTAGCGTCCGGTGTTCTCTTGAGAATTGTAACTTCAGTGCAGTTTGTTTTTTATTTCCCTTGGTTCATGTAATTTTTTGGGGGGGTGGTTGGGTATTAGGAAAATGGTAATAGTGCCAGACATACATTATTTTTCCTTTAGTTATATGAATGTTAATATCACAATCATCAGAAAATTAGAAAAGAAATGCAGCTCATTTGGTCCTTGTATCTGTGCAGACATTAATTAGGGAAATTAGTGCACTGGTCTTCTTAGAAATTGACTTAAAAGTTGATAAGAATAACCACTAGAAAGGCACTCCAAACTGATTCAATGATGATACCAGAGACAAGTATGGTTAGGCCCTTAATCATGCTAAGTTAGTTTGCAGAATAGTCTAGTCTTCAGTACAAGGAGATTTCAGTAAGCTCAGCCTTATTTACAAGGTGGCTAATTTGAAAAGGTTGGGAAAAAAGCCTTTTAAGGTCTTGATTTTCCTTATCCTTTGCCATCTGGAAGGGAGTATTTAAGTGAATATTCTATGGTATATAAAATTATAACTCAGATTTCTGATTTCTGCTTGTGGTTTTGTTTTTTTTTTCGCCAAAGATTTTTTTGAATAAACAACCAAACCCAAGAAAGAAGCTTCTTGTGCCTGTGCACTGGATGCTCCCAACCCTAACTGTTACGTATGTGCCAGCAAGCCAGAGGTGACTGTGCGGCTGAATGTTCATAAAGTGACTGTTCTCACCTTACAAGATAAGGTAAGTGCAGAGCCTGGTTCCCTCCACAAGGTTACTGTTTGTAAGAAAAAAACAAGTCCCCTTTGGCCTCTTACAGTGCACTGTGATAAGCTAAGAGCCAGGTAATTACCCTGAATCCTGAGGCGTGTGCCTTTGCTCTCTGTGTCCTGTTGACTTTTCTCTCTGTGGTTCAGAATGTGTGTTTCACATCCCAGAGAGGAATAGGTGTGTTTGGCTAGAATGTGGACCACAGGCGGTACATAGATAGGTAGCATAGTATCTTTACAAGCAAATTCTGTGTTCCTTAGGTTTCTAGTGATGGTGTGTTAAGCTAGTCCCTGAGCACACCTGGATTCACCTGTAGAGCTTTGGTGTGAGAGATGGACGGTTAAGGTATGGTTTGGTCCTATAGCCTGGTCCTTCAGTTCCTCCTAGTATTTTTTTTTAATTAGGAAAGAGCAAGTGACCTGAATGGGTGTCACTTTTCAGTTTGGAAATCACTTCACATAGTTTCTCTGATTATGTACATTGTGGTGTTTCATGTTTATATGCCCCCCGACATGGAGGAGTAGACTTCGTGGCCCTAAAGGCTGCTTGAGAATGAATGGCCTTTCTCCCAAAACTGGTTACATTGGACAGGTTGATTTGAATGGAGAAGGATGTTTTGGATGGAGAAGGAGATGGACTTGATATGTTGGCCAGCAGAGGGTGGTTGCCCCATGTTCTTTCTTAGGAAAGAAATGATTATAATTGGTATCTACTCATTTTTGAGCTAATGGTAATCCCACATATTTGGAGTGTAATTGGACCTTTAGAGAGTTATCTGTTGTTTGGTTTTTTGGCTTGTTTGTTTAGGATCAGGTAAGATTTAATAGTACTATCACTCCTGATCCACCTTGGAATTTGCGAAGGGGATATGGAACTTGGGAAGAGATGAGCTTGGGAAGGGGAAAGCTATTTATCTGAGAATCAGATTGATGATAAGTTTTTCATCTATAAAACATCTTCCAGTATGGAGTTGTAATAGTGACTAAGATGAATATGTTAAGTGTCTAGCTTAGTACCTAATCTGCTGGGAAGGACAGAATACCAAGAGCCAGCCAAGAGTTCTTAGTCTCCATCTGGAGGAAGTGTTACCTGATCTTTATCAGTGGTCAAACATGGGATAGAACATGCTGCTGCTGCTAAGTCAATTCAGTTGTGTCCAACTCTGTGCGACCCCATAGATGGCAGCCCACCCGGCTCCCCTGTCCCTGGGATTCTCCAGGCAAGAACACTGGAGTGGGTTGCCATTTCCTTCTCCAACGCATGAAAGTAAAAAGTGAAAGTGAAGTTGCTCAGTCGTGTCAGACTCTTAGCGACCCCATGGACTGCAGCCCACCAGGCTCCTCCATCCACGGGATTTTCCAGGCAAGAGTAATGGAGTTGGGTGCTATTGCCTTCTCTGGATAGAACGTGGGCATGAGGTAATTGGGTGAATTCCAGTGGAAGGAGAGAATTAAGAGCCTATATAAGAAGTCCAGGCTATTTGTGGTCTTTTAGTTCCATATGTTAACATTTTGAATTTTTTTCCTTATAGATTGTGAAAGAAAAATTTGCTATGGTAGCACCAGATGTCCAAATTGAAGATGGAAAAGGAACAATTCTAATATCTTCAGAAGAGGGAGAGACAGAAGGTATTATACATTGCCTTGTTCACTCACCCTCATCTGGATGGAAACTGCCTGAGTGAAGGAGTGCACATTAGTTTTTCCATTTACTGTGTACAGTACTGAGGATCACACTGGTCAATCTGAATAGACTTCGAAGTTCCCATACCTCATCTGTCCTGTTGGAGAGTATCAATATTCTTTTTGGCTATAGTTCCTTGCCCAGAAATTTGGGGATATTGGGTCATAAGTAATTGGAGGTTGTGCTTTGGCTGGGTAGTAGTCTGTTTTTTATTAAAAATCTAGTTTCACCAAAAAGAAAAAATGACTAAACGTCCTCCCATTAGTTCTAGCCAGCTGTTTTAAAGGCTAGGACCTTAAAATGGAAACTGGTCTAGAATCTCAGTGGCTTAAATGTGACCCTTTTCCACAGAATACATGTGCTGTTGAGGGTGAAAGAGCATTTATTCCAGTAGCCTTTGGAGTGCTGTATTACAGGCATAGTCATAGATACTTATGATTCAAGGATAAATAAGATAATAGTCCCTGACTTAAAGTATTTCACAGCCTAGAAGGAGATGAGAGATTAGCAACAAGTAGATTTAGTGTCATCTAAGAAATACTATAGAGAGAAGGTGTACAAAGTTAGAATTAAGTTTTGTAAAGAGAAGGTTAACAGGGCAAGGGGGCATGTCACAGGAGAGAGGATTTCTGGGCCAATTCTTAAAGAACTGAGAGGGGAGAGTGCATTTGGGCAGAATGAACAGCATCTGCAAAGGCATGAACTTATAAAGCAATATGAAGGGCTTTAGGAATGACCAGCTGTTTTGTTTCCTGGAAGGTGGGGTGCTGTGGGGTTGGCAGCAGTGATGCAGCTTGAGGATTTTGTGTGTCATGTGTAGTGTATGGGTGTGTGTGTCTGTCCCCCTGCCGATTTCCTGCTCCCTCTAGAATTTAAGCAGGGGCGTAATGTGTAATCTGCATAAGAGTAAGGCAAGGATGTGACAGTGAAGGTGGGGAGCCAGTTAGAAAAAAATTGAGGGAAGTGAGAGATTTTTACTAATGCAAAAGCAAATGACAGTTTTGAGATTTGCAGAGTCTGAATGTAGAGTACAGGTGAGGAAGAGTAGCATTGTTAGGCTTGGACAGAACTGTTGCCAAGACTCTGGCTTCAGAAGTGATGCTGATTCACCTGGATAGAATTGCTTAGGCTATTTCCCTTTTGAACATGTTGGGCTGTGGAATTTGAGTGAGAGAGCTTGGAAATGGAAGTCTGGGTAGGAATTAACTGTTCTCCAGAGACATTCCAGGTAGACTGAAAAGGTATAAAGGAGAAGAAGAAGAAAAAGATAGTTGTGCTGTGCTTAGTTGCTCAGTTGTGTCCGACTCTTTGTGACCCCATGGACTGTAGCTCACCATGCTCCTCTGTCCATGGATTCTTTAGGCAAGAGTACTAGAGTGGGTTCCCCTGCTGTCCTCCAGGGGATCTTCCCAACCCAGGAATCAAACTGGGATCTCCTGGATTGCAGATAGATTCTTTACCAGCTGAGCTGCCAGAGAATCCATTGGATTATGTAGAAAACAACATAAATTTTAAAATTAATAAGCAAATTTTAAGAATTTAAAATAAATTTTACTTTGTATGTGCCAGGCACTTTGGCAATACAGATTCTATACAGTCCGTAGGCAAGAGCAAATTCTCAGTAAAGCAGACTGACTATTGTGAGGAGAGAGTGTAAATTGGGAGCTAAATGAGGAGGCGGTTTTATAAATGAAACTTGAGCATTTGAACATGCAGGAGAGAAAGGATGGTAAAAGACAGGAAGGGCCTAGAATAGGTAGGAGGAGATGGTAACACCAAAAGTTTGATTGACGAGTTTGTTCTTCACTGGAATATTTATAATCCATGTAGCAAAGGCTTACTGAATGCTAGTGGATGCTTGGCATTGTGTGCTACATCCTGGGGCTATTCAGATTTAGCAGAAATGACATGGAAGAGAGAATTGAGTTGGAGTGATTAGCTTTTGGAGACCTCTCTGGCTGTCCATTGAGAAATGCACAAAATTTATGTTGAAAAAATTATTGAAATAAAGTTTACAATTCAATAACTGAATGGTAAAATTGGCTGATGGTTGATATTGTGAGTAGCCTTTTTAGAAATAGTATATTTTGAACAATTCTAAAAGTTGTCGTTGACTGCTGTAGGATTCCATATTAATTTGGTTTCAAAGGGAGAAGTTTCTCAGAACTTCTCAGTTTAGTTTCCTTGAAGTAGTTTTGGTAGTTGAGTTTTCGGAGCTGAGTTCCTAAGTGCCTGATATTTTAGTGAACTAGATTACTAGGGCCATCACACCAAACACACAGGCAAGTGACTTAAATAACACATTTTATCCTAGTTCCAGAGGCTAGAAGTCTTAAGGTGAAAGGGTCTAGCGAGGGTGTTGGAGGGGTGGTTGATGGGTTTGGTTTCTCCTGAGGCCCCTCTCCTTGGCTTCTTCTAAGGATACCAATTAGATTGGATTAGTGTCCACCCCAACAGCCTCATTTTAACTTAACGCCTCTTTAAAAAAAATATTGTCTCCAAGTACAGTCACATTCTGAGACATTTCAGCATGTGAATTTTGGGGAGATACAATTCAGCTTATAGCAGGGAATTTATCTTGTAAAAACTAAGGTTAACTGCTTCATGGAGATAACTAAAGCATCTAAATTTCTTTAAAAATTTTTAGCTAATAATCACAAGAAATTGTCAGAATTTGGAATTAGAAATGGGAGCCGACTTCAAGCAGATGACTTCCTTCAGGACTACACTTTATTGATCAACATCCTTCATAGGTAGGAACTATTAATATTTTATGTGTAAGAAGTTATTTGAATATATAAACTTAAAGTGGAGAGAAAATGTTTTCTTACTCTTAAATCCTACTGTTCATTTGAAGCTGCACCATACATATGTTCAAGTTGGCCATTAAGTTCCCTGAGGTTTGACCTACAGAATAATCTTGAGAATCCAGAAAGAAATGTTTGAGGGTAACTCATCAGTGGTAACTGATCAGAAAGACCTAGAGAGGGTGGAAATGCAGGTGTGTGAATAGTTATAATCAGGGGTACATTCCTTTTCATAGTTGAACTGGAATAAAAAATTTTAATTATTAGAGATTCATTTGGAAGGAAGAAATATCTCTCCCATAAAACAAATATTTCTTTGTGATCTGGAACAGTAACAAGAAAGCATTAAATATTACCATGTACAGATCCCTGCCTGAGTCACGTTTTTTTTTCTTTTTATTTTATATCCTGCCCACTTTATTTTAAAAAGTATCCATACTGTTTGCATTACAGGATATTTGTACATATGTAGCACAGCTTAATACGATGGTTCTCCATTTGGTGTGCTTATCTGTTGAACAAGGTTGGTTCGTGCTCATTGATACCTCTAAGCTGCACCCTGGTTTATTTCTTCAGGTTATATCTAACAATATAGTATATATTTTTGCCAGTGTTGCCATCTATACCCAAAATATTGCCAGTGTTGCCATCTATACCCAAATATACAGAACTTGTATAATTGTTCAAGAGTATTACATTATATATACTTAGTTTATAAAAAGCAGGAAAGGACAGGAAAAACTGAATGTGGGTTATTAATAATATTATAAAATGAGACAGGTGAGTCAGATAGGTCTTGCTGGGGAGTGATCGCTGGCCTCAATTACACACCAGTTGGATGTCAGTGGTGTGCTTGTGTTCGGTTGTGGAAGGACATGTACAATGAAATGGAAATATATCAGTTGGTGTCTAAAAGAAGAGGCATAATTAGGGTCTTTTTATCATATCTTTTAGCTCTCTGGGAACAGAACCCCCCTTATAACATGTAAGTCTTTTGTTTGACTTTCATGTGTTAAATTTTTATACACGTTTTTGGGAACTCATTACAAAAGCAGAGTGCTGCCTGTGAAGATGGAGGGAAAACCGAGAAGCTGTGTAACTGCCCCCAAACACTAATCAGAAGAGCGTGTATAGAATCTTTTCATATAGCTGAAGAAAGAATGCCTAAGAATTACACCAGGCCTCACAATTTTTGACTCAAGTTTTCTGCTTTAGGTATAAAAGTTAAACATTTTTTCCCTGAATTGAAAGGACAGTGTTATTGACCATTTGAATTGAGCTTCAAATACATAAAAAGCCTATTATATAGTCTTTTTTTAACTCTTTGAAAATCAGAAGCCAGATAAAAGGTGTGTATGTAGTATATACCTTTTGAGGTTTGAGGACAAGTTCTCTTTGGTGCGCCTTTGCTTTTGTAAGTAGTCATAGCAGTGGTTCAGTGTTATAGTACGCAATTCTCCTTACAGTGAAGACCTAGGAAAGGATGTTGAATTTGAAGTTGTTGGTGTGCTCCAGAAAAAGTGGGGCCCAAGCAAGCTGAAGATGCTGCCAAAAGCATAACCAATGGCAGCGACGATGGAGCTCAGCCTTCCACATCCACAGGTGAGTCACAGCCCAGCCAGCAGTCACCCACCAAGCAGGATAGTTTACAACAAACTGATTGTCTTATGAATGTTGACCATAAAATAGAACTACTCACAGGACTACTAGAGGTGTGTTGGTTTGGCATTGTTTTAATGGAACTTTGAATGTATAACCCATGAAGATATTTAAGACTGGGTAAAAGTTTTATAGAAAATACATATATTTTATTGTTTTTACAACTGGAAATGTCAGTTTACTAAGTGCATAAAGATGGTTCATTCTGAGTAGTGCTACTTTGGGATTTTATATGCATGTTTTTGGGGACAGTGAATCAGTGCATCTGACTATTTTGAGTGAACAGGTGCTTGGTAAGTACAGCATTTCAGTTTTCTCAGAAGCAGTGACTTTCGTAGAGTTTGTCAGAAGCTCTGTTTCCTGGGTTTTCAGTATTGGTGCTTTACTGTACTCCAATGTGAATGTACCCCGTGCCCCCCCACCCCCAAACACACACACACCTCTTCATTCTTTAGTGTCAGGAAACTAAAAGTTACTCATTTTTTCTTTCTCTGTTTTCATTTCTTTGACCCTGGTCTTTGGTATTCTTTGGAATATTGGTGCTTCTTTGGTTCTGATGTTCTCTGAGCGTTGGGAAAATGAATTTAGTGATCGTCTAGAGCAAGGTTGCCCAGCCTCTGGGCCATCAGCCAGTATCCTGTTAGATCAGCGGTGGCATTAGATTCGAAATAAAGTGTACAACAAATGTAATACACTTGAGTCATCCCCAAACCATTCCCCCCCACCCTCAATCCGTGGAAAAATCGTCTTCCATGAAGTTGGTTCCTGGTGCCAAAAAGGTTGAGGTCCAGACTGCTAGTCTAGAGTGTGTGGGCCATGGGTTCATGGAAAATGGAAAGGTTCATCCTATTTTCAGGAAAGGACTGGTAGTTTCAAAAATCATAATTTGCAGCGTGCATTTATTTTCCACCATGTGGGCAGGTTTTGGAGACTAGCAGTAAGGTAGGTACTGTGCCTTTGACTTGGTGGAGTGTTGGGGGCGGGTGACACAATTCCAGCCATAGTGTAAGTTAAGCGCATGCGCTATAGAGCCCCCCTTCGTGGGTTTGAATCGATCTCGTCCTCTGCTGCCACTGTGTGACCTTGGGCAAGTCTGTACCTCCGTTTCCTCTTCTGGAAAATGGATAATAATGTTATCTTCTTTATAGGGTGGTTGTGATGATTAAATGAGTTGTATATGCAAAGTGCTCAGAACAGTTCCTGGCACATTGTAAGTGCTATGTATATGTTGTTATTGTTGTTGTTTATTATTATTATCACTGCTACGAATATTAGGATATGCACCCTCCCCTTTTCTGTTGGAGAAATAGAAATAAGGAACTATAACAGTTCCTCTGAATTATATAATGCTTGTTAAAATTTTTTGTTTTGATTAGGAAAGAAATAGGTGCTTGTAACAGAAAACATTGAAATAGTACAGAAATATGTAATGTGTAAAGCAAGGGTTCCCTAAGGGTAGTCATTCTGAAGTTTGATGTGTGTTAGAAGAGTTAGTTTTTCATGTACATAAAATTGTAGTGAGCTTCTAGTCGCCCCCCACTTTTAACCATTTCTTTTCCCTTTTTTTCTGAAATAAGCACAAGAGCAAGATGATGTGCTCATAGTTGATTCGGATGAAGAAGGTCCCTCAAATAATGCTGATATCAGTGAAGAAGAAAGAAGTCGCAAGAGGAAGCTAGATGAGAAAGAGAGTGTCAGTGCGAAAAGGTCACGCATAGAGCAGGCAGAGGAGCTTGATGAGGTTATAGCGTTAGATTGAACAGAAATGTCTCTGAACGGAACCTCTTACTCCATTAAGGCCTTCTGGGCAGAACCAGGTTATTTGTTACGTCCTTTGTTCCAAAGGGAAAAAATTGACACCAGTGACTTGAAGATGATTCTGCTCTCTTTGAAGCATTCATTTTGCTAGAACTATTAGAAACATTGCAGTATGCTGTATTGAAAGTAGGAATATAGTTTTA
Source organism: Aepyceros melampus (assembly GCA_006408695.1). Classification (NCBI taxonomy): domain Eukaryota; kingdom Metazoa; phylum Chordata; class Mammalia; order Artiodactyla; family Bovidae; genus Aepyceros; species Aepyceros melampus. The sequence goes on from SJXQ01010418.1 coordinate 211,620, forward strand.
AAACCCTTTGAACAAAGTATGTGCATAACCAGTCCATGAGATGAAACAACACAATGCATGTTGCCTTTTTAATGTAAATACCCTTAGGTATCATTTGACATTTTTAAAATATTGTGGTTTAGTAAAGTTGATACCTGGTTATAAATATTATGCCTTTATTTTTGGTTAGAAGAAGAATTATTTTTAGCCTAGATCTAACCATTTTCATACTCTTAACTGACTGAAACAGATTCAAAGAAGTATCGAGTGCTATGCATTGAAACTTGTTTTTAAATGTTAACTGGCACTATGTATATTAATGTAAAACAGTTGTTAATTTACTCAAGTTTTCAGCTTGTACTGCCTGGTATGTCTGTGTAAGAAGCCAGTTTTTGTGTATTGTTACAGTTTCAGGTTATTTATATTTGATGTTTTGTAAAACTCAAATACAACTATACTGTACTTATGGACCAAATAAATGACATCTGCATACTTGTTATACATGCCTGCACAGTTTATGTTTCTGCTGCCTTACTGGGTTTATACATTGTATTTGCTGCAGGCATACTATTTTCTTTCCTTTTAGAAAATTAACTCAGAAATGGACATAGATAAGTACTGTTTACCACAGATGAGTACTTTTAAAAGACAGCTTTTAAAGGCATGTTGCTTTTTAAATGATTGTAAACTGTTGGCCTTCTGTTGAGAACATTCAAGTGATCTTTGCTCAGCCAGTAACTTGGAGTCATGGATTTGAGGTTCCACATGGCAAGTCTCCTCCATTCTGGGTGTCCTCAGGTCATCCAGGGCCCTTCTTGTATGTACTCTTCCGGGCCCAACTCTGACCAGCACATGTGGCCAGGCCAGTCCGACGGATCAGCACTCCTGTCTCCTGAACCTCCGAACGCCTTGGCCTCAAGGCTGCTCTCCTGCAGATGTGCCTGGAGTTTTCAAATAACAGAAACCCATGAAGCGTTTTCCCCGTTCTGTACCTCTGCCTTGGTGTTTTTGGCCACAGTCAATGAAATTTCAACTTGGTAATTCATTATGTTGTTTGCTGTTGTGTAATTCTTACTCTGCCATCCAGCTTACGAAGGTTTCATTTTCCTCCAGAAAAAAATTTTTTTTTGAAATTATAGAACTGTGTTACAGATAAAAATGGAATATCCTGAAATACCCTCTCAAAACAAAATTTTGGTTAACTGGTTGGTCACTGATGGTCTTCTCCTGTTTTGAAATTTTGAAATCTGAAGAGTTATCAAGAAAATCTGAATTTTGGAAGTCTCTCAATTCCTTTAAACCTCATCCATCCTGCATTTTACAACACAGTTATCAACAGTGTATTTCTAGCATTTTGTTCATGTTCTGTTTTCTTTCTTATGTGAATGTATAGTGGTATTCAATGCCAGTGTGATTTGTAGAGATGTGTTTCTCTCTTGGCAGACCAGCAGTTTTCAGTTTTGCAACAACTCTATTATTACTTTTCCAGCAGTTTCTGTTTTTATAAAATCTGGGTTTACCAGCAAAGCAGGCCTGACCGCAGTGGTCTTGTTTAACTAGACTAAGATCCAGACTGCTACTCTGTCCCCGGAGTGTGGAGGTGCTTTAGATCTGGACTTTGTATTCATGGTTTTCCCGCGTGAGTCTTCTCAGTTTATGGAAGCAGGCTCGACAAGCATGTTTCCCCAGCAGCACCAGCCTGAAACAGTGTGACAAACCATATTCCAGCCTCATTGGGAACAGTCCAGTGACTCAAGTTTACCTAGAGAGTCCATTGTCCCAAAGATCATGCTGCATACTTGGCAGGTACCATGAAAGGATTTGATGTTTTAATGAGAGCCTGAACCATTAACGGAATAACTGATCAGGCAAAGATCATCTGGGGATGCAAAACCTAAAAGGCTACTAAGGAACAGAATCTTTGTGGAGTGCTCAAATGTTGCTATATAAATTTGCAAAAGTGAAAAGCTCTCTGTCTTGACAATAGACTGATCTACATCATTGTAATCAAGTGATCAAACCTGGCATCACTAATGGACAGCCTGGTATGTGCTTTCTGATAGGAGATGATGATTTGAAAGATCCAATACCTAGGACCCTCCTCACCCCAAAAAGGTAACTTGAATTTAGCATCTAGACTTCCAACTAACAGGAAGCAGAGGGAGTAGAGAAGAGTAAAAGTTAAACATTAAGGGGAAATAATTGGATGAATATAGAATGTGTGACATTCTAGAACTCAAGTGTAAAATGATTCTTGTGACAATTGGAAATTTGAAAATGGAACAAATTGAGTGATAATGGAATTATTTTCTTAGCTATGGTATTGTTTTTGTAGTTATGTAGGCCATTGTCCTTATTCTTGAGAGAGATTAGAGATGAAGCTCACAATACCTACAACTTCTAAATGGCTCAGCAAAATAAAAAATACAGGAAGAAAAACAAAATAACATTGGCTCTCAATGGAGCCTGTATATATTGTTTATTGTGCCATCTAACTTTTCTCTGAGAACTTTAATAATAAAAGTGGAGATATATTTTGTATTTTCCTTTAGTGCCTCTGTGACTTTTTCAAGTTTTGTACTGAGTATATATCCTGTGATTGGAATCAGAAAAGTAATAAAGATTATTAAAAATGCCAGTTGGAATGAGAAAGTGTTACAGCAATTCCTGGATTGGCATTGATGAAATCAGCTTTACTTATCCTTATTGCTAGGCTGTGACTTAGGAAGAAGTCTCTTTCATTTGATTCTTTAGGGAAGTCAAGAGAACCAGTTGCTTCCAGTAGGTTAGTGGTCCACTTGGAAGCTGCCAGAACACACTTGGTTCGTGATCAATGTTTCTGAAACTCACTGTTGGTGCACATATGTCTATGACCCAGTTCAGTCTGCCATCGAGCCATCTCATCTGTTGTGCCCTTCTGCCTTCAGTCTTTCCCAGCATCAAGATATTTTTCAATGAGTCAGTTCTTCGGCATCAGGTGGCCAGAGTATTGGAGTTTCAGCTTCGTCATCAGTCCTTCAATGAATATTCAGGGTTGATTTCCTTTAGGATTGACTGGTTTGACTTTGCAGTCCAAGGAACTTTCAAGAATCTTCTCCAACACCAGAGTTCAAAAGCATCAATTCTTTGGTGCTCAACTTTCTTTATAGTCCCAACTCACATCCATACACGATTAGTGGAAAAACCATAGCTTTGACCAGACTGCCTTTGTTGGCAAAGTGATGTCTCTGCTTTTTAATATGCTATCTACGTTGATCATAGCTTTTCTTCCAAGGAGCAAGCGTCTTTTAATTTCATGTCTGCAGTCACCATCTGCAGTGATTTTGGAGTCCAAAATAATGAAGTCTGTCACTTTCCATTGTTTTTCCCCATCATTGTTCCCATTGTTTCTTATGACCCAGGAACATGGGCAAATTTACACCTCTTGTAATAAACAAAAAGCAAATCTTAAAAACCCAGAGAAATCAGGGAAGAAGAAACGGAAACGTTGGCACGTGTTTCTAGTCATTGTGGCTTGCAGATGTGAAGATCTCCCATTTCCTTCGTAAAGTAGTGTAGCTAAGGACCAGAATCCATTTGACTATCTTGCAAGATATATTTAGCGAAGTATTTTTATAGACCCTTTCATGCTGGGAATACATTATTTGTATTCTGCATACAGAAAGGACTTTTTTTGTTGTTTTTCCTGCATGTAATTTAAGTTCTAGCCAAAAATTTGAGAAATGTTTGAACTGCTTCACTAAATAAGCAACTGGGTTGAACTACAGGTTTCTGCGGCTACTGTGCACTTGCTTATATTTCTGAAGACAGTTATTTCCTGGTAACATTTTTTAGAAGTTTTGCTAAATGTATCTCATAAAAGCTTTGTTGTTTTTTTTTTTTTGGCAACACCATGCAGCTTATGGCATCTTAGTTCCCCAACCATTGACTGAACCCAGACCCTCAGCAGTTAAAGCGCAGAGTCCTCACCATTGGACCAATTGCCAGGGAATTCCCTATAACAGTTTTAAAAACTTTAAATCTTGCAACAAATGATAACTACTACATATGGAAAGACTGAGGAAAGAGTATATCAATATTAGAATATATAATGCTCCAAGAAGTTCCTCAGGATTTACTTTAGAAGAGTTCTTTCTCAGAAGATCAGTTTCAGAAGATGTAGGCATTGTGCACACCATCATTCACTCATTTTATAAACGTTGAGTCACTCAATTGTGTCCAACTCTTGGCAACCCCATGGACTGCATCGCGCCAGGCTTCTCTGTCCCTCACCAGCTCCTGGAGCTTCCTCAAACTCGTCCATTGAGTCTGTGATGCCATCCAACCATCTTGTCCTCTGCCGTCCCCTTCTGCCTTCAGTCTTTCCCAGCATCAGGGTCTTTTACAGAGTCTACTCTTCACATCGGGTGGCCAAAGTATTGGAACTTCAGATAGTAAACATATTGCATCCCTACTTGGCACTATGCTTCATTTGGAAAACCTTGCCAAATTTGCCAGTCTGGTAGAAGTCTTTGAAAGTCGAAAAACACTAAGGGCTGGTGTACACAGAAACATAACTTCTTACTGTAGCAATAGGTAGTGGGAGGAGGATCTGAGAACCCACATCCTCGATTGCCAAGCTTTCCACTTGGTCCCAGCAGCAGCTTCTAGCAGTACTGCAAGTCGTCAACAACAACCTCTTGCTCAATGTAATTCCAAAAGCTGTAGCATCCCCAAATAGCTCCTCCCTGTGGAGCTGCAGACTGACTGGGGTTTTTGCCCTCTAAAGTTAATGCAGAAATTGGCATTCCTGAATGCAGGATAAGGTCCCAACCCTAATTCTTAGATTGGGAAACCAGCTGTCCATGGCTTTAGTTATCAATGCTTTGAAACTTCTGTGCCCCTGCTGCTGCTGCTGCTGCTGCTGCTACTAAGTCACTTCAGTCGTGACCGACTCTGTTGGACCCCACAGACGGCAGCCCACCTGCCTCCCCTGTCCCTGGGGTTCTCCAGGCAAGAACACTGGAATGGGTTGCTATTTCCTTCTCCAGTGTGTGAAAGTGAAGTCGCTCAGTCGTGTCCGCTCTTTGAGACCCCATGGACTGCAGCCTACCAGGCTCCTCTGCCCATGGGACTTTCCAGCCAAGAGTACTGGAGTGGGGTGTCATTGCCTTTTCTGTCTGTGCCCCTAAAGAGGCCTAAAGGGTGTCTAGGACCAAGGGAAGTTGGTAGACTCAATGTGGTAGGAAGAGTTGGACCTCAGAAAATGGATGGAAAAATCCCTTTGGGTACAACTCCCAGTGGACAGCCTCACAGTGGCTTAAGCAGAACATGGATGTTGGGTCTAGTGCAGTGTTTTAATGGGATTGGCACACAGGTACTGAGCTGGGAAGGGTCCATATGTGGTTTAGGTGAAAGATGCTGCTCTCCCCAGGAAAACTTACTTTATAAAGGTAGACTGCTGCAAGCTCAGGGGAGGGAGAGAAACGTGGATCTCAGCGATTCTTAGATGTGGTGTTTGATTGCATGCCATCCTCTTCCCTTGTAACCCAAGTTACTTAGTCCACATTTGATTGACATCTGTGTGTGTCCCAAGACTGAGAAAACCCCTGAATTGTGATCATAATTGTGCCGTTCTTAGTCACTCAGTTGTGTCCGACTCTTTGTGACTCCATGGACTGTAGCCTGCCAGGCTCCTCTGTTCATGGGGATTCTCTAGGCAAGAATACTGGAGTGGGTTGCCATTTCCTTCTCCAGAGGATCTTCCCAACCCAGGGACTGAACCAAGTTTCCTGCATTGCAGGAGGATTCTTTACCATCTGAGCCACCAGGGAAGCCCTTGGCGTCCAGAAAATACAGACACTACAAACAGATACGGGGGTCTTATGGAAGCTAGACTACAAGGAGAGACAATGGGATCTGTTAAAAAAAAAAATCAGTTAGTGTAGATAGTCTGAATAGGATCAGCCTTAGAAAAAAAGATGGTGGCTCAGGATTTGGTGTGAGACTAGATTGAACTTGCCCTGTTCTAGCCTTCTGAGTGTTGGTTTTTCTCTCTAGCCTTCTGAGTGTTGGTTTTTCTCGACAGAAGATTCTAGTTAACTTAAACAATGATAGAACCAGATAACTGGCAGTTCTATTATGAAACTTCTCCAACAGTGGGATGCAGGCAGTAGTCATTGGAGCCAGCTCTATTCTAGCTTTCAAGAGCTGATTATACCTATTTCTTTCCAACTCTGTTTAATAACACCATATTGGCAGTTTAAAGTTGATCATGAGGCTATTTCCCTTATGGTCCAGTGGTTAAGAATCTGCCTTACAAGGCAGGAGACACAGGTTTGATCCCTGGTCAGGAAACTAAGATCCTACATGCCATAGGGCAATCAACACCCGATGCAGCCAAAAATAAATGTTTTAAAAAATAAATAAAATTGACCCTAGTGAAGGACTTCCCTAGTAGTCTAGTGGACTCCTCACACTGCAGAGGATGGAGGTTAGAACCCTGGTTGGCAAATTAGAGCCCACATTCTGTGCAGTGCAGTGAAAAAAATTTTTTAAATAAAAGCATAAAATTGACCATGGTGTTATTGGCAAATGCTATAAATCAGGGGCCCTTCCCTTCTCAGGCAGAGCCAGCTAACAGATCAGACACACCTTTAGTGAGGAAACAAAGGAAGATGGGATCTGGGACACATTCAGTTAATGTATAAAGGAGAGCATACAACTTCAAATTCTACTTTGTATCTACTTTGTGGAATGATGATAGGATTCCTCACATCATTAAATATTTTAAAGGTATTTAAAATAATGAGTTTCCCACTTCATGTAAGTATAATGTTGAACAGTGAATATTTATTTAAACAGGTTCTGGCTGACTATTAAAGAATAATTTTGTGTGATTTACTTTTCACCAGTCTGTTTCGGTATGTTTCTGAACAGAATCACTTAGAATAATGACAGTCAATGTTGGAACTCTGTAATATTTTCTACCTGTTCTGCTCAATTCAATATTATTGCCACTGCAGTAGTGATGGACAAATTTTGGCCAACAGGTGTAGATCTCTATTTCAGATTTCCTTAAGGCTGCGACATTGTGGAGGATATCTGGTTTTGTTCTGCCGTGTCTGTCATTTTCAGAGTTGGCGTGTACCCCAGCAGTACTTTCCACTTTTCATAATGATTAGGAGCCTAGAGTGGACTGACTCCAGCAACTTTTTCATCTTTGCTGCCACCAGCTTCCTGTCTTAGATGTGGGATGTCCCCCAGCCAGGAACAGCTGCCAAGCCACGACTGCCAGAAAGCAAACATATTTTAGGTTGCTTCTGTTCCAGTGTGTCGGTGGTTATAGTCATCTGTCTATCTATCTGAGTAAGAAAGCCCTTTAGCTGACCCTGGACGCTAATATATTATTTAAATATTGAAAGCTCTAAGTTGGCAGATAAGGGTGGAACTTAAGTTACACTGGAGGGCAGAGAGCTCCCTCTGAGCTCCCAAGGCTGGAGATTCTAGGACTGTATAGATTACATAAATAACGTGATAAACAGTTGTGCCTACACTGTCATCTGCGTTGGGATTACTTCCCTGGAATAGATTCTTGGAGCATTACTGCTTGCAAGAATGTTTTTGTTTGTGAGGATGTTAACACCAAATTGCTCTTTCTGACAGGAGGTACCATCTTACACTCATTGCCAGGAAAATACACATGTTTCCCCACAGTCTTGCCAATATTTCCATTTTTAGGTGGTAGATAATGTGATCAGTGGAATAGGATACCTTATTGTTGACAATTTATTTTCTTTTCGCGGAGTGGAAGATCATTTTTCACCAGAAGGCGCCTCTGGATTTTTTGCTCCCCACAAAGGGCTTGCCCCTACCTGTGCCTCCCTGCCACCCAGCCTGGGGAATAGGGGTTAGAATTCTCCCAGCTCTGAAAGGTGGAAGCAGGGAGGAGTAGCTGGCTCAGACATTGCTCCCCTGCCAGCTGAGAATGCGCCACAGCCAGCTTCTCAGCAACGTTGAGGCCAGACGCCCTGGTCAGCCAGCGCCCAGACCTTTCCCTACCCAGGCTCCCTGTTCCCCGAGGCACTGTAGTTGCCTTCCATGAATTCTCTGAAGAATGAAGTGCCTGGAAGTAAGAGAACTCTTTCACCAAGGTTGTTTTCTGGGATCCATCAGGTCCTGACAGATAATTGTTTGCTTTTCTTCCCTAAAGCTGTTTCAAATGTGTGACAAGGACTTTGTAGCTTGTGTTTTGGGGGACAAAGCCCTAGTCATCTCTCCTTCCCCTCCCCCACCTTCTCCCCCAACTCCCTCCCAAAGGCCCCATCTGGTCCCAGGATGTGCTTTCAGAAGTAGCATCTCCTTGGTGCCTCACCTAAGCCCCTGTGGGCAAGTGTTGGAGAAAGGAGGAGTCTTCACATCCCTTGGTGACTGAACCTTGGGTCACAACTGAGGCTTCCCCGCCCCACTGGCTTAGCCTGAGGCCTGTTTCCGGCCTCGTCTGGCCTTGGGCGCTTGTGCCCAGTGACCAGATTTGGAGACCAGTCTCCATCCAGCCGCAACTCCTAGTACAAGGCGCCTTCCCAACAACGCAGGTGGGGACACCCGGAACCAGTGCGCAGCCGCATGGCCCTGGGAGGGGCTGGGGTCTCGGGGTCAGGGCAGGCGAGATGCTGTGGGCGCAAATGTCAGAGACGCGCAGTGGTCTCCAGGGTGCTGGCGTGGGCGGGTGCAGTGCTTCTGCCTAAGGCCAAACTTGTCCGGCCCAGCGCTTGAAACCGTGGCGGCGCAGGAAAGTAAGATGGGGGAGGATGTGGGAAACGTCTGTCAACTGCTCATATTTCTCTGGCCTGGACTGGGGGAGCCGCCTCTTGCTCAGCCCGCTGGAATACGGGACCCTTCCAGCGGCCCGACGGTCGGGGCGCACGACGGAGGCCGGGCCCTCACCGCGGCGCCGCACACAGTTGGCCGCTCCTCCACTCGAGGGCCAGCTCCAAGCCGCACGGCCCGGCGGCCCAGCCCAGCCCCCGCGCCCCTCCGAGCTCCGGGCGAAGCGCGGACAACGCGGCTCCGCCGCCGCCACTCCCCCCACATTCCAGAGGCCGCAGCGCCGTCTCCTTCCTCGCATTCCTGCCCCCACAAAGGAGTCCCTCCGCCCCCCGCACGGCAGCGGGGAGGAGGGGAGGCGGCCCGGCGCCTCCGAGCGCACATTCCTCCGCCGCGCGCGCCACCGAGCGAAGCGCCGCGGCCCCCGGACCGCGCGTGGCCGGCGGAGCGACCCGGGCCCGGCGCCGGCCCCGCCCCGCCCCGCGCCCA
>SJXQ01010418.1:222001-256248 GCA_006408695.1 Aepyceros melampus
TGAGTAGTATTCCACTGTGTGTGTGTGTGTGTGTGTGTGTGTGTGTGCGCGCGCGCGCGCGTGTGTGTATGTATATGTGAACCACCAGTTCTGGGGCTTGTGTAGGACAGTGGCTTAGCGTGTGTGTGTGTGTGTGAACCACCAGTTCTGGGGCTTCTGCAGGACAGTGGCTTAGCCTCTGGGTCTCTGGGCCCGGAGTTCTGGCACCATTAGGGGATGCGTTGCTCCTGATGAGAAAACGTCAGGTTAATAAGCAGAATAAGCTATTTTCGAATAATTTCTTCTTAACTCTCGGTACTTGACTTCAGCTCATCGTATTCGGTGCTTTGTGATCAGCCGAAGCTGTTTTAGGGCCCCGCGGTCCCGGTGTCTTCCTTCCTTCAGCAGTACGGGCTCTGAACAGGGCAGGGAGGGAGGCGGCCGGCCAGATACCACCGGGGCCCACCTGACCTGAAGCTTTGATAATGGTAGCGGCTGGAGGTAGAGGCTGAGGGACTGGAAGCCCACCCTGAGTGGGAGGGAACTGAGCTGGTACAGTGGGCTTGGCTGTGTATTTGGCATGTTTCCCAAGGGAACCCTACTTCGCATCATTTGCAAAGATCATCAATCTCTGACAGCCTCCTTTGCCCAGTCTGACCTTGGCCCTTTGATCCCATCCTTTGGACAACTCTTGGGACTCTTAGGCTTGAGGTTCTGAGAGGAGGCTTGGGGAGGGGCTTCCGTCCCTCCTCTACTGATAAGCAGGCACCTGGCTTTGGAGGGGGTGGTGGTTATCGTGTCGGGGAATGAGGCCCCTCCTGGGGGTTGTCTTTCATGCATTCATTCCAGCTGGCAGCTCCAGACTGGCCTGAACTGGATCTTGAGAGAGAAGGAGGTTGTAGACGACTAGTCAGTAGGGGCATTCCAGCCAGAAGGAAGAATGTGGGCAGAAGGAAGCAAGTAAGGAAGTGGACGGTTCAGTTAGGCTCCCAGGGTTGCAGCCCAGGAGGGGTCAGGTGGTCAAGGGAGTGTGTACCCCACAGGGGACCTGTTCATCTTTGAGCATCATGGCCAGAGTTTGTGATCGAGTAGGTCCCGTGGCTGCTGTCAGACGGCCTGGGAGCAGGGTGATGACTTAGGAAGCTGTTGTCTGTCATACCAGGTAGGTGCTAGGAGCAGAAGCTGAGTGCCTTCTGAAGAGAACAAGTTTCCAGCACTCTCTACTGGAGAAGCTGCCCCTTTTCCTGTCCTCACTCACTGCAGGCCCTGGGCAGGGGTGTGTTCTCTGGGCCTCTGAAGGTACTACTGAGCTTTTCAATTTCTTAGTTATATCTTTTTATTTTTAATTGGAGGATAATTGCTTTACAGCATTGTGTTGGTTTTTGCCCTACAACAATGTGAGTCAGCCATAGGTATACACGCCCCCTTCCTCCTGAACCTCCTTCCTGCCCCGACACCTTCGGGTCCCTCTAGGTTGTCACAGAGCACCAGGTTGAGCTCCCTGTGTAATACGGCAGCTTCCCATTCTCTATTTGTTCTACATGTAGTAATGTATATGTTTAGGTACTACTCTCAATTGTTCTACCCTCTCCTTCCCTGGCTGGGTCCATAGGTCTGTGCTCTGTGTCTACGTCTCTATTCCTGCCCTTCTAATAGGTTAATCGGTACCATTATTCTAGATTCCATATATATGTGTTAATATATGACACTTGGTTTTTCTCTTTTGACTTACTTCACTCTGTATAACAGCCTCTAGGTCCATCACTGGAACTGGCTCAAATTCATTCCTTTTTATGACTGAGTAACATTCCGTTGTATATATGCACCCCAGTTTTCTATCCATTCATCTGTCGATGGACGTCTAGGTAGCTTCCAGGTCCTGGCTATTGGAAACAGTGCTGCAGTGAACATTACTCCTGAGTTTTTGTGTGAAACTGAGGAGGCCAGGCCTGGGCAGGTAGTGGGAGAAGTTGAAGGGGCTAATGGGTCGTCCTTTCTGAGGGGAACTGCTGTCACATGGGAGTGGGAGGTGACTGATGATATAAATCTTTAGGGTATTTATTTATTTATTTTTTTGCACCACATGGCATGGGGGAATCTTAATTCCCTGACCAAAGATTGAACGCACACCTTCTGCATTGGGAGCACCGAGTCTTTTCTTCTAGACTGCTGGGGAAGTCCTGCTCTTCCTTTTTTTTTTTAAGAGAAGTCAGATCTAGGTTACATTTTCCTGATTTTTAAAAATATGAGCAGCTATTTACTTGAACTGCTAGTATCTTACTGCCTTTATTCCACCTTATAGAGCTATAAATGTGGTAGTTCCATACACGTCCACTTACATGAAAATAATGTAACATTTTACAACAGGAAGTCTGCAGTAGCATAGCTCAAGTGACCTCCGATAAACCTCACCCTCAGTGTGTTTCCTCCTCTCTGTTCATCCCTTTTTCTTGGCCCAGAACCCACTCACCTCTTGGCCCTTCTCTGTATTTCGTGAGCATCTCTTCTGACCAGGTTCTGCTGTCCTGAGCCAGCTAGCAGCTTCAGGATTTGCCTGAGGGTAAATCCTGGGTTTACTCCACACCCTGGATCTGCCTCGCTCAGCTGTCTTCAGTTCTGACTGCAGCCTGCATCTTACCAGTACCTCTGATTCCTCTAATCTCTGCTCTGCAGAACCCTGGCTCCGAGTCAGTGCTGTGGCCCCCTTTCCAGTTGCTGTACCAGGCAACAGAGTTGTGGTTTTCAACCTCTTCAGGGTACCGCCTATCACCCTAAGCCTTGGTCAGCTCCCTCTTTTGGTCCCTGAACAGCCTGTCTCTGTCCTCAGTGTATTTTTATTAAAGTGGTGCAAGCTCATGCTAATAAAAAATTCAAAACAGAACCAAAAAGCAAGTAATAATAAGGTTATAATTTCCCCTCTTGCCCATCCTTCTGTTCTGCTTCCCAGCGGCAGCTGACTTCTGTCCCTTTCACTGTATATTTTGGTAACTTAGACAAAAACAAGGTCAGGTTTTCAGAGTTGATGGACAAGAATGAAGGTGTGAGGGTGGGTCATTTTCACTTTAGAAAGATAAGTCTGGCTGCAGTTTAGAAGATGGATTATTGGGGGCCAGGATGGGATGCTGTAAGGAGACTGTTGAAACAGCAAGTGGAATGAGAATTGATGATGCTGAATCAGACCAGTGGGAGCGAGGGGAGAGAATGAAGTCTATAGTAGGAAACACAGAAACTGGATTCAGAGTTGGAGGTGAGAAAGACAGGGTAGATTTGGATATTTCCCTAAACCTGGCTACACAAAAGTGCTGCTTCCTGAGCAGGAACCCAGAGCTCTGTTCTGGGCCTGCAGTGGTCTGGGAAGTGGATCGGTGGCTCAGGAAAGGAATCTGGGCTGGGCAGAGTGCCAGGAGCCTTGGTAGGAGTGAGCAGTTGGGAGCAGATGGGACTTCCCCGGGGAGACGGGGTAAAGCCACGTGTGGAGACCTGTAGACATGGTATGTTTGGCTTCCAAATTCTCAAAACATGAGAGTTGATGATTTATTTCTGCATGGAAAGTTTTCATATATAAATCCAGATTGCTAGCATTTCTGGAAAAATCAGGCTCTGCAGCAGGGCTGGCCCTTCCTTCCCACCTGGTAGCCGTCAGTGGAGCCAATGGCTGTGACCTCCCCCGGCCGTGGCTCTCTCCTCCCTTCTTTAACCTGGGGCCTCATCAGCCACTTTTACATTCCTGCCTGGTTTGAGAGCATCTGCACTGACGGGCCCTTTTCCTGGGGAGACTTAGGCATGGGAGGTCCAGGATGGAGCAAGGGAATGTCCGGTAGAGCTGGGAAGAGAGAAGAACCAGAAGGCCAGGCAGGTGTAGGTCATATCCTGGGAACCCGAGAGGAGGGGAGGGCCCCTGCCGGCAAGACCAGAAGAGGAAGTCCATAGAGCTCACCGTTAGGAGATGACGGGGTGTGGACTGAGCTTTCTTTCTTAACTGAAGGGAGAGGGAGAATGGGGTGGCTGATGGTTTTTTCATTAGAAAAAGGTGGGAGAGGCTCAGCCATGCTAAATGTTAAGCAGAGAGATGTGATGGAAAGCAGGGGGGAAGAGGTGAGGGCAGTGTGTCCTGAAACTGCCAGAGGACTCAGGGTCCAGGGAGCCCATCTTAGGTCCTTTGTGGCCTCGAGACCTTGGGTGAGTCTGAGAGAGAAGCTCTGGTGTCTGGGTTGGCCCTCATCAGTCCAGGTCTCCAGGCGGGCTGGCCAGAGAGTCCCTTAAGCTCATGCTGGCCTTCGCCCTGCCGTTGCTGGTCAGCCCTCTCTTTACCACCCCTCCCTTGCCTGCTTAGCAACCCACACTGGGGTGGTCCCCAAGTCCACCTAGTTTTCCCTGCAGAGCAGCTTCCCTCCATTTTTTCCTTTAAATCTTTGCTTAGATACCACCTTATCACTGGGGCTTTGTCTGACACCCTCTTTAAACTTTAAAAATCACACAGTCAGATGTATTCCTGTTTATTTTGGCCATACTGCGAGACATGTGGGATCTTAGTTCATCGACTGAGGATCAAACTTGTGCCCCCTGCATAAGAAGTGCAGTCTTAACCACTTGACAGCCAGGGAAGTCCCTAGAGATAGATATATATATATATATATATATATATATATATATATATTTCTTTTTAACGTGGACCATTTTCAAAGTCTTTATTAAATTGTTATATTGTTGCTTCTGTTTTATTTTTTGTTTATGCTTTATTTTTTTGGTGCGGGGCATGTGGGATCTTAGCTCCCCCACCCAGGAATCGAATCCACACCCCCTGCACTGGGAGGCGAAGTCCCAACCACTGGATCGCCAGGGAGGTGCCCCTAGACATGCTCTTAATCCGCCTTTTCCTCCATAGCACTTTTTTCCACCTGAGCTGTGACTTACCTGTTGTTGTCTGTGTCCCTCCACAGTCTCCCTGGGGGTGGGAATTTGGTGCCTTGCAGAATCGCTGGCACCTAAACTATGCAGGGCGTCAGTATCCATGTGGGGACTGAACAAGAGATTAAACTGACATCACCGTTCAGTGAGGGAGGTGTGGCCGGGAGGGTCAGGGCTCTGCCCTCTTTGTGTCTGTGTGGTCTTCATTCTTTTTGGTTCATAGACAGCAGAAAGGAATTTCCCCCAGTCTGACAGCAGGTCAAGATGAAGGGGCTTAGAACAACTTTCTAGTTATAAATGTGTCCTTGTAATTTTGATGGCACAGACAGTGTCACTTATCTCTGACTTGCCAGGTGCGCTGCTAAACTCTATGAATCCTCAGACAACAGCAGCAAACCCCAAGTAGTGGTACCCTTGTGTGTGTGTGTGTGTGTGTGTTAGTTGCTCAGTCATGTCTGACTCTATGCGACCCCATGGATTGTAGCCTGCTAGGCTCCTCAGTCCATGGAGTTTTCCAGGCAAGAATGCTGGAGTGGGTAGCCATTCCCTTCTCCAGGGGATCTTCCAGACCCAGGGATTGATTGGGTCTCCTGCATTGCAGGCAGATTCTTTACCATCTGAGCCACCGGGGAAGCCCTAATGGTACCCTTACTATCCCCATGTTAGCCATTAGTACTGGAGCCACGGAGGACTCTGGAATTTCCCTAGCCCAAGATCACATGACTAGGCAGCACTGGGACTGGGAGTCAGATGCATAGCTGCTCAAGTCCACAGGCATGGTGCTAACCACTGCTCTCTCCTGCCTCTTCTTCCACAGGCATTTGCATCAAGTGTGGGCTTGGCATCTATGGAGCAAGGCAGGCATCCAGGCGATGGGGAGCCTATATCATACTGATTGCTTCACCTGCAACTCCTGTGGTAGGTAACATTCTCCGTTTCCATCCCTCTTGCACTGTGAACCCCCTTGTGCCTAAGTTCCAGGCAGATGGATCACCCAGCTCTGGCCCAGGCTGGAGTGTGGAGGAGGCTGAGTCATGATGCCTTTCCTTCTGGCTTGGTCTGTTTGAGGGCCCTATGCTCCTGGGAGATCTGCTGGACCCTGGGGGTGGGGGTACGTGGGGCCAGGGAAGAGCCTTTTGCTGGTCATTGGGAAAAGCTGCCCTCTAACCCTTGTTTTTTGTCTTTTTTAAAAAATGATTTATTTTGGCTGCTTCAGTTCTCAGTTGTAGCATGTAGGGTCTTCATTGTGGTGCGTGCGCTTCTCTTTGGTTGCGGCTTGCGGGCTCCGGAGCTGCAGGCTCAGTAGTTGCAGCACATGGGCTTAGTTCCCCCGAGGCATGTGGGATCTTAGTTTCCAGACCAGGGATCGAACTTGGGTCCTCTGCATTGGAAGGCGAATTCTTAACCACTGGACTGCCAGCAACATCCTAAGATTTTTTTTTTAATGTGAACAGTTTTTAAAATCTTTATTGAATTTGTTACAATATTGCTTCTGTTTTATGTTTTGTTTTTTTTTTTTTGACCACAATGCATGTGAGATCTTAGCTCCCCAATGAGGGATTGAACCCACATCTCCTGTGATGGAAGGGGAAGTCTTAACCACTGGAGCACCAGGGAAGTCCCTGAGCCTTGGCTTTGGAACCTCTGACCTGAGCAGTGTACTGATGTCTCCTGGCTGCCTGGGTGGGGCTTGTGGAGCCAGTAATGTGCCTTCTGCCTGCCTATATACGGGGCTAGTATTTTTTTTTCCTGCAGCTTATTTTTTGTCCTGATTTTACACATAGTATAAAATATAAACATCATTTAACTTAAAAAAAGTTATAAAAAGTAACTATAATCCAACCAACCTAATCAATCTACATTCTTGATGTTCTTATTGTTCTTTCAACTTTGCCCCTGTGCAGACATCTTTTATTTATTTACACAAAACATTTTAGTATTTTATATTATAAAAGTGTAATATGTGCCTAGTATTAAGTCAAATAGTCCTGAGAAGCAATTTTTGCAATAGCAAGAAAGCACTTATCTTCCTACCCCTGGTGCCTTTCACTTGGTATTTTTTAGCAACTTCTTCTAGTAGACACCTCCAGATTCTAACAGTGCACACTGCTGTTTCTTGATGTATCAGTTTTAGAAATGATTTACTTGAGCTTTTTAAACCATGGTTTACTTGAGTTTGCTGTGGTAAATGAGGAATAGACTCTTTATAATTTTATGTATTTATTTATTTTTGGCTGTGCTGGGTCTTTATTGCTGCCTGGGCTTATCTCTAGTTGAGGTAAGTAGGGGCTACTCTCTAGTCACAGTGTGCAGACTTCTCATTGCGATGACTTCTCTTGTTGTGGAGCTTGAGCTCTAGGGCATGTGGGCTTCAGTAGTAGGAACTGCCAGGCTCTAGAGCACAGGCTTAGTTGCTCTGTGGCATGTGGGATCTTTCTGGATCAGAGATTGAACCTGGGTCTCCTGCATTGGTGGGTGGATTCTTTACCACTGAGCCACCAGGGAAGCCCTCAGAATAGGGGCTGTTGTTATACTGACTGTTCTCCCTTCTCTCCTTCCATCTTCTCAGTGTGGTCATCATAAGTTGTGATTAAATCAATAAACCAGGTTTATATTACTGTATTATGTGACTTTTTAAATGTTATTTACTGCAGAGCTAAGAGTTACACTTAGATTATATCTCCTTTGTTCTGTAGTCATTTACTTTTCCTGAGTTTTTTCTTCTTTAAACTTTTTTTCTCCTTGCATTGTCTTGACTTTTATCTTCAGGTCCCCCCGCCCCCCTCCTCAGATGTTCCATTGTAGCAGGCATTCTTTTGAGTTCCCCTCTTGGGATTCCCTGGCCTCTCTGTAGTCTGAGCCTGTGGTCCTCTGAACCCCTGTGGAGTGTTCATTCTGTACCTTCATGTTCTCATGTATACTCTTTGGATTGAATCCACAGTCTCCATAAAGCTTTCAGCTGCAGCTAACAGGAAAACTGCTGAGGAGGCTTGAACTCTTAAGAATATTTCTTAACTCAGTGAACTGGGAGCCCAGAGATAGGACTGGCTTTAGGCTGGGAAGGATCATTGTCTTGACTTTTATCTTCAGGTCACCCCGCCCCCCTCCTCAGATGTTCCATTGTAACAGGCATTTTTTTGAGTTCCCCTCTTGGGACTCCCTGGCCTTTCTGTAGTCTGAGCCTGTGGTCCTCTGAACCCCTGTGGAGTGTTCATTCTGTACCTTCATGTTCTCATGTATACTCTTTGGATTGAATCCACAGTCTCCATAAAGCTTTCAGCTGCAGCTAACAGGAAAACTGCTGAGGAGGCTTGAACTCTTAAGAATATTTCTTAACTCAGTGAACTGGGAGCCCAGAGATAGGACTGGCTTTAGGCTGGGAAGGATCTAGGGGCGTAGCCCTTAAAAAAAGCTTGGCTGGGTTTCCCTCGTGCTTGGCTCTATCCTTAGGGCAACTTCTCTTATGACATGTCTGAGGCAGCTTGAGACTTCCATTGCCACACCACTGGCCTGAAGAAAGAGTGGGCATTTCTTCTGGTCACGTTTTTGAGGTGGAGACACTTCTTTTCCAGAAAACACCTAGCAACAATCTTGCATGTCATTGGCCAGATCATCTCACACGTGGATTCCTGAACCAATCCCTGTGGCTGGGGGGAGTGCTGTGATTTGATTGACTTTGCTTGACTGAGTATCAGAACCAATATAAGGCAAGAAGAATTAGCTTTATACTAATCTTGCCTGGAGAATCTCAGGGACAGGGGAGCCTGGTGGGCTGCCGTCTCTGGGTCACACAGAGTCGGACACGACTGAAGCGACTTAGCAGCAGTAGCAGCAATCAGGCCCACCCGTGGATAAGGGGGGTGAATTCAAGTTTCCCTTAAACACAGCAAGCTGCCAGAGGTAAGGCTGGATACTGAACACAACTTGGGTAAGTAGGGAAGACTCGAAGCTCTGAAACCACCCAAAGAGTGTCCAGTGTTTTGCTTTAGTTCTCTAAAAAAGGGCATGTGAGAGGTACATTTTCCGAATTCTGGTGTGTCTAAAATGCCTTTATTTTACCCTCACAATTTATAGTTGACCAAGAATAGACTTCCAAATTGGAAATAATTTTCACTAAGCATTTTGTTTAGCATTTTTTTTTTTTCCTTTTGGCTGCACCACATGACATGTGGAATCGTAATTCCTCCACCAGGAGTGGAGTCCATGGCCCCCTGCGTGGAAGTGTGGGGTCTTCACCACTGGAGCACCATGGAAGTCCCTCACTAAGCATTTTGTAAGTTGTAGATTTATCTTCCAGAAGCCATGGCTCCTAATTTTGATGCCATTCTGAGTCTTATTTTTGTGTGTGTGATCTGTTTTTTCCTTTCGAGAGTTTCAGGAAGATGGCTGTCACTGCTCTGGCTCTGATAGCCTCTGGAAAGGGCCAGCGGTGAAATGCACAGTTCCAGGGAGTGCCATTTACGTAGATGCAACAGGAATGGTGCTCTTGAAATTGTGCAGTGCAGCAACCGAGCTTAGGATACTTTATTTATGTTTGGTGTAGGCTTTGTGCCATTGGTTGTGTTGGGCACACACACAGAGTCCCATTAGACTGGAGACTTGCCCTTCAGTTCTGGGAATTTTTTCTTGTACGATTTATTTTATTTACTCCTTTTCTCCCCTCTTGAATTAAATTCAGCAGTGTATGAATCAAGATAATATATTATGACCAACTTGAGCTTATCTGAAGAATACTTGAGTATTCTTATACAGTGTACAGTAGAAAACTCATTAATGTAATTCACCTCATTAACAAAGAAGAAAAACTTAAAACCGTCTCAGTAGGAGTAGAACAAGAGGTCAGTAAAATCTGACATTCACATTTTTAAAAATAATTTTTGTTTATTTATTTTTGGCTGTGCTGGGTTTTATTGCTGTGTGGTTGCTCTCGTTGCGGTGCGGCAAGTGGGGGCTACTCTCTAGTTGCAGCGTGGGGTTCTCATTGCGGACGCTTCTGTTACTGTGGAGCGCAGGCTCTAGGGCACATGGGCTTCAGTAGTTGTGGCTCCTGGGCTCTAGAGCACAGGCTTAATAGTTGTGGCACACAGGCTTAATTGCTTCTTGGCTTGTGGGATCTTTCTGGATCAGGGATAGAACCCATGTCTCCTGCGTTGGCAGGTGGATTCTTTACCACTGAGCCACCTGGGAAGCCCTGACATTCAGTTTATGTAAAAAGTTTGTATGTTTGTTTTATTTTGACTGGATCAGGCTTCAGTTGCAGCAGGCAGGGTCTTTTGTTGGCAGTGCATGGACTGTCTAGTTGTGGTTCGAGGGCTTAGTTGCTCTGTGGCATGTGAGATCTTAGTTCCCTTATCAGGGATTGAACCCATGTCCCCTGCATTGCAAGGCAGATTCTTAACCACTGGATCACCAGGGAAATTCCTGACATTCAGATTTTAGCAAGTTAGAAATAAAAGGGAGCTTTCTCAACCTGGTGAGAGTTGGTTACTAAAAATCTATGGAAACATCCTACTCAGTGGTGAAATATAAGAAAAATGGACCTTTAAAAGAGGAAAGGACAAAGCCTGCAACCATATCTTCTGTTCAGCATTGTACTGAAAGTCCTAGTCTTTGCACTAAGATAAGAAAAATAAATATACCATATTCATGTAAATATTTATGAATATATCCATATTCATGTACTATTGAACATGGGTATATTCAATGCCAGTTTTTTAAAATTGATCTATAATGCATTGTAATTCCACTTAAGCAGGTTTTCATGAATTTGCCAGGCTAATTCTATAATTTAAATACAAGAGCAAAAGGTTAAGAATAATCAAGATGATCTGACAAAGAGTAAGTTGGGCAAGCTTCTACTATCAGGTGTCAGTATGTACTGTATAGTTGTATTAGTAATTTCATGTGGTCCCAGGGCAAGGATAGACAAATAGACCACTGGAACAGAGGGCAGAGTTTAGAAACAGACCCGTGTCTGTGTGAAAACTTAATTGATAATAGAGATGGCATTTCAGATGGTTCTGGGAAAAGTGGTTATCCATATAAAATAATGAAATTAAATCCAAGTGGCTCAAATACCAAAATGTGTAAAGAAAAACATGATAATTTTAGAAATAAATATAGAAAATTACCCCATCAATATTTTGGTTAAGAAAGTTTTTTTTTTTCCCCACTCACAAAAATCACCAAACTTAAGAAGAAGGAATTGACAAATTTGGCTACATTAGAGTTAAAAAACTGGATTTATTAAAAAAGAGACTGACTGTGAAGCATGTGGGAAAACAGACCATATCCTGCCACAATCATAACTTCCAAGGATCATTTTCCAGAGTATTTAAAATATTTCACATATCAATTAGGAAAAAAGCACAGATAATTTAAAGTGTTCTTTTATAGCTTGATGGGTGTAGGTATGAGTTTTATTTGTGTGGGATTCATTTTGACTCCTGAATCTGAAAACTGTCAATATGAGAACAATCTTAGCTATTTTATTTTCAAAAATGTCCTTCTTTCCCATTGTTTCTAGTATTTACTTATAAAATTCAAATTAGAAATATTAGTCTTTGTCATTCTATTCTACTTTTCTCTTAGCCACTCCTTCATATTATCCATGTTTCCTCTCCCTTTGCTGCATTGTTTCATTTCTTCAGCTCTGTCTTCCAGAATCGGGAGTCTAGATCAGTGAACTTTCTTGTCAGCTGTGTGTAGCTTTAGTATGTGCAGGTGCTTACCACAGGAGACAAACCAATTTATAATCCCATTGGCAGTGTATGAGAATCCCAGTTTTTCCTTATTCCTGCAAACATTTGGCATTGTCTTTTTAGCCATTCTGGTAGAGGTAGAGTGATATCTTCTCTTTTTTAATTAAATTTTTACTTGGAGGATGATTGCTTTTCAAAGTTGTATTGCCTTCTGCCATAGTGAAGTGATACATTAATGTGATTTTATTTTGAATTTCTCTGATGAATACTGATGACTCATACACTTTTTCATGTATTTGTTGGTCATTTGAATGCCTTTCTGTGTAAAGTACCTGTTGAGTCTTTTACCCGTTTTATAAAAAGTTAATTAATTAACTTTTGGCCGTCCTGGGTTTTCATTGCTGCGCGGGCTTTCTCTAGTTGTGGCAAGTGCAGGCTGCTTCTCATTGTGCTGCGTGGGCTTCTCATTGCAGTGGCTTCTCTTGTTGCGGAGCACAGGTTCTAGGACACTTGGGTTCAGTAGTCGAGGCTCTGGGGCTATAGCACACAGGTTCAGGAGCTGTGGTGCCCAGGCTTAATTGCTCCATGATGTGTTGGATTTTCTCAGACCAGGGGTCAAGCCCATGTCTCCTGCATTGGGAAGTGGATTCTTTACCACTGAGTAACCAAGGAAGCCCCATTTTGCCCATTTTTAAATTGGGTTGTTTGACTTTTTCTTAATGATTTCTAGGAGTTCTTTATGCATCTTGGATAAAAGTTTTTTTTGTTGGTTATATGTGTTGTAAATTCTTTTCCTCACCTATTCTTGCTTCATTATTTTCTTCTTTTTTGGCTGCACCTCTCGGCTTTTGGGATCTTAGTACCCCAGCCAGGGATTGAACTTGGGCCCTAGGTAGTGAAAGTGCAATTTTAAACACTGGACCCACCAGGGTTTTCTAGTTTGTGATTGAGGAAGTCTGTCTGTGGGAATTCTTTGAGGTGTGTGTTGAAGGTGCATTTGCCTAGGGAATTTTTTTTTCCCCACTTACCAATAGGACAAATTTTATGAGGGAATAATTCTCCAATAAAGTTGATACAGTTCTAAATTATAAGATGTTTTCCAGAAAACTTAAGGAATGTTTGAAAATGTATGAGCAGGAGCAAATATATATTTTCTGAGAATTCTTATTACTACGGATTTGTATTCATGTAATGTATTGCAGTACCATCATTATTCTTTTGATGCACAAATTGTCTCAAATTTGGCCAGAAAAGTCCCTTCCTGCTGGCTCCTATGCTCTTTTGACAGGTACCCACTTTGTTCTTTGAACACTTTACTCTGGCATAAGATATACTCGGTTTATCTTTGTTTTCATTTTTAATTGAGTACAAGTTACATATTGTTTAGCAAACAGATCTTAAGTATATTGTTCAAAGATTTTGCATACGTATGTACATTTATACAACTTTCACCCCTAACAAAGATACAGGAAAAAGAACCACAAGAAACTTCTGTCTTCCCTTTTCTCCAGTTGATCTCCATATGATTCCCCCATCACATCCTTTCAACCATGTGTTCTAATTTCTACCACTATACATTAGTTTTGTCTGTTCTAGAACTTCATTTAAATGCAGTTAATAGGTACTATTTTCTTCTTCTTTTTTTTTTTACAGTGGTTCCCCCTCCTTGTTTTTTGCTAAGCATTTTTGTTTTAAATCCATGTTGTTACATGAATCAGTAGTTCCCTCCTTTGTATCACTAAGATTCTGTTGTATGAATATATACCACACTTTGTTTTTCCATTTAACTGTTGGTAGATACTAGGTTGTGCTATGAACATTCTAGTACAGGTCATTTGTGGACAAATGTTTTCATTTCTCTTGGGTAAATTCCAGGGAATGGAATTTCTGGGTCGTAGGCTAAGTGTATGTTTAATTTCATAAGAGACTGCCAAACTATTTTCCAAAGGGGCTGTATCATTTTAAACTCCTACTTGAAATGTTAGAGAGTTGGGTCATTCTACATATTAGCCAACAGCTGGTATTTTAGTCTGTTTAATTTTAGCCGTTCTAATGGGTGTGAAGTGGTAGCTCACTGTGGTTTTAATATATATTTCCCTGAGAACTAATGAGGTTTAAGCATCTTTTTTTCCTTTGTTTCTTGGCCATTTTTTTCTTCTTTTGTGAAGTCTATTCAAGTCTTTTGCCCTTTTTTTTTTAATAATTAAAATTTTTTTTACTCCCTTTTAATTTTGTTTTTAAAAATTCTTTGGCCTTGCCATGTACCATATAGGATCTTAGTTCCCCACCCAGGGGTTGAATCTGCAACCACTTCACTGGAAGCTCGGAGTCTCAACCACTGGACTGCCAGGGAAGTTCCTCTTTGGCTCAGTTTTTAAATTGGGAGTTGTCTTTTATTGTTTAGTTCTAGGAATATACATGGTAAACTTTCTTTTTAGATGTTTTGTGGATATTTTCTTCAGGGTTTTTTGTTTGTTTGTTTTATGGTTATTACTTTTGTGACTTAAATTTTTCTGTCTCCCTTTAAGTCATGAAGGTAGTCTCCTTTGTTTTTTTCTAAAAGTTTTAGGTCTCTCATTTTTATGTTTAGGTTGATGACTATTTCATATTCTGTATGGTATGAGGTAAGAAATTGAGTCTTTTTTTTTTTTTTTCCATATGACTGTCTGGTTGTTTCAGCACCATGTGCTGGAAAGACTTTTGCTTTCCCACTTGCATGTTTCTTGAAATATTATGGGTCTATTTTTGGACTCCATTCTGTTCCACTGATCTTTTTGTCTCTCCTTACCAGAATATTACACTGTCTTGACTTCTGTAAATCTTAAAATAGATAATGTTAGTCTTCTTATTTTGTTGATCTTTTCCAAGGTTATTTTGGCTATTCTAGGTTCTCTGTATTTCTATATAAATTAAAACATTGGAACATCAATTTACACAAAAGAAAGAGTGCTGGGAACTTGATTGAGTGGCACTGAATGTGCAGATCAATTGGGGCAGAATCAATGTGAGAACATTTGAGGCATGAAGATGGTTGTCAGGAACTGTGCAGGGTCTGAGATTTTTCCCCATGTGCAAGCTGACAAGTTAGCCTGCCAGTGTTTCATGGGTGCTGGCTGAAGACACGACCCTCCTGGGGCAGATACTCAGTACTGCAAGCAGTGTGAGCTTTACGTTTGCATTGGTTCTGTGTGCCCTCCTTAGCCCACAGTGGTGATGGGATACCAGGTGTGTGCTGCATGTGCACTGGGTCTGTATGTCATGGCTGAGGAACCCTGAGCTTAGGGAACCCCAGGATTTTATAATGGGCTGCCAGCAAACCTGTTAGATTCTTCTCTCAGAGAAGCCCATTATCTTTATTAGATTGAACAGCAAACAGACTTGCCCTCTGCTTCAGAGGGAGATGCTGTCTCTGTCTTCTAAGCAGTTTGCTCCACAGATATCCTTGGAAAGATAATCCAGAATGAAAGCTACCAGCCCTGTGTTTGAAAGATGTGTTAAGAATGGAATTGGTCCAATGGAGAACTGTCTTCCAACAGTGGTATATCTATTTATTAGCTCTTTTACAGTTTTTTTTCTAGCAAACTTTGGTTTTACTGAGTCAAATCAGACACATCTTTCATTAAACTTATTCCTTAGTATTTTATGGTTTTTCTTCAGATGCTATTATAAATGTATTTTTAAAATTGTAAGTTTATTTTCCAATCACTTGCTGCTAGATTATAAAAATATTTTTGGTTTTAATATACTGACCACCTTTACTACAACTTTGCTAAACACACTGATTAGTTTTAGTAGCTTTTTTTTGTATATTTCTTATGATTTTCTATATAACAAAATTGTCATCTGTGTTTAAAGACTTTTTTTTAAGCAATAATTTTCAGTTCACTAGATGAAACAGACTTGCAACATCATCAGCAGGAATGCAAAATAAGCCATCTATAGCAAATGATAAGGGTAATGGACAAAAAGGAAAAAGCATACATTGGAAAAAAATCAAACCACTTTGAAACCACTCTTGAAATAAAATATCAAACCATTATTATAAAGGAATTTACCAAGAACTGCTATATTTCCCCCATCTCATTTGCTGGAAGTCAACAAAAGCATCTAGCACTTTATGTCCCTGTTAGAAAAGGCAGATCAGAGCATCCTAATGCAGAAACAAATAAAAAAGAAAATCCCTAGCCCCTCCCCTACACCATAGGGGAGTTCAAATATAACTATAACTCCAGAGTTCAAATTCAGAAAGGAGGGTTCACTGTCTAGCCCTTCTAGTATACTGTTGAATCTTAAGGGTAAAAGTGAAAGAAATATTTACCTCTTAACGTCTGATGTTAGNCGGACCTTGCTTCTATTACCAGCTACATCCACAGCTGGGTATTGTTTTTCCTTTGGCTCCATCCCTTCATTCTTTCTGGAGTTATTTCTCCACTGACCTCCAGTAGCATATTGGGCACCTACTGACCTGGGGAGTTCCTCTTTCGGTATCCTGTCATTTTGCCTTTTCATGCTATTCATGGGGTTCTCAAGGCAAGAATACTGAAGTGGTTTGCCATTCCCTTCTCCAGTAGACCACATTCTGTCAAACCTCTCCACCATGACCCACCTGTCTTGGGTTGCCCCGCGGACATGGCTTAGTTTCATTGAGTTAGACAAGGCTGTCGTCCTAGTGTGATTAGATTAACTACTTTTCTGTATGGTTTCAGTGTGTCTGCCCTCTGATGCCCTCTTGCAACATCTACCATCTTACTTGGGTTTCTCTTACCTTGGGCGTGGGGTATCTCTTCACAGCTGCTCCAGCAAAGCACAGCCCCTGCTTCAGTGGAAGTGAGAAATAGATTTAAGGGTCTAGAACTGATAGATAGAGTGCCTGATGAACTATGGAATGAGGTTCATCACATTGTACAGGAGACAGGGATCAAGACCATCCCCATGGAGAAGAAATGCAAAAAGGCAAAATGGCTGTCTGAGGAGGCCTTACAAATAGCTGTAAGAAGAGAGGCAAAAAGCAAAGGAGAAAAGGAAAAATATAAACATCTGAATGCAGAGTTCCAAAGAATAGCAAGAAGAGATATGAAAACCTTCTGTGGCAATCAATGAAAAGAAATAGAGGAAAAGAACAGAAGGGGAAAGACTAGAGATCTCTTCAAGAAAATTAGAGATACCAAGGGAACATTTCAGGCAAAGATGGGCTCGATAAAAGACAGAAATGGTATGGACCTAACAGAAGCAAAAGATATTAAGAAGAGGTGGCAAGAATACATAGAAGAATTGTACAAAAAAGATATTCACGACACAGATAATCATGATGGTGTGATCACTAATCTAGAGCCAGACATTGTGGAATGTGAAGTCAAGTAGGCCTTAGAAAGCATCACTATGAACGACGCTAGTGGAAGTGATGGAATTCCAGTTGAGCTGTTTCAAATCCTGAAAGATGATGCTGTGAAAGTGCTGCACTCAGTATGCCAGCAAATTTGGAAAACTCAGCAGTGCCCACAGGACTGGAAAAGGTCAGTTTTCATTCCAATCCCAAGGAAAAGTAATGCCAAAGAATGCTCAAACTACTGCACAATTGCACTCATCTCACATGCTAGTAAAGTAATGCTCAAAATTCTCCAAGCCAGGCTTCAGCAATACGTGAACCATGAACTCCCTGATGTTCAAGCTGGTTTTAGAAAAGGCAGAGGAACCAGAGATCAAATTGCCAACATCCGCTGGATCATGGAAAAAGCAAGAGAGTTCCAGAAAAACATCTATTTCCGCTTTCTTGACTATGCCAAAGCCTTTGACTGTGTGGATCACAATCAACTGTGGAAAATTCTTCAAGAGATGGGAATACCAGACTGCCTGACCTCCTTCCTGAGAAATCTGTATGCAGGTCAGGAAGCAACAGTTAGAACTGGACATGGAACAACAGACTGGTTCCAAATAGGAAAAGGAGTACGTCAAGGCTGTATATTGTCACCCTGCTTATTTAACTTATATGCAGAGTACATCATGAGAAACGCTGGACTGGAAGAAACACAAGCTGGAATCAAGATTGCTGGGAGAAATATCAATAACCTCAGATATGCAGATGACACCACCCTTATGGCAGAAAGTGAAGAGGAGCTAAAAAGCCTCTTGTTGAAAGTGAAAGAGGAGAGTGAAAAAGTTGGCTTAAAGCTCAACATTCAGAAAACGAAGATCATGGCATCTGGTCCCATCACTTCATGGGAAATAGATGGGGAAACAGTAGAAACAGTGTCAGACTTTGTTTTTTTGGGCTCCAAAATCACTGCAGATGGTGACTGCAGCCATGAAATTAAAAGGCGCTTACTCCTTGGAAGAAAAGTTATGACCAACCTAGATAGTATATTCAAAAGCAGAGACATTACTTTGCCGACTAAGGTCCGTCTAGTCAAGGCTATGGTTTTTACTGTGATCATGTATGGATGTGAGAGTTGGACTGTGAAGAAGGCTGAGCACTGAAGAATTGATGCTTTTGAACTGTGGTGTTGGAGAAGACTGTGGAGAGTCCCTAGGACTGCAAGGAGATCCAACTAGTCCATTCTGAAGGAGATCAGCCCTGGGATTTCTTTGGAAGGAATGATGTGAAAGCTGAAACTCCAGTACTTTGGCCACCTTATGTGAAGAGTTGACTCACTGGAAATGACTCTGATGGTGGGAGGGAATGGGGACAGGAGGAGAAGGAGACGACAGAGGATGAGATGGCTGGATGGCATCATGGACTCAATGGACATGAGTCTGAGTGAACTCCGGGAGTTGGTGATGGACAGGGAGGCCTGGTGTGCTGTGATTCATGGGGTTGCAAAGAGTCGGACATGACTGAGCAACTGAACTGAACTGACTCTGTCTTCCTTTTTTAATTGGTGCATTTATATCACAGATGTTCAAAGTGATTATTGATATATAGTTGGATTATTATCTATCACATTTGTTACTTTTTTCTGTTTTGCTCTTATTTCCTATTCTTGTCTTCCATTATTTGTCTGCCTTTTCTGCTTTTATTTGAACATTTCATATGGTGCTCACTTTCCTCTCCATTTTGATTAGAAAAGATGGGTAGAGTGAGATTGAGTTGGGTATTTCTCTTGTCTCATGTAGTGGGCTAGAGCTGCCTTGAGTGTTTTCTTCCCGCTAGGTCAGTTAGCTTTTCCTAAAAGCCCAAGTAGGTTAAGGTCTTGTTAGTTCCTCCTAAGGGCACACATTGTTGAAAATCAACAGAATGCTGTGCATATTGCAAAATAGTTCATTGTTCCCTCCTTTTCCAGAAGCAGGAGGCAATTTTTCTTAGTATTTATTATAAGAATCTGATAGAATTCTAGTACAGAAAACACAAAAGTTTGGGGATCTTGATGCTAAGTTCTCTTGGAGTTTTTTATCTCTCAAACTTCTCTACATCAAGACTCTAGCAATTAATTACACTTTATGATTTCCTACTCTGGCACTGGTTCCTATGGAAGTTCCTGCTCTTGGCCTGTGAACTCATTTCTCTCACAGATCTAAGAAGAGTTGCTGATTTTTTCAGTATATTTGGTATTTACTTCTAGGGTGAAGTGGTGACATCTAAACTTCTTACATGCTGGAATGGTAAACAAGAGTCTAAGGGGGAATTTCTTATTGGTGAGTCTAAAGCATCAGCATAATGGAAGAATTTTCTGATCCATTTAAAAGATGAAATGTTTTCAGTATAAGTTTGCTTTAGTATATTTTATAGTCTTTGATATTTATGTGAATAAGATATACCTTATAACATTTTATCAAATACAATATTGTAATCAGAAGATCCCATTCTCCAACTGTAATGGAGTACCCATGTGCAAGTGGCCATATCAAGCTTTCAGTAAATAAAAATAAGGCAATTAATCTCCTTTTCTTCCAATGGTATTGTAACAATAATAAAATAACTAACACATCAGGCATTCTTAACTGCCTCATATACATCAACTAATTCTTTTTGAAGAACATCCTTGATATAGATCCTGTACACTAGTATCCCTGTTTAAAAACAAAAAGAAAAAAAAAGCAGAGACAGAAAGATGTTAACTGTCTTGCTCATGGTTACACATTTAATAACTGACAGGAGATAAAATATGGACTTGGATAAACTTACCCCAATTTAGTGTAAAAGAAATTAAAAAGCCAGGTTTTGGACTCTGATTTATTGCTTACTAGCTTCATGGCCTTCGGTAAGTTGTATAGTCTTTATCTGCTTATTCTCATCTGTTAAATGTGACTTATTATGTCTTATTTTAAAGAATATATATGACTGTGTATACACACACACATGTGTATGCATATATATATATATATATATACACACATACACGTGTATATATACATGTCCCTCTATATATATATACACATAGCACTTAACACAAACCTAAATCTGATATTCAATAAATAGCATATATTGTCTCAAATTAGGCCTTAACCAAAAGAGTACTTTTCATTTTCTCACATGTTAAAAATTATTTTTAGTTTTATATATTCTAGTAGAAATTTGCATCCTTAACACATAGAAACAGGGATGATGAAAGGAAAAAAAATAAATGAGCAAGTGAAATTGATACTATGACCTTATATTCCTCTTAGTATTATGGTACCTAGGCAATATATCCATTAAGCAAATAGTTTAGCTCTTTCAATTTGCAGCAGGTCATATATTTAACTTTTATAGAGCTATTAATGAACTGTAAGGATAAAATTTGCATTACTCTGATTTATTGCTTACTAGCTTCATGGCCTTCGGTAAGTTGTATAGTCTTTATCTGCTTATTCTCATCTGTTAAATGTGACTTATTATGTCTTATTTTAAAGAATATATATGACTGTGTATACACACACACATGTGTATGCATATATATATATATATATATACACACATACACGTGTATATATACATGTCCCTCTATATATATATACACATAGCACTTAACACAAACCTAAATCTGATATTCAATAAATAGCATATATTGTCTCAAATTAGGCCTTAACCAAAAGAGTACTTTTCATTTTCTCACATGTTAAAATTATTTTTAGTTTTATATATTCTAGTAGAAATTTGCATCCTTAACACATAGAAACAGGGATGATGAAAGGAAAAAAAATAAATGAGCAAGTGAAATTGATACTATGACCTTATATTCCTCTTAGTATTATGGTACCTAGGCAATATATCCATTAAGCAAATAGTTTAGCTCTTTCAATTTGCAGCAGGTCATATATTTAACTTTTATAGAGCTATTAATGAACTGTAAGGATAAAATTTGCATTCAGACACCTGAGGTTTTCAAATAGTTTCCAGAAATTAGGTCAAAGGCACCAGGGAACAATTTATGAAAATGCTTTCAAGCTCTTAAAGGTCTTGAGCACAGACTCAGTCTAAACTTGGAAGTTTCATCAGAAAAAAAATCTTTGAAATTTTGTTTATTGGTTCTGCAGCATAATAAACACTGTTGGGGGCTGGGAAGAAAAGAAGGGAAGAAAGATGGAAGAGGAGGAGATAAGACCAAATTAGGCATGTTGATATGTATGTACTCATTACTTGGTGGCCAGATAACCTTTTCTTACTAAGTAGCTTCTGTTTAAATTACCCACAAATTTCATTTCCTTGTTCTATGCATTTTCTCCTGTTGTATGTTGAATATGTAACTTGGCATTGCTCACTTGCCTTGAACAGTGCTTAATAACTATTTGGTTACCTTTTGAGGAAAGGGGTTTGTACTTTTTCCAACTCTGCAGTGTAAGCTTCCCAAGGGCACAGTCTATATATTCCCTATAGGCCCTGTTATTTTGTTTCACTTTCAGATTTTTTCATCAAATAGCTACCTAATCAATTTCGTAGACTAGATTGATAAGTTCAAACATCTGTAAGATTTTACCTTAAAACTAAATTAAATGCTCCTTTGGTAGTGGATAACAATGCCAGGTACTGGGTAATTTTACCTCCACTATGCTAAATTTAATTAAGCAAGCCTAATAAAGTGAAATGACAAATCAAAGATTGTCTTTAAATAGAAAATTCCCCTACTGCATGTAAAATGTAATTTAATTTCCAGAATTCAGAATATACACAATTCTTCAGGGAAATACTCTGCAAATGTGAGTCCCACCTATACTTTTTAATTAAGTTCCTCTACAAAGAAATTGTTTGCAGTAAACTCTTATAATCTTAGGAAGAGGAGTTGTGGGAACTTTTTGAGATTTAAAAATTCAAAAATGTATAGAAAGAGTAGAATGCAGTTCTTAGATCTGTCATTTGGTACAATGCCCTGGTTTTCCACCAAAGCCTTTAAACATAGATTGTCATATACTTTTTGAAAATCTAATTTCCGGTTGCTGCTCAAAAGTCAAATGCTCCTCCCAACTTCCATCAGGAACCTAGATTTTAAAAGATTTGTTTTTGGCGGTAAGCTGGAGGAGATAGAATAGAATGCAAAATTACTTACACCTGCAGTCATTGGTCTCAATAGCAAAATCAAGTGGCTATTTAATTCACCATTCAATCTTTAGCTGCATTTTAAGAATAGCAGGTGCAACTATTACACAGTTTGAGCCCAGACTGCAGAAGATGAATATATGGATTGGAGTAAAAACTTCAGGAAATCTCCCCAGTGTAACTTAGCAAACTTTCTGCTCCTCTGGTTAAGGTAGTACAATGTCTATGCAAAATCCACTTCATCTGGCTTAACTCTTCCTTACCATCCTGTATAAGCAGTTATGTTAACAAATGTATTACAACAAAGAATAAATACATAAGGCAGCAAGATTTTATACCAAACAGCTCTTACCAAACATTTCATAGACAACTCTCAAGTTTTGGAGACTGTCCTTATTTTCAATATCACACAAAAAATGGTACCTACAGTTGTCGTGTATCTCAGGGTCTTTTTATAATCAAAGTAACACATCATTAGCTACTATTAATACTTCATGTCTTTTCTGTAGTTGTTTTAAAAGCTATTTTTGAACAGGTAAAATATGCATATGATACAAAAGATAAACTCTTCTACCACCACTTTTCTTCTCTAGGAGCAACTACTTTTATTCATCTTGTAAAATAAAATAATTTGAAAAAGAAATATTATCTATAGATGGCTCACTTTTAAGAAAAATACTACATTGCACACTATTTTATTTTATATAAAATGCATATAGTTTTATATTGGTAAGTATAGAACTATATCATTCTTTTCAATAACTGCACAGTTTACATTGCACAGAAGTATCTGAATTTATTTGAGAATCCCCATTGATGAACACTTTTTTCAGTCTTATGCTTCTATAAAAATGCTGTACTGAATATCACTGTATACTTTACAAATGTATGAACATATTTGGGAGATATATTGTTAGAAATGTATCTGTGGGGGCACAGGATATATGTTTTTTTTTTAAGTTTAATGACACATTATTTTCTAGAGAGATGTTATAATTTATATTTCCACTAACAGTATATGAGAATACTTTCATATCTTCACAAAACTTGAAATTGTTGATATTTCAAAATTTTGCATTCTGATGATATGAGTAGTATTATAATTTTATTTTGCTGGTTTTTCTTTCAGGCTTAAATTGATTTTTAAAAAAATCTTGCTGGTTATTAATGAGTTTAAGTACCTTTCCATATGCTTATCAGTGATTTGCTCTTCTTATGAAATGTCTTTTTTTTCTACTTTGTTTTCTACCCTTTTTAGATAAATTATAGGTTTTGAAGATAAATTCAGTATTGATATTATTAATATATTCTTTCACTCCAACTTTTCATGGTAAGTTCTTAATTTTAATACAATCAAAATATATTCATCTTTGCCATTAAGGCTATTGTTTCCCCTACTCATCATGAAGCTATCCCTCTATATTATCTTCCAAAAACTTCATCATATGCCTTTAGCACTCAGTTCTATAATCCCATACATATGTATGATTTTGTGGAGAGGGAGGGTATAACACAAAGATCAAGTATATTTTCCTTCCTAAAAATTCTCCATGTAGTTGACCAGCATCATTTTATGAAAAATACTTCCCTCTCCCCACTGCACTGAGGTATTAACTTTGTTATGGGTTTGTTTTGCATTCTCCATTATGTTTGACTATCTATTATTCTATCATTGCAAGAATATACACTCTGAAGGAAAGCTATGACCAACCTAGACAGCATATTGAAAAGCAGAGATACTACTTTGCCAACAAAGGTCCATCTAGTCAGTGCTATGGTTTTTCCAATGATCATGTTTGGATGTGAGAGTTGGACTATAAGGAAAACTGAGCTCTGAAGAATTGATGCTTTGGAACTGTGGTGTTGAAGAAGACCCTTGAGAGTCCCTTGGACTGCAAGGAGATCCAACCAGTCCATTCTAAAAGAGATCAATCCTGGGTGTTCATTGGTGGGAATGAGGTTGAAGCTGAAACGCCAATATTTTGGCCACCTGTTGCGAAGAGCTGACTCATTTGAGAAGACCTTGATGCTGGGAAAGATTGAGGGCATGAGGAGAAGGGGATGACAGAGGATGAGATGGTTGGATGGCATCACCGACTCAATGGACATGGGTTTGGGTGAACTCCGGGAGTTGGTGATGGACAGGGAGGCCTGGTGTGCTGTGGTTCATGGGGTCACAAAGAGTCAGACCCAACTGAGCGACTGAACTGAACTGAAAAATGATATGATTTTCTCCTTTTATTCTGATACTGTGGGAAACCAGTTTTCAAAAACTGAACAAATCCTGTATTAAATACAAACCCAGTCTACTACACTTTGCCTGCCTGCTAAGTCACTTCAGTTGTGTCAGACTCTTTGGAAACCTATGGACTGGGGCCCACCAGGCTCCTGTGTTCATGAGATTCTATAGGCAAGAATACTGTAATAGGTTGCCATGCCCTCCTGAAGGGTATCTTCCCAATACAGGGACTGAATTCTTATCTCATATATCTCCTGCCGGAGAAGGCAATGGCACCTCACTCCAGTACTCTTGCCTGGAAAATCCCATGGACGGAGGAGCCTGGTCTGCTGCAGTCTATGGGGTCGTGAAGAGTTGGACACGACTGCACAACTTCCCTTTCACTTTTCTCTTTTATGCATTGGAGAAGGAAATGGCAACCCACTCCAGTGTTCTTGCCTGAGAATCCCAGGGATGGGGAAGCCTGGTGGGCTGCTGTCTATGGGGTCACACAGAGTCTAACACAACTGAAGTGACTTAGCAGTAGCAGCAGTATATCTCCTGCATTAGCAGACAGATTCTTTACCACTAGCACCACCTGTATTACCTCTTTATATCATGGAATTTGGTTTACCAATATTTTGTTTATGTTTTTGCATCTATATCCAAGGGAAATATTGGCATATAATTTCACTTACTCATAATGTTCTTCTTAAATGTCACCTATTGCTGCATAAAAATTTACACCAATATTTAATAGGTGCATTAGTCAGCATTCTCCAGAAAAAGAGAAATAATAGGATGTTTTTGGAACAGATTTCTTTACAAAGAATTGGCTCCTATAAATATGAAGGAGGTTCAAAACTCCCACAATCTACTGTCTGCAAGCCAGAGACCCTGGCAAGCCAGAGACCCATTGACATAAATCAGTTTTGGTCTGAAGGCCTGAGAAGCAGGTATGCCAGTGGTGTCGATTTCAGCTCAGATTTAAAGGCTTAAGAACCAGAGGTTTTGGAGGGCAAATGAAGACCAATGTCTCAAGTAATCAAACAGGATGAATAAAAGGGGCCAATTCCTCTTTCTCCTGTCTTTTGTTCTAGTCAGGTCTCCAATGAGTTGGGTGATGCCTACCCACCCACATTGGGAAGGGTAATCTACTGTTTTTAGTCCACCATTCAAATGCTAATCTCATCTAGATACAGTCTCATAGACACACCCTAAAATCATATGTAATCTGGGTACCCTATGACCAGTTGATGGGGTTTTGACACATAAAATTAACCATCACAGTAGCCTAAAAAGTATTTCCCTATTATGTTACAGTGTCCATAGATCAGGAATATACTTTCATCTTAACTGAGCCCTCACTTTCAGAGAATTTCTCACAGGCTGCAGTCAAGATGTTAGCAAAGTTGGAAGTCATCTCAAATTTCAGGTAGGGAATGATTGGTTTCCAAGCTTACTCACTTGATGGTTGGGGAAATTAGTTATTTTAGGGTTATTGGACTATGAACTCCTGTCTGTTGCTGGTTTTTGACTGAAAACAGTCTGAGTTCCTTGGTACATAGTCTTTAAGGAAGTGTACTACATGGCAGCTGGTTGTTTCATAGTGATCAAGCTAGAGCAAGAGAATATCACAAAGATATCACAGGCTGTTGCAATGTAATCTTGGAAGTACCATCTCATCACCTCTACCATATTCAATTCAAAGAAAGTCACTAGGCCCAGCCCTTAGTCAACTGAATGGGATTGAACAAAAATGAGAATATCACATGGTTATGATGGCCTCATGAAACATGCTGAAAATAGTTCCTTCTTTCTCAATTCTCTATAATTTTGTGTATTATTTGTATGTGTCCTTCTTAGGAATAATCTATTATTGCCTTATTATATTATTTCTTCATATGATATATTTTAAAAAATATATCTAATATTGCTTGACATCAATTCTGTTAATAAGAATACATCCCCAATTGATTATATGTAAAATATATTTCATATCAATTACAGGTATTAAATATAATTTATAATATATATCATAATATATATCCCATGAAGCATTCTGGAACTGAAGTTGATAAAGTTTATTTTATATTAGGACCCAATAAATGAAGGTAACCCCAAAGACCCAGCTCACATTACAAATCTAAGCCTATGTCAGCCTGCATTTAGGGAAAACACTTGTCAAGAAAACCTAACATATACCAATCACAATCCTTCCACTGAGCTTAGGTGAACTCAGTTCAGTTCAGTAGCTCATCCCATCTGACTCTTAGCGACCCCATGAATCACAGCAGGCCAGGCCTCCCTGTCCATCACCAACTCCCGGAGTTCACTCAAATTCATGTCCATCAAGCCAGTGATGCCATCCAACCATCTCATTCTCTGTTGTCCCCTTCTCCTCCTGCCCCCAATCCCTCCCAGCATCAGAGTATTTTCTAATGAGTCAACTCTTCGCATGAGGTGGCCAAAGTACTGGAGTTTCAGCCTCAACATCAGTCCTTCAATGAACACCCAGGACTGATCTCCTTTAGAATGGACTGGTTGGATCTCCTTGCAGTCCAAGGGACTCTCAAGAGTCTTCTCAATACCACAGTTCAAAAGCACCAATTCTTCAGCGCTCAGCCTTCTTCACAGTCCAACTCTCACATCCATACATGACCACTGGAAAAACCACTGCCTTGACTAGATGGACCTTTGTTGGCAAAGTAATATCTCTGCTTTTCAATATGCTATCTAGGTTGGTCACAACTTTCCTGCCAAGGAGTAAGTGTCTTTTAATTTCATGGCTGCAATCATCATCTGCAGTGATTTTGGAGCCCCCAAAAATAAAGTCTGACACTGTTTCCACCGTTTTCCCATCTATTTCCCATGAAATGATGGGACCAGATGCCATAATCTTCGTTTTCTGAATATTGACCTTTAAGCCAACTTTTTCACTCTCCTCTTTCACTTTCATCAAGAGGCTCTTTAGTTCCCCTTCACTTTCTGCCATAAGGGTGGTGTCATCTGCATATCTGAAGTTATTGATATTTCTCCTGGCAATCTTGATTCCAGCTTGTACTTCTTCCAGCCCAGCGTTTCTCATGTTGTACTGTGCATATAAGTTAAATAAGCCTGGTGAGCTCACCTTACCCTAAAAATAGGATCTGCTAGCCTTGTAAAGAAATCCCCAGGGAGAGAGGAAAGGAACAAGATAGAAGTAGGGAATTAAGAGGCACAAATTACTGTGTATAAAATAATCTACAAGGATATATTGTACAGCACAGGGAATATAGTCAATATTTTATAATAATTACAAATGAGGTATAATCTTTAAAAATTGTGAGTCTGAGGTGAGCCTTGGAACCATAGAGGGCAACATAACTGGGAGGAAAAATAAATAAATAATTAAAACCCACAGATTATGGGTGACCAATGGTAATTTCCACAGCAGGGAAGCAGCGCAGACATCTGCACCCACCACTAGCAAGTGGTGGCTGGACAGGGAGGCGTGGGCTTCATTGCTTAGAGTAAGGACCAGGCCTAATGCCCTGAGGGCAATCTGAGGGAACTAACTTGGGCTAGCAAACCAGACTGTGGAATAGCTATCACGTGAAAAGCCCTAACCTAAGACACCTCCAGGCCTGCTCACAGAACAAAGGACTGAACAGAACTACATGAAAAGCCCTAACCTAAGACATCACCAGGCCCACTCACAGAACAAAGGACTGAACAGAGATAGCCGGCTGAAGACCATCTCCCTCCGGTGACAGGCAGCCAGAGCCAGAAGGGGGCAATCACAGCCCCAGAGAGGCATTATCTACCAAACTGCAGGTAGGCTTCTTTGTTAAGACTTCCTGGGCTTATGGATGGTCAACATCTGCCTGAGAAGGTTGTGCCTGTTGTACATCCAGAAAACCGAACAGCAGGGATAGGGGAGGAGATAAGTCACAGCAACCACGCTCACCAAACACCTCATCACCTGAGCTGCTCAGACCTGGGAAGGGCACAAAACGCAGGCCCAACCGAGTCTGCACCTCTGAGGACTACCTGAGTGCTGGAACCTGAGCGGCTAAGACGTGGGAGGTACATGCAGCCCAGGGCCAGCCTCAGATGGTTACTGGTGAAGCAACCTAGAGCCTGAGCAGTGTGGGCAGGGAGGGCACATGCGCTGTGAGTGGGGGCAGGCCCAGTGTGGCTAAGACACTGCGAGCACACGCAAATGATATTTGTTTGCAGCATCTGCCTGCAATCCAGGAGACCTGGGTTCGATTCCTGGGTCAGGAAGATCCCCTGGAGAAAGAAATGACAACCCACTCCAGTGTTCTTGCCTGGAGAATCCCATGGATGAAGGAGCATGGAGGGATACAGTCCATGGGGTCGCAAAGAGTCGGACACAATTGAGCGACTTCAATTTCCCTACCCACAGCAGGACTGAACAAGTGAGCCTAAAAAGTGTCCACCACCGCCCCCTGTGTCAGGGTGGAAATCAGACACTGAAGAGACCAGCAAGCAGAAGCTAAAACAGAGGGAACCATCTTGGAAGTAACAGGTGCAATAGATTAAACCCTTTAGTTAGTACTGACTACACAGCAAGAGGCCTTTAGTTCTTGAGAAACATAAGCCAGACCAAGGAACTAGCCAAAAATGAACAGACCCCACACTGCCCACAACAACACGAGAGGAAAGTCCTAGATATATTTTTAATATTTTTACTATCATTTTTAACTTTTTTAAAATTTTAAGTCTTCTATTACTCCTTTAATTTTCATTTTTATAACTTACTATTATTTTCAAAACAGAAAAGAGAAACCCTATTTTTTCAAGCAAACTTCATAGATATATATATTTTATGTAATTTCTGTGACTTTTTTCTCTTCTTTAATGTTGTATTTTTAAAAATCAAACCTCTACTCTAGATTATTAACCTTTGCTTTTTGGTATTTGTTATCAATTTTGCACCTTTAGGAACCCAATCTTCAGTACCCATTTTTACTTGGGAGTGAGATTACTGGCTTGACTGCTCTCTCCCCCTTTGGACCCTCCTTTTTCTCCACCAGGTCACCCCTATTTCCTCCCTCCCCCTTTTCTTTACCCAACTCTGTGAATCTCTTTGTGTCTTCCAGATGGTAGAGAACACTTATGGAACTGATTACTGGCTGGATCTGTCACTCTCCTTTTCATTCCCCACCTTTATCCTCCTGGCCACCTCTGTCTCCTTCCTCCCTCTTCTCTTCTCTGTATAACTCCATGAACATCTCTGAGCAGTCCAGATTGTGGAGTGCACATAAGGAAATTATTACTGGCTAGCTTGTTCTCTCCTCTTTTGATTTCAACTCATCTCATTTGGGTCAACTCTAACCCCTCCTCCCTCTTGTCTTATCCATGTAACTCTGTGAACCTCTCTGGGTGTCCCTCACTGTGCAGAAACTTCTTCTTTAACCTAGATGTTTTATCAATGGTGCTGTATAAATGGAGAAGGCTTGAGACTACTTTAAAAATAAGACTGAAATGAGGTACCATTTCACACCAGTCAGAATGGCTGAGATCCAAAAGTCTACAAGCAATAAATGCTGGAGAGGGTGTGGAGAAAAGGGAACCCTCTTACACTGTTGGTGGGAATGCAAATTAGTACAGCCACTATGGAGGACAGTGTGGAGATTCCTTAAAAAANGCCTGGTGGGCTGCTGTCTATGGGGTCGTACAGAGTTGGACATGACTGAAGCGACTTAGCAGCAGCAGCAGCAGCAGCAGCAGGGGTTGTCATCTCCTGACTAATGGAAATGC
This sequence comes from Aepyceros melampus, assembly GCA_006408695.1. NCBI lineage: Eukaryota > Metazoa > Chordata > Mammalia > Artiodactyla > Bovidae > Aepyceros > Aepyceros melampus. The sequence goes on from SJXQ01010418.1 coordinate 252,024, forward strand.
CTCTCATAGCTGCTGGCAGGTCTCCTGGGGCTGTAGTTTGGATTTGACAAGTGTGCCTTTTTCTTTTAAAGTTTTTTTTTTTTCAATTTATTTAAACTAAAAAAATACCACATCACTCATTTTTCTCATCTCCACCCCCTTGCATCTTGGAACAGCCAAACTTTTCTCGGTATCTATGTTCTTGTGTATGTGTGTGTGTGTGTGTGTGTGTTTTAAAGATTCCCTGTATAAGAGAGGTCATAGTGTATTTGTGTTTCTTTGTCTGACTTAATTTCACTTAGTGTGTAATACCTTCCAGGTGCATCCATGTTGTTGCAAATGACAAAATTTCATTTTCATTCTTTGTCATGGCTGAATAATAATGTTCTATTGTGTGTGTGTGTGTGTGTGTGTGTGTGACAATTTCTTTATCTGTTGCATCCATCAATGGGTGCTTAGATTGTGTTCAATATCTTAGTTATTGTAAATAATGCTGTAGTGAACATAGAGATGCATATATCTTTTTGAATTAGTTTTCATTTTCTTTAGATAAATTCCCAGAAGGGGAATTGCTGGATCATATGTTAGTTCTATTTTTAATTTTTTGAGGAACCTCCATATTGTTTTCCACAGTGGTTGTACCAATTTACATTATGTCCCCACCAACAGTGTATACGTGTTCCCTTTTTTCTACATATTAACCAACACTTGTTATTTCTTGTCTTATTGATAATAGCCATTCTAACGGATGTGAGATCCTTTGTTGTAAATTGATCGACTATATATATACATATATATATTTCTGGGCTTGCTATTCTGATTCATTGATCACCATGTCTGTTTTTATGCCAATAGCATACTTTTTAATTACTGTAGCTTTGTAATACAGTTTGAAATCAGGGAGCATGATACCTCTAGCTCTGTTCTTTTTTCTCAAGGTTGCTTTGGCTATTTGGGATCTTTTGTGTTTCCATATAAGTTTTAGGATTATTTGTTCTATTTCTATGGAAAATACCATTGGAATTTTGATGGGGATTGCATTGAATTGATAGATTTCTTTGGGTAGTATGGACATTTTAATAATACTGATCTTGCAATCCATGAGCATAGAATACTTTCCATTTGTTTGTGTCTTCTTCAGTTTCTTTTATTAATATCTTACAGTTTTCAATATACAGGTCTTTTACATCCTTGGTTAAGTTTATTCCTAGATATTTTGTTCTTTTCGATACAATTGTAAGTGGACTGTTTTCTTCTTTTCTCTTCCTGATAGTTCATTATTAGTTAAAGCAACACAAACAACACATTGTTATGTATTGATTTTATATTCTGCAACTTTACTGAATTCATTTATTCTAACAGTTTTTGATGGAGTCTTTAGGATTTTCTGTATATTTCATCTGCAAATAGTGATAGTTTTACTTCGTCCTTTCCAATTTGGATGCCTTTTATTTCTTTTTCTTGCCTAATTGCCCGGGCTAGGACCTCCAATAATGTGGACAATAATGTGGTAAAAGTGGACATCCTTGTCTTGTTTTTGATCCTAGAGAAAAAACTTTTTACTTTTCACCATTGTATATGACATTAGCATGGGCTTCTTATATATGTCCTTTATTATGTTGAAGTATGTTCCCTCTGTACCCATTTTATTGGGAGTTCTTGTTATGAAAGGATCTTAAATTCCATCAGATGCTTTTTCTGTATCTATTGAGATGATCACAGGATTTTTATCCTTTATTTTGTTAATATGATGTATCACACTGATTTGTGAATGCTGAACTATCCTGGCATCCTTGCAATAAAGGATACCTTTTTTAAATATATTGGGCTCCTTTACTTGGTGAGAGTTGTACTTCTAATGTTTTTAGATTAAGAGATTCATTCTGCGAAGTCTGCTCTGAATTCAACTGAACTTAAAGCAAATGTTTTTTAGAATTATCAGAACTTCAATTTACATTTGATAAACAGGTCTTCATATATTTGTTATGACAATTTCTTATGACAGTTTTGTCAACAACATATTCTTAATTTTTAAAAACTATTAACTAGTGTAATGATAATAACATAACATTAGAGGGAAATTTAAAAATTTATCTGCAGTCCATTTCTCATCTGTTGGAGGAGGGTGCTGAGAAAGGCAGCAGAGGCATCATCCCTGGTTCCAGTGGTCCAGGGACCACCTTCTCTACTCTCATCCTCGCAGGGAGACGACTTCGTGGGAAGGCATTCTACAATGTGGGTGAGAAAGTGTACTGCCAGGAGGACTTCCTGGTGAGTCAAAGCTGTGCCCTGGCTGGCGCTGTGGGTGGGAGCAGGGGCGGGGACCCTCCCGAGTCTCATGGAGACCCGAGGCCAGGAAGCAGACGCTGGCTGGGCAGTGAGTGCCCCTTTGTCATATGACATCCTGGATCCTGTGTCCCCCTCCCAGTACTCCGGGTTCCAGCAAACGGCTGACAAGTGTAGCGTGTGTGGACACCTCATCATGGAGATGGTGAGAACCTCCCCCAGGCTCCTGGAGCCCCTCTGACATGCGTGGAGTCTGAAGACCCCACCCTTCCACCTGTTGGAGACCTGCCAGGGGCTCAGAGCCAGCGTGTCTTCTGGGGGCTGTGCTCAGCCTTCCACCTGCACTGACCCTTCACTGCCTCCTGCCGCCAGATCCTGCAGGCCCTTGGGAAGTCCTACCACCCAGGCTGCTTCCGATGCTCGGTATGCAACGAGTGCCTGGATGGGGTGCCCTTCACTGTGGACGTGGAGAACAACATCTACTGTGTCAGAGATTATCACACGTGAGTAGCTGGTGCTGTGGAGCAATGTGACTCCTGTGGTTCCTCTGCCTCCCCTGGGAGCATTTTTCCAGCCTGCCTGTCTGTGTTCTTCATTCTTGGCTTGTTCACTTCCTGCCTCCACTGTGTGCTCAGTGGTTGAGGTGAGGCACGGATCTCTGCCTGGAGCCATATGTCTCAGTCATCTCCTCCCCTTGCCTTTGCCTACAGCCCCTTCCTCCCAGGGGTGGGAACTCTCAGATGCCCCACCTCGTGTCTCTCTGCTCCAATGACCAGGCCAGGACTTTTCTGCCTGGAATGGGAACTTGGGGTCTCTGCAGAGTCTTTTCCTGCCTGTCTGGTACCCATGTGACTAGGCAATCCATTCTTCTTCTGTGGCTCCAGGCTCTGCTCTCAGACCTCTGGCCCTGTGCTGCTGCCTTGCATGGGGGTGGTGCTAGGCATTGGTTCCTGGTACTTGGAGTGGAGCCAGGCTTTGCAGGGTCTCAGCTAGGAGAGACCCAAACCTGAACATTAGGGGGCAAAAACTCAGGAAGCATGAGGGAGAGGCCAGGGCAGAAGCCATATGGAGGAGGTGATGGGGTGGAGGTGAATTGGGGAGCCACAGAAAAGGCCAGTGCTGAGAAAGCATGGCAGAGAATGCTCCTACCTCACTCTGTCCACACAAGGAGAGAGGGCCTGTTGTTTGGGCCACAACACGGGCTACTATGGGTGGACCTGTCCTCGTGCCCTTGACCTCTAGTCATTCAGCTGGTCACTTCTGGTTTCCTTTATTCCTCCAGGGTTTTTGCACCAAAATGTGCCTCCTGTGCCCGTCCTATCCTCCCTGCACAGGTAGGAACCACTCACCTGGAGATGATCAGGTGCCTGGCCCTGCTGGTCCTGCCCGGGTGGGCCCCAGGTCTTGGGCCCCGGTGGGAGGGACAAGCAGGTGCTCCTGCCCCATCACCCTCTGGGCAGAAGGATGTGTATAGGAGGGGGACCACCCAGGGTGCACAGGGTGCAATTGTTCCTGCATGAGTTAGAGGGACATGGTGGCCCCTGCTTCTCAGCTGCCCCCCCTGCCCCCTCAACTCTATTGGCCATCCATATCAGGACTGTCCCCCAAATCTGTGAGCTCGCAGCTGAGATGGTGGGCAGAGCAGATGAAGAGAAGGGTGCAGTCTGTGCAGGAAACCACCTTTGGGGGTGCAGCTCTTGGCACTGGGTTTTCCTCACATGCTGGCTCTGTCCCAGCCTCCTGGGTCTGGGGAAGCAGGACTGGGAGTGGTCTTTCCTGACTCCAAAGAGCTGATGCCCATGTGGTGTCTCTCACCAGCAAGCACGCATGCTGTCAGCTGCAGGCGTGGGAGGAGGCCTGTGGCACACGCACAGCCATCTGTGTGCACCCACCGATGCCTGTTCCGGCCCCATGGGAGCACTCGTGTCAGTGCTCACACGGGTGTGAATGCACAACCCCC
>SJXQ01010418.1:260497-290065 GCA_006408695.1 Aepyceros melampus
CCCCTGTGCCCGGTAGCCTCGTGGTGGGGGAGGCTCCCAGACCGGCTCTGGGTCGCGTAGCGGAAGATGGCCATTACCACGTGCAGGGGTGCGGGATACCCGGCCGCCGTCCTCCGACTGGCCTTGGGGCAGGAGCCAGTTTCCTTGAAGCGAAGGGGTCTGGGATCCCCTTCTAGAGCGCCCCGGGGCTGGGTGTGGCTTGGCAGGCGGCGGTTTGGGGAAGGGCACGCATATTTGTCTCTTAAGCGCCTTGCCTGCTGGTTGGGTGGGAAGGGTTTATTGTTTGGGTGGGGTCACTGGAGGGGGTGAGGAATGACCCCCCTCAGGGAATGGGGCCTGCGAAGGACCCCTGCCTTTGGCCTTTGGTCACTGCGGGTTTAGGTCATGCGGATTCCATGGGTGTTTTCAGCCGTCATCTCGCCCTGGGCTCCTTCCCAAACCATCCCATCCTCAGCCTCGCTAAAAGAACGCCTTCTCACTCAGAATTCCAGTCACAGGTCTCGGTCAAGAGAGACCACGAGGGGGCGCCCTGCCCACTTGTTGCAGGAAAGCACTGTGTATTAGGCTCCACGACAAAAAGCATGAATTGACTTAAATTAAGTTTTTCCTTTGAGAATATTTTCATTTTCTTTAAAAGAATATAGTTTTCTTTTAAAACCTTGGTCCACGGTTGTTATTTCTTAGGCGAATCACAAGCTCAAAAATGTCTAATTTGTGTAGCATACAGCTAGTGTTCAAGTGGTAAAAAGCATTGTAGTTTGACTGTTTTTGTATAAATTCCTCTGAAATCTCAGGCTTTTGACTAGCGTGGGGTTTTGTTTGTGTCAGTGTCTTAAAAGCGGTGACCTAATGAAATATGGTATGTGGAAATGTAGATTTTTCTTTTTCCCTCTGAAAGACACCTCAGCATTGGGAAGCTTGGACTTCTCATTCATTCCTAATGTTGGATTTGCACTGGTGGGTGGCCCGGGCAGGCCCCTGCAGCTGAGAGACCCCCTACTCAGGATAACCATCACAGTGATTTCATGGAATACTTTAAGTCCACTTGTTCCTATGAGAACTGAACCACCTCCTCTTGACTACTGTTCTTATCCATGTGTGAAATGTGGGATCTCTCTTGTAGGATTATTCATCTGGGGGAGCCCGACTGTAGGAAGTGAAGGTTGTCAGGAGTGCCCATGGGAATAGGTAGGAGGGGAAGTGGCAGCCATCAGGGTCCAGCTAGTCTTGAGAACTGGAGCCAGGAGGCCCCCTAGTGGGCAGAGGGCGCAAGTACATGGTGAGTTTGGGAATTATTTTAACGCAGAGGTTGTCCTGAGGCGGGGAAAGCGTGTGTCTCCTGAGGAAGGGGCTTCAGAAGGATCAAAGTGGCTTCTTGGAGGAGCCGATCCCAGTGGGGCAGATGAGACTAAATTCCTGAGACGGGTGGCTGTTTCTGGCTTTCTCTTCTGAGTTGGGCTGCTTTGCTTTCTAGCCCATTATTGCAAAGCTTTTTTTCTGACTGCTTCCAGTGTCAAAGCTGCTTTGCCCTGGGTTTCGCCTTATTGCAAGTGCAGCTTGTATCTTTTCTCTTCCTTTGTGTCTGCTGTGGAGGTGACCCCCACCATTGCTTTCCTCACCTGCTCTATCCTGGTTACTACACTCCCCCACACAGATGAACCAAGTCATCACAGCATGGAGCCCTCTTCGAGTTCATGTGCCAGACTTTATAAAAGTCAGAGCCAAGGGAATGCATCTCTGGCTGCTCTTTCTCTCTGGATTCCAAATACAGAAGCCCTGTATTGGCTTTTCCTGTGGCTGGTGACTGCCACCATCCCTCTAGCCCCAGAGCCTTTGCACATGCAGGTCACTCTGCCTGGACCCACTCGCTGCCCATAACTTTAATTCCTGATCAGAACCTTCCAATCTCAGCTACACAAATAAGCCAGCCTCCCAGGTATTAACATTTCACCAAACACCCAGAATTTAGGGCCCTGGTCTGTAAGCTCTTTTTAGGGAGAAGCATCTTCTAGTTCATTGTGAGGAGTTATGCTGACCTGTTGGCGTGGAACTGAGGAAGCAGTGTGAGAGTCAGACTGTGAGGCAGGTAGATCACCCATGATCGTATAAGGCAGGGTGCCAAACCCGCCTGCCCTTAGAATGTCTCCCCTGATGTTGATACCTGGTGATACCTCTAATTGTGCTTTTGTTAACTGCTGAACTTTCGTGTACTGAGAGAATAAGAATTCTCTTGATGGTACATCTCCTTACTAGAGGGTGGAGACACTCTCCAGGCCAGGGTCAGTCTGAGTTGTTTACTCTTATCTTCACAGTGCCTGGCCTGTGGTTACTGCAGCTTGAGCCAGACCCTGTCCTGACCTTTAGAGTCTCAGTTTAGGACCTTTCTCCATGACTGATTTGCACCAAGTACAACCTTAGTTGCCAGATGAATGAGTCACAGGTGGGATAAAAGAACAAAAACAGGTTTACACAAATACTATACATGCTGCACATCAAGTGTGTGTCCTAGGAAGTACACACACAGATGTGCCTTTGTGGCTGGAGACTCTTGAGTGCTGGGTCTACTGCTGTGTGTGTGTGTGTGTGTGTGTGTGTGTGTGTGAGTGAGAGAGAGAGAGATAGGTAGGGAGGTTGGTTGAGGTGAGTGAGAAGAGGAGGAAGGAAGAGGAGAGGAAGACATGGAGATTGGGAGGGAGATAAGGAGGTATGAGATTGTGAGAGAGACTGAGAGAACTAGATACTGTGAGGGATAGAGATGTTGAGAATACATTGTGAAAGAGATTGAATGTTTGAGAGTGACAGAGAGATGGTGGGAGAGGAACATTGTGAGAGAGTTTGAGAGGGAGGTTCACTCTCTTGAGAGGATGAGAGAACGGTGGAGAGAAAGATTGAGAAAGACACTGAGAGACGGAGTGAGCCAGAGGGGGAGAGAGATTGATTTAACTGAGGCGAACAGAACCTAGGGTCTTTCTTCCACAAGGCAGGGCGTCCCTAGGGCCTGGTGATTTGGAAATATTTGGATGACTTGGCCCACAAATAGACTCACCTTCTCTGTAAGTGACAAAGCTGTGGTGTATATGTGCATGATGTTGGGCTGGGATGTTTTCTTGGAGGTAGGTCTTGACCATGGGGTGCCTGCATGGCAGAATAGGAGGAAATGGTGCTCACTCCTCCTGGTCAGTGCTCCTTGCCTCTTTTTGGCCAGGAAAGAAAGATGAGAGCTTGCTCAACTGAGATAAACTTTTGAGTGCCTCCTGTAGGCTTGTTCTGGAGGGGCCTAGAAGCGAATAATAGGCAGTTGGGGTAATTATTTATGGGACCTGGGAGGGTCTGGCATAGGAATCCACAGTGGCAGAGGTCTGGAGTGCAAGGTGGGAGGAGGAATGACTTGGAGTCAGTGGGCCAATCCTGGTGGTGATGGACAGTTGAGTGGGGCTGTGCTCAACCACCCTCTCCTACCGCCCCAACTCCCATCCCTAAGGCTGGTCTTCTATAGCTGATGTCCTCTGGGAGGACGGCAAAAAGGTGAGAGTAGACTCAGCCTTGGGAGGCTTCAGGAGGGCCTTGGGTTTGGATCTGAGGACAGGTCTTGGGGTAGGGGCAGTGCCCATGTTGTTGATGACCTTCCAGCCAGCAGCTCTGGAGGACCTGCCCCTGTGTGGTGCGTGGACTTCGGGCCTGCATGTGCCTGAAGTGGGTGTGTGGGTACCTGGCTGGGAGAGGGGTGTGCATGCTCTGGGGACTCGGTGACTACTGGAAGCAGGCCTGGGTTGGGGGTTCTGAAATGGAAGGGTGCACGTGACCTGGGGTGCACAGGAGGAGGCTCTTCCTCAGATGTCCCAGGAGTAATTCTGTGTGGCACCGTGTCCTGGAGTAGCAGACTGGTCCCAGGCTACAAGTGCTTATGAGGCCCCTGGTTCTTGGAGACAGAGCCCATGAAGTATCTGGGAGCTTGGAGAACTGGGGGAACACAGCTGGAGTGGCAGATGCTTCCCCCTCCCATCTTCCTGCTCTGGTCCTGAGGACGCAGCTGGGCTTCCTTCTCTAACCCTGAGGGAGTGTGTCACAGATGGGCCCTTTGCTGTCCTCAGTGAGGGTCACCGCAGAGAGCAGAGCAGGCCTGGGTGTCTCCCCAGGGACACCAGGGCCCTCAGGTCTTCCTGGGCTATGGAGACTATGGCCCTGAAACATCTCGCACTTAGATGGGAAGCACTCAGCACTGGTGTTGGTGTGCCTGTCACATACACATCTGTCTGTCACTATCTGCTCACCTGTTGCTCCCAACATCCTACACTAGTACACACTCTCCTCTACCTGTGCTGTGCAGGTATACCTGCTCATGTCTCACACACACCTGTGCTGCCCACTGGTTACATGATGGTCCCACAAACTCTACCTTATCTTCCGGAAGTTACCTGCCACACACTTGTCACTGCACCCTGTGTGACCCAGCTCACTCACTCCTCTGTGATAGTGTCTGGGCCATCAGTGCTCCACCCACGGTTGGCCTTACGGACACCAATGGTGGGGCTCAAACCCAGGAAGAGGCATTTCACTGGCCCGATGTTTACTCACCCTCCTTCAACCCCAGATTGCTTTGGGAACTTCGTTTTCCATCTGAGCAATAGTACTAGAGGATTTCCAGGCCTCTTCAGCTGGGCTCTGCCTAGCCTGTGGTCTGATGTGGCCATGTTCCTGAGCTGTGTGGGTCTCAGCCAGGGGCTCTTATCCTTGCAGACATGTAGGGCCTTTTGAGGCTTAACCTGTTCCCAAGCCACCCCTCCTTGTCTCCCTGCCCAGCTTGGCTCAGCTCTCTCCTTTCACATATGTGCATTCTGGTCCCCTGCAACACCTGAGTCACCTCTGACCCTGGAAATGGAATCACTGACCCTGGTGAGAAGGGCTCCCTCCAGTGTGGGAACAAGCTTTCATGGAGATGAAGGGAGTCCTATTGCCAGACTGGGGGGAATCTTCAAAGAGGCAGAGGGCTGTGTCCATGATAGAGGAGATCAAACTGAGGAGGCCTGTACCATGCAGACTGGGACCCTGTCTTTTGCAGGGTTAGGAGCCTCATGTGGGTGAGTAAAGTCCTAAGGGAAGATCATGGAGCCTGGGTGGGGATCGGGGTATCTCACTGCAGCATGTCAGTGGGAAGATTGCATTTAGCTCATGGGGACTGACCCACCCTCCCTTCGTCTCCTTTCTTCCTTTTTAAAAAAATATTTAAAGACTTTATTATACTTCATCTGATTGGAGAAAAAATACCTTGTTGGCTTCAGGACTGAGCAACTGGGTGTATGTTTTCCATTTTCTTAAAGGTTAGGACAGGCTCATGTAGGAGTGTAAAGAGAAAATTTTGTTTTACTGTTTAGAGATGTCTGCTGTGTGGAGCAAGCTGGTGGAGTTTGGAGCTCAGGGAAGATGAAGTCAGGGCAGGAGATATATACATTTTGTAATTATGTGTTTATAGGGATATTTGAAGTTGTGGATGAGATCATGTGGAAGGAAGCTGAGATCAGAAAGGAGAGGAGACCCAAATCTGAACTCTGGGCTCATTTTTCCCTCAGCAAAGGGGATGGAGCAGGGGGTGCTAGTGATGTGGGTGGGTGTGGAGAAGGGGTAGTTGAAGGTGGCATCAGAGAAGCCATGGGGGAAAAAGAGAGAGGAGGACAGGAGGCTGCTGAAGGTGTTCAGACCTTGAACAAAGATGTTTCAGAGCTGCAGTGGGGGAGATATAGATCTGAGCTCCTAGAGATGAAGAAAGGGAAGGAAAAAGAGGCAGCCAGTCCCCCCAGGTATATGGGGTGGAGGTGCAGCAGCGGGAGGAGTTGGGTCAGGGTGAGTTCTTACAGGATGCTGAGGCCTGTTTGAGGCTCCCTGCCCACATCTCTTAAGAGCATGTACACTCCGTGTGGGCATTCCCAGGGTTATCTTCCCTACCAGATCCTGGTCCACATGGGGGTGGGTCTGTGACTGCAGTGGTCACAGCTATGTCCACTAGGAGCCCAGCATCCAGCTCCTAACGTGCTGCTGAATGCTGGTTAAGGGCCAATACTTGTAAAGCACTCAGGATGCTAACAGGTGAGTAATAAATACTCAGTAATAAGTGCATAGCATATTAAAAAGCAGAGAATTACTTTGCCAACAAAGGTCTGTATAGTCAAGGCTATGGTTTTTCCAGTGGTCATGTATAGATGTGAGAGTTGGACTGTGAAGAAAGCTGAGTGCCGAAGAATTGATGCTTTTGAACTGTGATGTTGGAGAAGACTCTTGAGAGTCCTTGGACTGCAAGGAGATCCAACCAGTCCATCCTAAAGGAGATAAGTCTTGGGTGTTCATTGGAAAGACTGATGCTGAAGCTGAAACTCCAATACTTTGGCCACCTCATGTGAAGAGCTGACTCATTGGACCCTGATGCTGGGAGGGATCGGGGGCAGGAGGAAAAGGGGATGACAGAGGATGAGATGGCTGGATTGGATCACTGACTCGATGGACATGAGTTTGGGTAAACTCCAGGAGTTGGTGATGGACAGGGAGGCCTGGCTTGCTGCGATTCATCACAAAGAGTCGGATACGACTGAGCGACTGAACTGAACTGAACTGAAAAGTCCATAACTGTTGGCTGCAGACCAGGAAGTAACTGAAGACTGAGTGGTTCTGGAGGTCTTGCTCCAGATCCTGAGGGATGGAACAGTTAGAGATGCCCAGTGGCACCATGCAGGCCAACTTTGGGTGCCAGCACTGTAGCCAGCCCCTGAAACTGGACTGTGTCACCATCCAGGAATCTACTGCTCCATCACTACCCCCAGCCCAGGTCAAACCAGGAGAGAAGTAGGAAGGGACTAACTCAGGAGAGGAGCTATTTATCAACCCCCATCAGGATGTGTCTCACACATTCATACCCCAGCCTGGTTGATGTCTGTGGAAAGTGCCAACAGCTTCACTCTGATTGGGAGGTGTCTGACACAGCCCCAGGGAGAACATTAGCTAAAAAGTAAAATCACTGGAGGCTTTCTGACTTCTTGTCGGGGCAAACAGTTGTGGATCATCAGTGGGTGAGCGAGGCACAGACTCTGTTTTAGGCCAAGTGGACACTCAGCTTAAACTCCCTGAAGACAACTGATAGAGCTGCAAACCCTGTTTGGAGATCTCAGGCAAATGAATGAAGATGATGGTGAACAGCTACACATGGAGCTAAAGGAACTGGCTTTGGGGGAGGAGAGGCTGATTAGGAGCTGAAAGAAAAGAACTTCAAAATAGTGGCAGGATATCTTGAGTGTGTCCAGGCTGAAGCTGAGACTAGACCAGGGGAAGCTCAGTATCAGAGGGAACACACTGAACTTAAAACAATGACAGCTGGAAGGCGATGATGAGCTGAAGGGTGTAGAAAACCAGATGCCTTATATTCCTGGAGAATGAAACAAGCTGAATCCTGCTGGGAGCTGGATGGTGTTGCTACCAATGCCCTGGCCAATAGGATGAGTTTGAAGTTTTAGAGGTTTTGGCGTGTTCCCTGTGGAGTCTGAAGTCTCAGACAAATATAAGGAGCGGCTGATACACTTGTCTGGGCTCTGTGTTTTATTTGGAACAGCAGGTTTCCTGGGCTGTGTGCAGCAGTTCGCAGAAGAGGCTGAGAAAGAGGACTTCCTTACAGGCTGGATGTGAGAGGGAAAGATGGAAGACCGAGGAGGCAGTGGTGGCTCCAATTCTGTCAAACCCAGTTCAGCTCTGAGGAACAGTGGACGGGAAATCTCAAGTTCATACTGTTGAATGTTAAGTAGGGCCTTGCTTGGGTATCCTCACAGTTTCATAATAAATGAACTCATTTTTTTCCTTATGAAGATACTTGGCCTTAAAGATGTAAATTTTTTGTTTTGTTTGCAAAAAAAAAGGTTCTAAATTAAACTCAGGTCAAAAAATAAATAAATTCAGGTCATATCAAACAGCACATTTTTACAGTACAAAAGAAGAAAAAATACAGGAAAAGCCACTCTTGCTTTAAAACATCTATTGATAGTTTCCAGAATTACAACAGGCCATGTATAGTGACCAGCCCATGTCATAATTTTGACTTGTAACCCCATGCCTTCCTTTTCAGACTGTTACCTTCAAAGTGTCCAGTTTAAGTTTGCTTGTATTTTTTTTTAAGCCTCAGTTGAATTGAGATTAGTGTGTTTCACTGGATTTTATCTCTCTCAACTTGTACTCAAAATATGAAATAGAAATTTTTATCTCCACTGAGATGATGAAATGTGTAAGCTACACAGTTGGGTAATGTGAGAAAATGACAACATATAAGCTTTGGTCACCATATGATGTGATTGAAAGTTTGTACTGTAACATGTCTCTCTTGGTACTAGGTTCTAGTACCGAATGGCCACTCTGCTCTGTTAGAGATAAGAAATGATGTTGGATACTATTTCCCACCCTGAGTCATGTGGCCATTTTGAGTCTTTTCCCTCTCCTTTTTCTGCTGCTGGGCCTCATCTCACCCCACAGTGCTGCTCTGAACCTCCTTGCCTTTTCCAGTTGTCTCCCTTCCCACTCTACCTAGGGCTGGGTATGACCCTTCCCCACTCTTCATCAAGAGGAAGTGTGGGCTCAGTTCCTTCTCCTCCAATGGAAACTCATTGGCCTGCAGCAGCCCTGGCCACCTCCTTGCCAGGGTCATAGGGAGCATGGCTTGAAAGCTTGTTCATGCTGTCCCCACCCTAAAGATGCTACTTAGACCTAGAGCCCTTTCCTTTTCTTCTTCTCCTTTTAAATATTTTATATCAAGACATATATGTACAGTGAAGCTAGAAAACATGTTCAATTTGAAGGAAAGAAGAACACGCGGCAGTGGATCTGTTTCCTAGTGAAAGGTTGCTGCTGTGAGCCATGAGTTTTGTCAGGATTTGTGACCTCTGGAGGAGAGGATTTCGTCCCAGGGTCTGAGACAAGGCTTGACTGCTGCTGCTGCTAAGTCACTTCAGTCCTGTCTGATTCTGTGCTACCCCATAGATGGCAGCCCACCAGGCTCCCCTGTCTCTGGGATTCTCCAAGCAAGAACGCTGGAGTGGGTTGCCATTTCCTTCTCCAATGCATGAAAGTGAAAAGTGAAAGTAAAGTCGCTCAGTCGTGTCTGACCGTCAGTGACCCCATGGACTGCAGTCTTCCAGGCTCCTCCGTCCATGGGATTTTCCAGGCAAGAGTAGTGAGTGGGGTGCCATTACTGGCTTGACAACTTGGAGCTTTTTGTGTAGCAAAGTTTTATTAAAATATAGAGCTAGGGAAAGCTTCTGACATAGACATCAGAAGGGGACAGAAAGAGTGCCCCCTTGCTAGTTTTTAGCAAGGTGTTTTATGTCTGTTAGAAAGCTATTAATCAGATAAGAGAGACACCTCAAAGCTGAGGGAGTTTTACCAGGCCCCTTTCCCACAATATGCATTTTTGAGACGGGATGGCACAAGGTGTGTCATCCCTTGGCCATCAAACAATTGACAGAATACTGGTTTGTTGAGCCATTATCAGCCCAAGGTTTGAGGAAAGAAAAAGTCTTAGGTGGAACCATTTTGAAGAAAGGCAGATTCCAAAGTAAATACATAGTTTCATCTGCATAGCTTAGGAAAAATGTTTCCGTAAGAAAAACATTGGTTAGCTCAAGGCAGAACCAGGTGGAAGCCTCTTTTAATTTTGTATAGAGAAGGGGAAAAAAAAAAAGCGTTTGCCACTTGTGATTTATTTCCTCCTGCCACTTGGGAACCTCTGGGCTTCCTGCCTGTTACCCTCTCATTCCCCCCCTTTTCTTTTAGGAGAATTATATTTCTTAGGGATAGGGGCACTGTTCTCATTCCATAACTGCTTCTGAGCTGACAAGGCACATCATCCCTAAGTTGGTGAGGCAGCATATTGTCCTAACCTTTCTATTGAGGGTCTCTGATCCAGAGGCCCCAGGTAGTAGTTGGAGGAAGCTGTGGCACTCATAGGAGTTTGGACAACCATTTGTAACTTAAAAGCCTTCATGCGGCTAGAAACAAATCCAGCTACACAGTTGCAGATGCAGGGAGCAAACAGCAAAAACAGAACAATCAGAATTACTACAATTGATAGTTTTCCACCATGGGCAACTAGTTAACATCTCCCAAAGTGAAGCAACTGAGGCTTCAGAGTACCCATAGCCTGAATCATCTTGTTCATGTATTTAATAAAGTGAGTGACATTAGTGCTTATTGTAAACTTGGCGCAAGTTTCTCCTCGTGTGACTGTTAGAATATCTAAGGCCAATCTGTTGTTCAGCATTAAGGGCTGAAATAGCTTTTTGAGAATCTTGGCTTGTTGAATAAAGTTACAGCATCAACTCATAGCATAATGTCTGTAGTTCCCAGAGAGGGAGCGAATATTGCAGCCAAATAATCATACTAATGAAATACAGACTTTGTCCAATGATTCTAAGGTGTGGCAAATTAGCAGGCTTCTCTGGAAGCTCTGAAAATATGAAGCCATGAGTAAAAGCTAGACCTAGGATGCTTCTCCCTATCCAGCCAGGGGGAAGCCACGCCCATAGGTAAGAGCCACATATCCATTAGGTCCCACTTGGAGCAAACCAGTGTGACTGAGGGATCCAGTCACAACCAGTGCCTGGCTAGGCAAAAGGAGGACCCCTACTGGGGTTGGAAAACACAGGAATGATTACATGTGTATTTCTTGAGACAAAAACTCCAATTATTTCGAGTCATAGTTCTAACTTTTGGGGATGGCTCTATTTGTTCCCAGCATATGAGAGCATTAGACATTAGGCGTCCCTTTTCAGGAGTTAGCCATATGACCTCATCCCATATTTTATAAATATCAGGTAAAAATCCATCAGATCTAGACCCATTTGTCTTCTTAAACCAAGTTAAAACAATCCAAATTAAAAGTCACTTTATGTCTGTAGTTAAGGTGCAAAGTGTTAACACCAGTCCATTTTAGGATTGTTAGATGTCATCAGATTAAGAAGAGGCATCACATATGATTGTTGTTGTTGAAGGTAGTCGCAGACTGGGAGAAAGTCCTTTCCTTGAATTGGAGACGCCCACCACAGGAAGTCATCCACTGATGAGGAGGGGCACGCTCTGCAGATCCAGCAATTAGACTAATTGTGGAATATGGCTTAGAAATGAGCCCAGGACAGGAAGGCATTATCTTGAGAGTTAAACAGCAGAATCAGGATTTTGGAGTCAGCAGAAGCAGACACATATATAGATTATCGGGCCCATTGAAAAGTGAAAAAGTAAAAACAGAGAGAATAAAGATAAAATGATTGGCTTAGCCTGAGGGGTCAGGATGCCACTTTTTAACTCCTGTGGTGCACCCACGAATCAATTCCTGGCACCTTGATAGTTGTGGGAGAAGAAAGAATAACCTGATTAGGGCCTTCCCAGAGGGACTCAAGAGATTGCCACCCACCCCCCCACCAGGTCCCAATGTTTTCATCAGGACCTTGGTTCCTGGCTTAAACCACGGCTTGTTTGACTCAAAGGCTGGGTCATGTGTCACCTCCTGGAGTTCTTGTGATGCCTGTTGAAAAGCTGAAATCTGCCACAAACTCTAAACTTACTTAATGGTTCTTCTAACAACAATGACTGACAAATTAAACTCTGACTCTGTGGGCAAGCTCAAAGCATGAGCTTGCAGGAGAGCAGTTTGTAGAGCCTTCAAAGCCTTTTGAGTATCTAGAGACCAAACCAGTTTGTTGGTTTGGGCTTGTTGAGTTTCAGTTGTAAGTTTATATAAAGGCTGGGCAAATTCCTCATAACCTGGAATCCAAATGCGGCAGTAGCCTGTGATGCCCCCACGTCGTCTTAGATGTCTTAAAGTCGTAGGTAGGGGATGATTTAGTATAGGCTTAATTCTCTCAGGGCCTATGGTCCTCGTCCCTTTGGATATGATTAGGTCCATATATTCAACAGGTTGTGACAAAGCTGAGCCTTTTCCCTTGATGCCTTATAACCACAGCCAGCCAAAAGGTTTAGGAAGCCTTTTGAGGCTTGTGAGCAAGCTTCCTCTGTCTCAGAACAGAGCAGAATATCATCTCTGTATTGTAACACCAGTAGCCCCACTGCCTTAGGGCTATTAAAGTTTTGTAGGTCCTGTAACAAACTCTGTTCGAATAAGTGAGGGCTATCATGAAACCCCTGGGGCAAAACTGTCCAGGTTAACTGAGAAGCTGGCTGAGTAGGGTCTTCAAAGGCAAATAAAAATTGACTTTCCTCTGCTAATGGTATAGAATTGAAGGCATCTTTAAATCAATTACTGAAAAATATTTAGCTCTTCAGGAATTTCAGACAATACAGAGTATAAGGATTAGGCACCATGGGGTGTAAAGGAACCATAGCCTCATTCATTATTCATAAATCTTGAACTAGTCACCATTTATCATTTGACTTTTCCACACCGAAAGTAGGGGTGTTATGTGGACTGTTACAGGGAATTAATAGCCCCTGCTCCTTTAAATTTTCAATGATATCTTTTAACCCTTACTTAACCTCAGATTTTAGAGGATACTGCTTTTGATGTGGAAAAACATGTGGGTCTTTGAGCTTGACAGTGACAGGAGCAGCATTTTGTGCTCGACTCACAGTTTTTCCGTCAGCCCACACCCTAGGATTTATATTTTGTTCAATTAATGGGGGAGAAAGAGGGGACTCCATGAAAACAGAGGCAGGGACCTTGCTCAGTATATCCATCCCTAAAAGGGGTGAGGAAACTCTGGCACGATCAGAAACTCATGTGAAAACAGCACAGAGTCCTAGTTGCAGCTTAGAGGACAACTGAAGTAATAACGTTTGGCTTGTCCAGACATTGCAGTTACATTAGTGGATTGGGGAGAAAGTGGGCCAGGGGCTTCAGTAAGCACAGAGTAAGTTGCCCTGGTGCCTAAATGAAAATCGACTGATTGGTCCCCCACAGTCATTAATACCTTGTGTTTCTCAGGTGTAATTAGAATGGGAGCTTGTATGGAGACCCCTGGGCACCTTTAGTCCTGATTGTCTTGAGAGTCCAACCCCTGGGTCCTATGTCTCTGGGGGCAGTCTCTCCTCCAGTGTGGTTCTTTGCAGATCGGACATGGACCTGGGTCAACTTAGAAGACTGAGGGCAATCCTACTTGAGGTGCCCCTTCTTTTCACAGCAATCGCAAATCTGTCCCCTTCCACCTGGGTCCCTCTGGGCACTTTTCTCAGGCTGTCTCAGAACGGTTCTGACCACCATTATTAAGGCTTCAGTCTGTTCCTTGGTCTTTCTCTGCCTTTCCTTCCTTTCCCATATTTCTTGCCATAATAAACTGTGTAAGCCAGTTGTAACAGATTATCTAAAGACTGATTTGGTTCATATGCCTGTTTTAGTAGCTTATAGTGGATATTAAGAGCCAACTGAGTGAGAAATCTATCCTTTAAGATATTTTCTCTTCACTTTTGGGATCAATCTCTGTGAATCTGTGAAGGGCTTCTCACTGTCTAGAAATTTACTGGGTGCGTCCTTCTTTTCCTGTTCTATGTTTGCCAGTTTGGCATAATTTAAAGTTTTAGCATTTCATGCAAAGTCTTAGCATTTCATGCAAAGAAATTGGTTTTAGAAAAGGCAGAGGAACCAGAGATCAAATTGCCAGCATCCACTGGATTGGATCATGGAAAAAGCAAGAGAGTTCCAGAAAAACATCTATTTCTGCTTTATTGACTATACCAAAGCCTTTGACTGTGTGGATCACAATAAACTGTGGAAAATTCTGAAAGAGATGGGAATACCAGACCACCTAACCTGCCTCTTGAGAAATCTGTATGCAGGCCAGGAAGTAACAGTTAGAACTGGACATGGAACAACAGACTGGTTCCAAATAGGAAAAGGAGTATGTCAAGGCTGTATATTGTCACCCTGCTTATTTAACTTATATGCAGAGTTCAGTTTAATTCAGTCATTCAGTCGTGTCTGACTCTTTGCTACCCCATGAACCACAGCACATCAGGCCTCCTTGTCCATCACCAACTCCCGGAGTCCACCCAAACGCATGTCCTTTGTGTTGGTGATGCCATCCAACCATCTCAGCCTCTGTCGTCCACTTCTCCTGCCCTCAATCTTTCGCAGCATCAGAGTCTTTTCAAATGAGTCAGCTCTTTGCATCAGGTGGCCAAAGTATTGGAGTTTCAGCTTCAACATCAGTCCCTGCAATGAACACCCAGGACTGATCTTTAGGATAGACTGGTTGGATGTCCTTGCAGTCCAAGGGACTCTCAAGAGTCTTCTCCAACACCACTGTTCAAAAGCATCAATTCTTTGGCACTCAGCTTTTAATCCAACTCTCACATCTCTACATGACTACTGGAAAAACCATAGCCTTGACTAGACGGACTTTTGTTGGCAAAGTAATGTCTCTGCTTTTTAATATGCTATCTGGTTGATCATAACTTTCCTTCCAAGGAGCAAGCATCTTTTAACTTATTGGCTGCAATCACCATCCGCAGTGATTTTGGAGCCCCCAAAAATAAAGTCAGCCACTGTTTCCACTGTTTCCCCATCTATTTCCCATGAAGTGATGGGACCAGATGCCATGATCTTCGTTTTCTGAAGGTTGAGCTTTAAGCCAACTTCTTCACTCTTCTCTTTCACTTTCATCAAGAGGCTCTTTAGTTCTTCACTTTCTGCCACAAGAGTGGTGTCATCTGCATATCTGAGGTTATTGATATTTCTCCCAGCAATCTTAATTCCAGCTTGTGCGTCTTCCAGTCCAGTGTTTCTCATGATGTACTCTGCATATAAGTAAAATAAGCAAGGTGACAATATACAGTCTTGATGTACTCCTTTTCCTATTTGGAACCAGTCTGTTGTTCCATGTCCAGTTCTAACTGTTGCTTCCTGACATCATGAGAAATGCTGGGCTGGATGAAGCACAAGCTGGAATCAAGATTGCCTGGAGAAATATCAATAACCTCAGATATGCAGATGACACCACCTTTATGTCAGAGAGTGAAGAAGAACTAAAGAGCCTCTTGATGAAAGTGAAAGAGGAGAGTGAAAAAGTTGGCTTAAAGCTCAACATTCAGAAAATGAAGATCATGGCATCTGGTCCCATCTATTTCATGGGAAATAGATGGGGAAACAGTAGAAACAGTGTCAGACTTTATTTTTTTGGGCTCCAAAATCACTGCAGATGGTGACTGCAGCCATGAAATTAAAAGACGCTTACTCCTTGGAAGAAAAGTTATGACCAACCTAGATAGTATATTCAAAAGCAGAGACATTACTTTGCCGACTAAGGTCCGTCTAGTCAAGGCTATGGTTTTTCCTGTGGTCATGTATGGATGTGAGAGTTGGACTGTGAAGAAGGCTGAGCGCCGAAGAATTGATGCTTTTGAACTGTGGTGTTGGAGAAGACTCTTGAGAGTCCCTTGGACTGCAAGGAGATCCAACCAGTCCATTCTGAAGGAGATCAACCCTGGGATTTCTTTGGAAGGAATGATGCTAAAACTGAAGCTCCAGTACTTTGGCCACCTCATGCGAAGAGTTGACTCATTGGAAAAGACCCTGATGCTGGGAGGGATTGGGGGCAGGAGGAGAAGGGGACGACCGAGGATGAGATGGCTGGATGGCATCACGGACTCGATGGACGTGAGTCTGAGTGAACTCCGGGAGATGGTGATGGACAGGGAAGCCTGGCGTACTGTGATTCATGGGGTCGCAAAGAGTTGGACACGACTGAGTGACTGAACTGAACTGAACTCCTTGGAAGGAAAGTTATGACCAACCTAGATAGCATATTAAAAAGCAGAGACATTACTTTGCCAACAAAGGTCTTTCTAGTTAAGGCTGTGATTTTTCCAGTAGTCATGTATGGATGTGAGATTTGAACTATAAAGAAAGCTGAACTCTGAAGAATTGATGCTTTTGAACTGTGTTGTTGGAGAAGACTCATGAGGGTCCCTTGGACTGCAAGGAGATCCAACCAGTCCATCCTAAAGGAGGTCAGTCCTGAGTATTCATTGGAAGGACTGATGTTGAAGCTGGAACTCCAGTACTTTGGCCACCTGACTCGAAGAAATGACTCATTTGAAAAGACCCTGATGCTGGGAAGGATTGAGGGCAAGAGGGGAAGGGGACAACAGAGGATGAGATGGTTGGATGGCATCACCAACTCAGGGGACATGAGTTTGGGTGGACTCTGTGATTTAGTAATAGACAGGGAGGCCTGGCCTGCTGTGGTCCATGGGGTTGCAAAGAGTGAGACATGACTGAATGACTGAACTGAACTGATACATCGCATCCTTCCAAGTAAGATCATAAAGCAGAGTAACACCCTTAAGGCTCTTAACATTTTTCTGGGTCCTTTAAATAGTCTCCCAGATCTTCCTTGATTCTTTGTATTTCTTGATAAGAAAAGGGCTTATTAACTCTTGTAGATGGGTTATTTTTCCCGGTGGGTGCTTCATGGAGAGGCAACAGCTTGTGTGGTTGTTCTTCAGCCTTTCTGACTGCCCTTTGCATATGATCCCAGAGGATGAACATAAATCAAAGGTGTCTATAATAGCCAGGACATGGAAGCAACCTAGATGTCCATCAGCAGATGAATGGGCAAGAAAGCTGTGGTACATATAGACAATGGAGTATTACTCAGCTATTAAAAAGAATACATTTGAATCAGTTCTAATGAGATGGATGAAACTGGAGCCGATTATACAGAGTGAAGTAAGCCAGAAAGAAAAACACCAATACAGTATACTTACACATATATATGGAATTTAGAAAGATGATAATAACCCCGTATGTGAGACAGCAAAAGAGACACAGATGTATAGAACAGTCTTTTGGACTCTGTGGGAGAGGGAGAGGGTGGGATGATTTGAGAGAATGGCATTGAAACATGTATACTCAGTTCAGTTCAATTGCGCAGTTGTGTCCGACTCTTTGCGACCCCATGAATCGCGGTACGCCAGGCCTCCCTGTCCATCACCAACTCCTGGAGTTCACTCAGACTCACGTCCATTGAATCTGTGATGCCCTCCAGCCATCTCATCCTCGGTCGTCCCCTTCTCCTCCTGCCCCCAATCCCTCCCAGCATCAGGGTCTTTTCCAATGAGTCAACTCTTCGCATAAGGTGCCCAAAGTACTGGAGCTTCAGTTTTAGCATCATTCCTTCCAAAGAAATCCATCATGTAAGAAATGAATTGCCAGTCTAGGTTTGATATAGGATGCTTGGGGCTGGTGCACTGGGATGACCCAGAGAGATGATATGCGGAGGGTGGTGGGAGGGGGTTCAGGATTGGGAACTCATGTACTCCTGTGGCGGATTCATGTCAATGTATGGCAAAACCAATACAGTATTGTAAAATAAATAAATAAAAAATAATTAAAAACATAAAAGTAGTTACGTGATAGGGAAAGAAAAAAAAATGGTGTCCCTTCTGAGTGTCACTACACCAGTATGTGTGATAGCAGAAAAGGTGAAGAGCTAGCTGCTGCTGCTGCTAAGTCACTTCAGTCGTGTCCGACTCTGTGCGACCCCATAGACGGCAGCCCACTAGGCTACCCCTCCCTGGGATTCTCCAGGCAAGAACACTGGAGTGGGTTGCCATTTCCTTCTCCAATGCATGAAAGTGAGAAGTAAAAGTGAAGTCGCTCAGTCGTGTCTGACTCTTAGCGACCCCATGGACTGCAGCCTAGCAGGCTCCTCCATCCATGGGATTTTCCAGGCAAGAGTACTGGAGTGGGGTGCCATTGCCTTCTCCGAAAGAGCTAGCTAGTGAGGATAAAGTGATTTTTGTCCTCAAGCTATTAAGCCAATCCTTCCAAAGCCACCAACGAGCCTTCTCTGGCCTGCTAAGAGCTAGCTTTACCAAAGGAAGAAGCCCATTGCACCTCCAGTCTGACCAGATCATGGGATTCCCGATCTATGTCCTCAAAAACCTCATGGTCACCAGCGGTGCTACTATCCATATAGATTGGAGGCACAGCTGTGATGAAGACTCACTTTCAGGTTGCTACCCTCTGAGGCAGGCAGCTAAGAGAGCAACTTCTAGCCTAAGCGACATTCTGGGAGATGGAGCTCCATTCAGCTACCGAACGTGCTCTTGTCTGTAGTGTGTGATACAACAGCCAACACTGTGGATTGCAAGTCCCTTGAAAGTCTGTGATCCAGCAGGTTTGGCTAGTAGTTATAATTCCTCAGGCAGTTACAAAATGGTCAAAAAGACCAGGAAAAGGGGCGGGAGGGGGGAGGTGGTGTCTGGATTGGGAGTTCATGTACACTCGTGGCTGATTCATGTCAATGTATAGCAAAACGAATACAGTATTGTAAAGCAAAACAAACTGGGAAAAAAAAAAAAAACAACAGGAAAAGGTAACCGAGAAAGGAATGTTTGGTTCACATGCTTCACCCATTTCTGGCCGCTTCCCTCGCAGGAATGTTCGGTGCCTCTTGGCATTGGCAGGTCAATATAAACTCCCGACAAGGCTCCCCCTTTTGGGGCTGCCTTCAGTCATTACAAGGCACCATGAAACCACAGAGCAGGGCTCAATGCTTGCTTTGTGGCTAAATCCACATCTCTTTCATGCGCTTTCATGCACATAGGCACACCGTAGAGTTAGTAAAGTACAGCAGAAAATGTGTTTACATTGGAGAAGGAAATGGCAGCCCGCTCCAGTGTTCTTGCCTGGAAAGTCCCGGGGACAGGGGAGCCTGGTGGGCTGCCATCTCTGGGGTCGCACAGAGTTGGACACAACTGAAGCGACTTAGCAGTAGCAGCAGGAGAGCAAAGAACTAGAGCTCCAAGTGTCCTTGTGTTGAAGATCTCAGATGAGCCCCCAAGGTGAAAGTTTGCTGCTGTGAGCCATGTGTTATGTGACTGTGTTATGTGTGTGGGATTTGTGACCTCTGGAGAAGAGGATTTTGATCTGGGATCAGAGACAAGGCTTGACTACTTGGAACTTTTGTGTAGCAAAGTTTTATTAAAGTATAATAGAGATAGGGAAAGCTTCTGACATAGACACCAGAAGGGGACAGGAAGAGGGCCTGCTTGCTAGATTTTAGCAAAGGTTTTATGTCTGTTAGAAAGCTATTAATCAGATAAGAGAGACACCTCAAAGCTGAGGGAGTTTTACCAGGCCCCTGTCCCACAATGTACATTTTTGAGATGGGATGGCACAAAGTGTGTCATCTCCTGGACATCAAACAATTGACAGGAATGCTGGTTTGTTGAGCCATTATCAGCCCAAGTTTTGAGAAAAGAAAAAGTTAGTCTCAGGTGGAACCGTTTTGAAGAAAGGCAGATTCCACGGTAAATACGTAGTTTCATCAACATAGCTTAAGAAAAACATTTCCATAAGAAAAATGTGTTGGTTAGCTCAAGGCAGAACCAGATGCCGTCAACACAGAAGTAAAAGAAGCCTCTCTAATTTTGTGTAGAGAAAGAAAAAAAACGTTCGCCACTTGCAGTTTATTTCCTCCTGCCGCTTGGGGACCTCTGGCCTTCCTGCCTCTTACCCTCTCACGAGCTGGAGAGATGAAACATAACCAGCACCACCCCCCATGTGCCCTGGTCTGAACACACCCCCTTTAGTTACTCTCTCATGCTAAACGTGTGTTGATCCCTCTACTTCTCTGTGTAGTTCTACCACCTATTTATGTATCCTTAAACAATTTACTGTTAAGTATTGAATGCTTTGGGGTTTTATATTAGTTGACTCATCTAAATGTTTTCTTCAG
This sequence comes from Aepyceros melampus, assembly GCA_006408695.1. Classification (NCBI taxonomy): domain Eukaryota; kingdom Metazoa; phylum Chordata; class Mammalia; order Artiodactyla; family Bovidae; genus Aepyceros; species Aepyceros melampus. Next base: position 280,213 of record SJXQ01010418.1, read on the forward strand.
TGCTTTACTTCCTCTGCTCAACCTTGCATTTTAGGGATTCATCCAGGATTATGTGTTGGTGTAGTCATTGGTTTTAATTGCTGGGTAATATTCCATTGATGAAGACAACATAAGTGATTTAACCATCATATTGTTGATGGGTATTTTGGGTAGTTTCTGTTTTGTAGAGAACATACATATGCATGTTATTATACATTATTATCTTGTTTAATATATTCAAGAGTTTCTCTAGGATATATACCAATGAATCCTAGAGTATATGTAATATTTCACTTTTCTAGATATTGTGAAATCATTTTTCAAAATGGTGGTTGTAATAATTTCCATCCAATCCAAATTTTAAGATTACAGCATTTTTCTATTTCTCCCATATTACATCTAATCCATATTATATATACAATCATGTGATTGCATGTGTCAATCATGCTCATACTTCCAATTCAATTTCAGGACCACAGCATTTTTACTTAACCTCTTTTCTCTCTTCTGTGCCACAGATCAAGTGTTCTGTAATATCTTATGTTTTCTTTTGGAAGTTTTACAGTTTTAGGCCTTGCCTTTAAGTCTTTAACCCCTTTTGAGTTAATTTTTGTGACTGGTATAAGATAGGTGTCTGATTTCATTCTTTTGCATAAGAATATCCAGTTTTTCTAAGACCATCTATAATAATAGAAGTATCTATATCTTCCTCATTGAGTATTCATGACTTCTTTGCCAAATGTTAGTTGATCTTACGTGCATAGGTTTATTTCTGGGCTCTTGATTCTATTCCATTAGTCTGTGTGTCTGTTTCTATGCCAGCACCATAGTGTTTTTGGTGGCTATAGCTTGGTAGTATAGTTTGAAATCAGGAACTGAGATGCTTCCAACTTTTTCCCTCTTTCTCAAGATTGCTTGGCTCTTCATGATCTTTTGTGGCTCCAAATGAATTTTAGGGTTACTTTTTCTGTTTTTGTGAGAAAAGCCATTGGAATTTTGATAGGGATTGGGATTAAATTTATAGTTAGCTTTGGGTGATATGGACATTTTAACAATATTAATTCTTCTGATCCATGAACAGAAAATATCTGTTTATTTCTGTCTTCAATTTATTTCATCAATGGCTTATAGTATTTCATTTCATTGGTTAGATTTTATTCCTAATTATTGTGTTTTCAGTGCTATTATAAATGGGATTGTGTGCTTTTGTTTTCAGATAGGTCATTGTTAGTATGTAGAAATGCAACTGATTTTGTATGTTGTTTTTTTACTTTGCAACTTTACTGAATTGATTAGTTCTAACAGCTTTTTGGTGGAGTTTTAAGGATTTTCTATAGATAAGATCGTATCATCTGCCAAGAGAGACAGTTTTACTTCCTTTCTAAACTGGATATGTTTTCTTCTGACCTCATTGCTCTAATTAGTATTTCCAGTACTGTGTTGAATAGGAGTGGTATGTCTAAGCAACTTGTTGTATTCCTGGTCTTAGTGGAAAAGCTTTCATTTTTTTCACCATTGAGTTGATGTTAACTGTGGGCTTGTCATGTACGGCCTTTATTATGATAAGGTACCCTTTCTGTATACTTAATTTGTTGAGAGATTTTAATCATGAAAGGATATTGAAGTTCATCAAATCCTCTTTCTGCATCTGTTGAGATGATCATATGATTTTTATCTTTTATTAATTGGGGAAATCATTTGCATTATATTGAATCATCCTTGTATTCTGGAGATAAATACCACAGTTTATGGCATATAATTCATTTAATGTACTGTTGAATTTGACTTGTTAATATTTTATTGAAAAATTTGTATCTATGTCAGGTATATTGGCCTGTAGTTTTCTTGTGTCTTTATAAGGGTAATGTTGGCCTGTAGAGTGTTTTTGGAAACATTCCCTCCACTTCAATTTTTGAGAAGAATCTGAGGATTAGTGTAATTCTTTAAATGTTTGGTAGAATTCACCAATGAATCTAGCTGACCCTTGGCTTTTCTGTGTTGAAAGATTCTTGGTTACTTATTCAACCTCCTTAGCTATTTATATTTTCTTTTTCTTCATAATTCAGTTTTGGTAGGTTGTATGTTACTAGGAATTTGTCCATTTTGTTGGTTATTTTTCCTTCCAGCAATTTAAATATATTATTCCAGTCTCTCCTGGCCTGCTGATAGCCTTATGTAGGTTCCCTTGTATGTGACAATTTTAAATTCTTATCATTTGCTTAATAGAACTCTTCCTGGTTGTCACCTTAACAGATTTGACTTCAGTGGTTAAGTCAAACTGTCTCCTTCACTTATAATATCTCTACAACCCAAATGAAAGCTTTCATCTGTCTGTTTAGTATAGTTGATGCTGAGGTATAACAGGGTTTATTGTGTTATAATATTTTAAAATTTCATATTTCCCTGATGCCTCAGCATCCTCACAAGCAGACTATAGAATGATAAGGCTGGTCTGCTCCATAAGTTTCCCTTCCTGCCCTTCCATGACTGTGACCTAGAAACATTCAAATGTATCACTGAAATCTGCTCAAACCTTTGGCTTGTGTGCTCTTCCCTGACCCCCAGTTATGGCACTTATCCCCTGGTCCTCAGTCATGCTTGGTGGAACCTGTTCTCCTGGTGCTCCTCCCATGTGGCCCCCTAGGAGGTGTGCTGTTCTCACTCAGACCGATGAGTACAATATTAATAAATCCTTTGATTTCATATGCCTCTTTGAGTATAATTTTTGCAGCATTGTTGAAATGATCCTTAAAGACCCCACATTTACAACACACTCATCCCCTGTGGCAGTCTGTGGGGGCAGATCAGCTATGTCCCTGTCCTTCCCCATGTTTGGAGCACTTTATCTTTTTTGAGTCGTGCTAAGCTCTCCCAGGCCTTCCCTGGTGGCACAGTGGTAAAGAATCCACCTGCCAATGCAGGAGATGTGAGTTCAATCACTGGGTCAGGAAGATCCCCTAAGAAGGAAATGGCAACCCACTCCAGTATTCTTGCCTGGGAGATCCCATGGACAGAGGAGCCTCATGGGTTACAATCTATGGAGTCGCAAAGAGTCAGACACCACTTAGTGACTAAACAATAATAAGCTTTCCCTTCAACATCCTCCTCCCACTCTACTTCACCATTTTGTTGAAATTTCAGATCCTGTAATGAATGCCTTCGCGTTGTCTTTGCTATTGTGAGGTTGTAAGTTTTAGGATTCCTTTATCCTCTGGTTTGGTCGCTGGTGGGAGAGAACATGAATGAAGGTGTTCAGCCCATCATCTGTAACTGGAAGTCTATATGATTTTGCTTTTAGAGGTGTGTTGACATGCTGCCATGGGTGCCCTTGCATGTACATGTTTCCATTTGGGGCTGCCTTCCTATTGGCCTGGTGTGGCCAGGACCCTGGAGATGAATCCAGGATGGTTGACTCTGAGAGTTGTTGCCTGACACTGTGGAGACAAGAAGCTCATCCTGGGAAGCAGTAAGTGAAACCCACCCCTCCCCCCATTACTGTGCCTTCCAGGACTAACAATTCCTGAGGGTCCTGAAGATTTGGACTGAATAGGAGTATGTACTGCCCCAGCACATACGCTTGTACTTCCAGTCTACAGTGACATATTATCTAGAGAAATGCTTCTATAAAATTGACACTCTGGCAGTGGTTCCCAAACTTTTTCCAAGTAAGGACCTTGGCATACTTTTTAAAACAATTAAATAGGATTCTCACTTTATGATTGTCTTCCTATCGGATTAGTCAGAAAGTTCCTTGGGCTTTTTCCATAACATCTTATGAAAAAAACCTGAATGAGCTTTCTGGCCCACTCAGTACAAAGTAACATGTATTTATGCGGCCCATTAGGAAAATTTAAATAATTTACTTCTTATAAAAACACTGTCTGCTTTTCTACTGGGCATTTAAAACATTGTTTTGTAAATCAGTAGTGATAAATGATATGGAACCTAAGGTTTGTTTCTAGTCTTAATTATTTCTCTGGGTAAAGTCTTGAAGGTGGAAATGGTAGTTTGAAGAGTTTTCAGATTTGTGACGATTTTGATGCATACTGCCACCTTACCCGCCAGATCATTTGTGCCTGTTGTCATTTCCATCAGCAGTATGATAATAACTGTATTTTTCCTGGCACCCTCACTTATCCCTGGTGGTGGTGGTGTTTAGTCACTAAGTCATGTCTGACTCTTTGTGACCTCATGGATGAGAGCCTGCTAGGCTTCTCTGTCCATGGGATTTCCCAGACAGGAATAGTGGAGTGGGTTGTCATTTCTCCAGGGGATCTTCCTGACCCAGGGATCGAACCCACATTTCCTTCATCTCCCACATTGACGGGAGAGGATTCTGTACGTAACACTGAGCCACCTGGAAAGTCCTCTTAAGCATTTACTCTTGAAGAACTTTCAAAATCAGTTCATCACATTCAGTTCAGTTCAGTTCAGTCACTCAGTTGTGTCTGACTCTTTGTGACCCCATGAACCGCAGCATGCCAGGCCTCCCTGTCCATCATCAACTCCCGGAGTCCATCCAAACCTATGTCCATTGAGTGGGTGAGGCCATCCAACTCTCTCATCCTCTGTCGTCCCTGAGAGGGTAACAGGCAGGAAGGCCAGGGGTCTCCAAACGGAGGAAACAGCCTGCAAGTGTCAGACATTTTATCTCTCTTAAGTGGCAGGAGGAAACAAACTAGCGATATTTTTTCCTTCTCTACACAAATTTAAAAGGAGGTTTCTCTTAAAATTCTGTGTTGCCATAATGACATCTGATGTCACCTGAAGTTAACCAATGCCTTTTTCTTATGGAAATGTTTGTCTTAAGCTATGCTAATGTACTATGCATCCACCCCAAACTCTGTCTTCAAGTTGGTTCCGCCTTTTGGGCTCAGAACCTACTTGATAAACCAGTATGTTATACTCCTATATTGTTCCTCTAATCTATGTAAATGAAACTTTTTGTACAGTGATCTGCCCTTCTTCAAGATTCAAGTTAATCATTTTATGGCCCAAGATAACCATTTGGAGCCAAGGTTATCCCAAAACACATCTTATGGGTGAGGGGCCTGGTGCCATTCTAAGTTAACAGACTGCTGATGACTATATAACATCCAGCTGAAGGCTAGCAGGGGGGTACTCTTTCTGCCCCCTTCTGATGCCTATGTCAGAAGCTTTCTCTATCTCCTTTATACTTTAATAAAACTTTATTACACAAAAGCTCTGAGCGATCAAGCCTCGTCTCTGGCCCTGGATTGAATTCTTCTCCTCCGGAGGCCAAGAATCCCGGCGTCGTAATTCAACAACAACCTTTCATCCCCTTCTCCTCCTGCCCTCAATCTTTCCCAACATCAGGGTCTTTTCAAGTGAGTCAACTCTTTGTATCAGGTGGCCAAAGTATTGGAGTTTCAGCTTCAACATCAGTCCCTCCAATGAACACCCAGGACTGATCTCCTTTAGGATGGACTGGTTGGATCCCCTTGCAGTCCAAGGGACTTTCAAGAGTCTTCTCTAACACTACAGTTCAAAAGCATCAATTCTTTGGCACTCAGCTCTCTTTATAGTCCAACTCTCACATCCATACATGACCGCTGGGAAACCTATAGCCTTGGCTAGATGGACCTTTGTTGACAAAGTGATGTCTCTGCTTTTTAATATGCTGTTTCAAAAGAGAAAAAGTATAAGAATTTTGGTTTGAAATACTTTCCAATTTTAAATTACTCTTGGAATAATTTTAATCCTTTTAATCCCTAGTAATTCCTTCTAGAATGCAGTTAATATTTGTCATTTATGAATGCTATTTGATATCACTAATCCTTTATGGTTTGGATCTTACTTCACTTCTTTTTCTGACCCTGTTTTATTGGTTAGAACTCCAGAATGATAAACAATAATGGGGTGATGGTTTGTTTGCTTTTCTCCTGGTTTGCATGGGAAAGCTGTGGAGGCAGGTCAAGCTTTGCCTTCACTGTCAATCTTGTTTTGGCTGTTGATTTCATGATGAATCCATGAGCTGCACTTTAATAAGGTAAATAAGAAGAAACCTACTCCAAATTAATTGGAGTTTCAGCTTCAACATCAGTCCCTCCAATGAACACCCAGGACTGATCTCCTTTAGGATGGACTGGTTGGATCCCCTTGCAGTCCAAGGGACTTTCAAGAGTCTTCTCTAACACTACAGTTCAAAAGCATCAATTCTTTGGCACTCAGCTCTCTTTATAGTCCAACTCTCACATCCATACATGACCACTGGGAAACCTATAGCCTTGGCTAGATGGACCTTTGTTGACAAAGTGATGTCTCTGCTTTTTAATATGCTGTTTCAAAAGAGAAAAAGTATAAGAATTTTGGTTTGAAATACTTTCCAATTTTAAATTACTCTTGGAATAATTTTAATCCTTTTAATCCCTAGTAATTCCTTCTAGAATGCAGTTAATATTTGTCATTTATGAATGCTATTTGATATCACTAATCCTTTATGGTTTGGATCTTACTTCACTTCTTTTTCTGACCCTGTTTTATTGGTTAGAACTCCAGAATGATAAACAATAATGGGGTGATGGTTTGTTTGCTTTTCTCCTGGTTTGCATGGGAAAGCTGTGGAGGCAGGTCAAGCTTTGCCTTCACTGTCAATCTTGTTTTGGCTGTTGATTTCATGATGAATCCATGAGCTGCACTTTAATAAGGTAAATAAGAAGAAACCTACTCCAAATTCAAGAATGTTTTATGCATTGTGTTTATCATCTACCTACATTTGACAAGAACTGCATAGATATGTGAAGTTCTGGCATGCATATGATTTCAGGACAACTTGTTTAATATAAAAATTATGGGAAAACATTACATTTAATTTAAATACTTTTTTTCTGAGATGTTAATTGTTGCAAAAATAAAGACTTTAAAGAGAGGCAGGGGCATCCTTGGTCTTGTGTGGCTCAGGAACCTGAGTCATGACTGTTGCTCTTATAGAACAGGACTCAAGGGTTAATGCCTTGCTGGTCTCCCTAACTTCCTGTAGTTGCACCATTGTGACCTTTTATCCATTCCAGATGTCAGGGCCAATGCTGAAGATGGGGATAGAAGGTCAAGTTACAGAAGGAGGGAGGTGGGGTTGGGGGCAGCAGATTTGGCTGCCAGATGCCTGTCTTGACAGTAGGCTGGTCATTCCCACCTTTCCTTCTAAGGTTAGTACCTACCACTTCCCACTTTAACTAAAACACACAAGCCAAAGTTTGATGAATGGCATGCAAAGCGTGTCAGCCAGCCTTGCCCTGCAGAGATACAGGTCTTGAGGGGGCAGGGGGGCGGGGTGGTCAGTGACTCACTGGGCCTGGCCCTGAATTGGCACAGCCTGCAGGAAGGAAGCAGCAGCAGCAGAGCAGCAGCCAGAGAAGGACTGGGGCTGCCCTGGGGCCAATGCAGACACTTGCTAGTCTGGATAGGCAGCCTGGGCAGCAACTAGAGTTCTGGTTGGAGCCCATGTCATTGATGTGTACCTGAGGGAAGGGCTGGGAAGCTTATGGGAGGGATCTTACAGGAAGGAAAGCAAGAAATATAGGGATATCAGAGAGGGAAGGCTAAGCAAGACTAAGACTAAGAGACCTAGCACCCCATGGTCACCATTCTGGGCAGCTATGCATCTACCCTGACACTTCTTGATGAGAGATAGATGATTGTTTGAGTTAAACAGGGGCTCTGCTGGCCACACAGTCCTGGAGTCATGAGGCTATGCTGACTTCCAGCTCCATGGGCCGTTTTCACCAGCAAGCTGCATGTAGTTGTCCATGCCCTTGGTGAGAAATTTGTTCCTGACATCCATGGGTTGATGAGAGTTTTAGATGGCCTCTGAGGGGAGGAAGGAGCATGGTAGCTGGGTGTGCCCCCTCCAATGAGGGCTACAGGTTTCAGGGTTCAGCTGGGGACCTGTAAATTCCTCTTGCTCGTGGGTGGTGTGTTCCTTAAATTCCTGGTCCTGGGGCTTGGCTAGAAACATGACCGGAGCTATCTGCAGTGGGTGTTGGGCCTGAATTGTGGGTTCGGGGGTCCTGCTGGCCAGGCTTGGGGATTCCTCTCCCCATGCTCCCAATGTCTCAGGGGCCACTAAGGAATTCAGGCCACTAAGAATGGGAGAGGGAAGGGCATTGCAGACTGATGCCCTAAGTGTCTAGGGGAGTATAGTGAATGAAAGGGACATTATGTTGGGGTGTGTGTATCTACAGATGTTAGTGTGTGTGTGTTCTGTCTGCAGTGAGGCTTCTGACTGGTAGAGTGCATGGGTCTCATGTGACAGACATAAGCTTGAGATGTGAGAATTAATTGTGTGTGTGTGTTGAATCCTCTGTTGGGAGTATGGGAGTGTGTGTTTGTGGGGGCATATGAGACTTGGAGTGTGTGTGACTATGTGACTGCAAGAGCGCATCTGTCTCAGAATTTGTGTGTGTGTCTACAAGTGTGTTTGAGATCATGTGTGTGTGACAGGGTGGATGTGATTATATGCACATGACTATGGGGTTGTGATGGGGTATGTCCAGCTGTCTGCCCCATGTGTCTGAGACACATGGTGTGGGGGCTGTGGGATGGGCTGGAGGCTCAAGGGAAATGCACTGTGAACAGACTGCTGGGGTAACAAAGCAAGGTCTGAGAGCTGTGCTGTATGCTGTGCTTAGTTGCTCAGTCGTGTCAGACTCTTTGCACCCCCGTGGACTGTATCCCACCAGGCTCTTCTGTCCATGGGGATTCTCCAGGCAGGAACACTGGACCTAAGGCCAGAGTGCTCTTTTAGGAGAGTTTCTTCCTAGAGACAGAGACACAAGGATGATGGCAGCTGATAGATGTGGGCCCAGGGAACTGGACCTCTGGTTTTCCCCTTCCATCTTCCTTCCTTCTCTGGCCCTGAGTGCTCTGCTGCACTGCCCTCCCTCAGCTGAGGGGGCGGTGACATCTGGAGGGTCCTTTCGAAGCAAGAGGGTCACTCTGCAGGGCAGAGAGGGCTGGGTGCACTCCCTGAGGATGTGAGGCCACTCTGGACTGTCCAACTGGGTGATTGTGGCCCTGACACACTCTGGCAGCTCAGAGGGAAGTACTCAGGGGTGGTGTTTGTGTATCTGCCACCCTCACCTGTTGGTCCAACCCCTCACCCATCACCCCATCAGCCCATACCCAGTACGCATGCTTGTCCATGACTGCTGTGCAGGGGCTGGACCTCCAGTGTCTCAGGCATCTGTCAAATGCCTGCCCTACAACAGGCTGCATGATGGCCTCATGAACCTCACCATACACGCCTGAGGTTAACAGCCACACACATAACTTCACTTTGATGACACAGACAGGTAAAACCTTTCCTATGACAGTGCCTGGCCTAGGGGAAGGATTGTAACTCAGCCCTGAGGACACTGCAGGAGTGGCGGTGGCTGGAGGCCAGGGACATCACCCTGCTTGAGATATTTGCCTTCAGTTCAGTTCAGTCGCTCAGTCGTGTCCAACTCTTTGCGACCTCATGAATCGCAGCACTCCAGGCCTCCCTGTCCATCACCAACTCCCGGAGTTCACTCAGACTCACGGCCATCGTGTCCATGATGCCATCCAGCCATCTCATCCTTGGCTGTCCCCTTCTCCTCCTGCCCTCAATCCCTCCCAGCATCACAGTCTTTTCCAATGAGTCAACTCTTCACATGAGGTGGCCAAAGTACTGGAGTTTCAGCTTTAGCATCATTCCTTCCAAAGAAATCCCAGGGTTGATCTCCTTTAGGATGGATGGATCTCTTTGCAGTCCAAGGGACTCTCAAGAGTCTTCTCCAACACCACAGTTCAAAAGCATCAATTCTTCGGCGCTCAGCCTTCTTCATAGTGCAACTCTCACATCCATACATGACCACAGGAAAAACCATAGCCT
>SJXQ01010419.1:0-11913 GCA_006408695.1 Aepyceros melampus
CGCAGGCGGCAGTTTTTCTATTGGGCTTAAATGGCAAATTGTTTATTTATTTACTTTTTAGTTGAAGTGTGGTTGATTCACAGTCTTGTTTTAGTTTATGGTATACAGCACCATCGGAGAGGGCAATGGCACCCCACTTCAGTGTTCTTGCCTGGAGAATCCCAGGGACAGGGGAGCCTGGTGGGCTGCCGTCTATGGGGTCGCACAGAGTCGGACACGACGGAAGCGACTTAGCAGCAGCAGCATACAGCACCATGATTCATAAGTGTGTGTGTGTGTGTGTGTGTGTGTGTGTGTGTGTATAGTTGCCTTGCATATATGCTCATTTGTGTCTGACTCTTTGCACCCCGTGGACTGTAGCCCACCAGGCTCCTCTGTCAATGGAATTTTCCAGGCAAAAATGCTAGAGTGGGTTACCATTTCCTTCTCCAGGGAATCTTCCCAACCCAGGATCAAACCCATGTCTCGCATCTGCCGCACTGACAGGCAGATTCTTTACAACTTTAGTCACCTAGGAAGCTATATATATATATATACATGGGCTCCAAAATCATTGTAGGTGGTGATTGCAGCCATGAAATTAAAAGACACTTACTCCTTGGATGGAAAGTTATGACTTTAGCCACCTGGGAAGCTGTATATATATACACACATATACATATGTATATATATACACACACATAATATATATGTATATACATGATATATATGTATATGTATGGACTTCCCTGCTAGCTCAGTGGTCCAGAATCCACCTACCAATGCAGGAGATGCATGTTCAGTCCCTAGATGGAGATGATCCCTGGAGAACTAAATGGCAATCCACTGCAGTATTCTTTCCTGGAGAACCCCATGGACAGAGGAGCCTGGTGGGCTATAGTCCATGGGGTCACAAAGAGTTACTCACAACTGAATCTACTTTAACATGCATGCAAACCTGCTGTGTTTTGTGGTTAAGCAAACCTGCTTTCTCCAGTATTCATTACCTTATGGGTTTCCCATAGTTTTCTACTTACAGTCCCCTAGCGGGGTTACATATTTATTCACCTATTTTGCCCTTCATTCTGTCTCTGTCAATAATGGGGAGAAGCCCACCACCCAGCTTCTCCAGCAGGATAGTGAAACATGAGGAAGCTGTCAGGACAGGCAGAGTCTACAGAACTCAGTACATCCCAGTACAGCTGAGAAAATATTTCAGGAAATACAAGTGAAAGCAGCCCCTGGAGACTTTCAGACAAAAAAATGCAGAAGAAAGAAGAGTTGAAAATTTGTTGAAGCAGATGGGACTGAAATTGTTTCATTAAAGTAAATATGGAATTGGTGGTCTCTATCAGGACATGAAGTTTAGGCCAATTCGTTCTACGAAAATGACTTGGGTGTCTCTAATTTTAACATTCTTTATTCCAAATCGGCTTCCCCGGTAGCTCAGTGGAAGAGAATCCTCCTGCAATGCAAGAGATGCAGGAGACACAGGTTTGATCCCTGGATCAAGAAAATCCCCTGGAGGAGGAATGGAAACCCACTCCACTATTCTTGCCTGGACAGTCCCATGGACAGAGGAGCCTGGTGGGCTATGGTCCATGGGGTCACAAAGAGTCAGAAATGACTAAAGCGACTGAACACAATTCAAACTAATGTAAATGAGATGAAGTTAATTTAAGTGTTTATTCTTATGGTAAGTGTTTATTCTTCAGGGTGACACAGCAATTCTTGGCTTAGATTTTAAATGATAAAACGATTCATGAGCCATGATTATACAAGCCAACAAGAAGTATCAGTCTTTGGGATAACATACATCTATGAAATAGTAGTTTAGCTATTATAATGAGGGAAACACTGTAACAGAAACACACATACACAGTATCTGTCAAGATTCCGAGGATATCTGGTTTTGTAGTAACAACATGTTGAAAGAGAAAATGAAATGCAGAGTGAAAAATAGAACATTAAAAATCAGTGCATTTACAGAATTTTGCATACGAAAGACATATGTTATATAACATCAGTAATAAACAATTTAAATACCTAGAAAATGTTTTACATAAACATCAAAGGCATCTCCTTGCAAAATTTTTTTATCAGGTTGTCATCTGTATATTTGTTCTCATTTTTTCTCAGTTCTACTCTTTTGCAACTTGCCAGGGATTTTGATTTTGATATTTTTTCAAGAGGAGACGGGGGTAACAGAGGACGAGATGGTTGCATGGCATCATTGACTCCATGGACGTGAGTTTGAGCAAACTCTGGGAGATAGTGGAGGACTGAGGAGCATGGCGTGCTGCAGTTTGTGGGGTCATGTCTCTAAGTCAGACATGACTTTGGGACTGAACAATTTTTCATTTCATTTCCTCAGATTTTGCGTTACCATGCTGAATTTTTTTTTTTTTTGGTTTTGATCACATGCCACTTTTACACTGTCTTTTACATACTTCAGAACAAATATATAAGTGAGGAAAATTATTTTTCTTATCAACTCAGATGGTACTATGACATCACTAATTATTATTCATTGTGAAAATAATAATCAGCTGTTATTCTGTAATACTATTTGAATACAAATAGTTAGTTTTGGTTATTCCTCACAGTTGGAGAAGGAAATGGCAGCCCACTGCAGTGTTCTTGCCTGGAGAATCCCGTAGACAGAGGAGCCTGGTGGGCTGCCGTCTATGGGGCCGCACAGAGTCGGACACGACTGAAGCGACTCAGCAGCATTCCTCACAGTAACTCATAAATATGACTGACATAGCTTTAATATAGGGCTTCTCAAGTGGCTCAGTGGTAAAGATTCTGCCTGCCAATGCAAGAGACACAGGAGACGCGGGTTCGATCCCTGGGTTGGGAAGATCCTCTGCACGGGGAAAAGGCAATCCACTCCAGTATTCTTGCTTGGAGAATTCCAAGGACAGAGGAGCCTGACCTGTTACAGTCCATCGGTCCACAGAGTCAGACATGACTGAGCCGCTGAGCACATTGTCAGCACATCTTTAATTTAGAACGGCCGAAGCTGGGGCCCAGAGAGGCTGAGTGACCTGCCCAGATGACCTGACAAGCAACTGGATTCCAACTGTGCTTTCCACCCTCTTCTCACCCTGCAGCACTTTCTCCACTTGATGATAATTAGTTAACACTTTAGAGTCACTAAACTACTAATTAATTGCCTTAAGTTGTCTACTGATGGCTTGCAATTATATTCTGTAATTCAGTATGAATCAGTTATATTTCAGTATCTACACTATCATCTTTTCTTAATTGGCTGAGTAAGATTACATACCACATTGCTGATTCAACATTGCTATTTATTCTTTATAAAATCATTTATAAAGCACTTAAATCAACAGTACAAAATGTCACTCTTAAAGTTCTGAGGAAGAAAAGAAAAACTAAAGCCCAAATACCTGACTGTTTGCTATTTCTGATTGCTAATCAAACCATTTCATTGTTTTACATAACGTTGGTGATTGCTTGAGTTAGGAACATTTTCAATTTGGTTTATTCATCCATATGAATCAGAACATTGTCAATCACAGTTTGAGGGAAAATAGTTAATTTAGAATGTGCTACTCTCTGTATGAAGTTTGCCCTTTGCCAAAGGCAAAATTTGACCTTTGTTTTGAAGTCTTCTTACTGTTGAGTTTTTAACATTCAGTGGTAATGAGATATCAGTTAAATTAATGAAAATCTCTACATATCATTCTAATGCATTCAATCAGTAAGAATATTTGCATGAGGACATGGTCTCAATGAGAGGTTTCAAGCAGAACCAGAAAGACCTTTCATTGAGAGCCTCTGCTTGAGTAAGTCAGGGACATTTCTAATCTAGTACTAGAGGAATTCCAGACATACTATTCTGGTTTGGCACCCTAACTGCATTAGTCCCTGGATCTAGAATGATGGAGAATCTAAAATGAATCAAAGGCTGTTTTTCATTTTCTGATTAACAAAAGCATAATCCTTGATTTAGAATTATCTCATTGAGAACTTTTTTTTTAAACTAAAGTATCGTTGATTTACAGTGTTGTGCCAATCTCTGTTGTACAGAAAAGTGACTCTGGTTTATACATATATATTTCGGAGAAGGCAATGGCACCCCACTCCAGTACTCTTGCTTGGAAAATCCCATGGGCAGAGGAGCCTGGTAGGCTGCAGTCCATGGGATCACAAAGAGTCAGACACTACTGAGCGATTTCACTTTCACTTTTTACTTTCATGCACTGGAGAAGGAAATAGCAACCCACTCCAGTGTTATTGCCTGGAGAATCCCAGGGATGGGGGAGCCTGGTGGGCTGCCGTCTCTGGGGTCGCACAGAGTTGGACACGACTGAAGCAACTTAGCAGCAGCAGCATACATTCTTTTAAAAATATTTTAAAAGATGAAAGTGAAAGAGGACAGTGGAAAAGTTGGCTTAAAGCTCAACATTCAGAAAACAAAGATCATGGCATCTGGTCCCATCACTTCATGGGAAATAGATGGGGAAACAGTGGAAACAGTGTTAGATTTTATTTTGGGGGGCTCCAAAGTCACTGCCGTTGGTTACTGCAGCCATGAAATTAAAAGATGCTTACTCCTTGGAAGGAAAAGTTATGACCAACCTAGATAGCATATTCAAAAGCAGAGACATTACTTTGCCGACTAAGGTCCGTCTAGTCAAGGCTATGGTTTTTCCAGTAGTCACGTATGGATGTGAGAGTTGGACTGTGAAGCAGGCTGAGAGTCAAAGAATTGATGCTTTTGAACTGTGGTGTTGGAGAAGACTCTTGAGAGTCCCTTGGACTGCAAGGAGATCCAACCAGTCCATTCCGAAGGAGATCAACCCTGGGATTTCTTTGAAAGGAATGATGCTAAAGCTGAAACTCCAGCACTTTGGCCACCTCATACGAAGAGTTGACTCACTGGAAAAGACTGATGCTGGGAGGGATTGGGGGCAGGAGGAGAAGGGGACAACAGAGGATGAGATGGCTGGATGGCATCACGGACTCGATGGATGTGAGTCTGTGTGAACTCCGGGAGTTGGTGATGGACAGGGAGGCCTGGCGTGCTGCGATTCATGGGGTCGCAAAGAGTCGGACGCGACTGAGCTACTGAACTGAACTGAAATGCCCAGGAGAAGTGTTGCTGGATCATTTGGTAACTCTATTTTTAGCTTTTTGTGGAACCTCCACCCTGTTCTCTGTAGTGGCTATCCCAATTTACACTCCTAGCAGTAGTGTAAGAGGATTCCCTTCTTCTCTACACACTCTCTAGCACTTGTTATTTGTAAACTGTTCTGATGGGTCTGAGGTGGTACTGAGCAATTATTTCCTGATCATCTTTAAACATATGCACTTTGCTACAGGTGTACTTTGTAGCAATGGATAATAGTATCAAGAAACTGTTACAGAAAGCTTGGCCTCTCTATCCTGCTGCTGAGTCAAATCTTAGAGAAAGAGCTTGCAGTAAAGCAGAAAATAAGAGCTTTATTGTTTTGTCAGGTAAAGGGGGCCACAGTGGGCTAATGCCCTCAAGAATGTGTGCCCTGATCTGGCAAGGATAGTGAGGAGTTCTAGTAATGGCTTAAAGAAAAGGGCATCATCAGCTCATGGACATACATCTGATTGGTTGCTGGTGAGATGAGTGGGAGTCAGCATCATAAACCTTCTGGTTCCAACCAGTCTGTGGTCCCTGTTCCTGTGGGCACCAAACCTTAACTTCCTCCACCTGGTGAGGGTTTGAGTGTCTACAAAACAGCTCAATATTGTTGGTATTGTTCTGTGTATCCCTTGAGGCAGGGCCAGGACTCAGCCCTATGGCTGCAGTGTTGTTAACTGACTGCTCCTCCCTTGTCTCTACATCTCCTCTCTTGTGTCTGTCCTGCCCTTTGGACCTCAGAGAAGGTCATGGGAACTGAATGAAGCCTATTGCATATAATAAAAAAAAATGAGGGACATAGAAAGATTTTGTGCACAGGAGTCCCTCAGGGTTTCAAAGCCCCTGCAGTTTCAAAGACTGGCAATTGAGGCATGCTGCCTCTTAGAGTCCTGTGCTGCAGGTAAGAAGTTTAACTGTCCTGAAGCTCTCATACTGTAAAGAAGCCAAGGCTGGACTGTTGAAAAAGCCACTTGGAAAGACCATGCGGAGAGAGCAAGAGGTACTCGGCCATCTCTCTCAGCTGCTCTAATCCCTAGGCTTTCAACTCATCCTATGCACTGGAAATTTTAGACAAAGATAAGTTTTCTCCAGTGTGTTCTGCCCAAAACTTGATTTCCAAATAATGAAATATAAAAATAATAAGACTATCCTCAAGCCACTAAATATTTGAGTAGCTTGCTTTGCAGCAACAGACATCTGAAGTTATAATTTTTGGAGATTCTGAAACTTAATATATGATGTTGGGAAAACTACTTAAACTATTTAAAGCTTGCATTGTAATAAAGAAAATGGTAGTATTGAAACCGAAGAGGACCCTGTGGGGCTTCTGGGCATGGACGCCTTTTTTATCCGCTCTTTCTTAAAGGCAGGACTCCAGCCTCCCTGTGTCTCAAAGGGCAGGTTTGAGCAGTTTCTCATCAACAGAGAAGCAGCCAAGAAACCACCTGAGACAATATTAAAGGGACCTGAGAAATTCATCAAGGTTAGGAGACCCACAACCTGACAGCATGCATAGCCCTAGTCTTGTCAGCAACCTTGAAATAGTGCTAGAAAATGCTTCATCAAACCCTCCCAAATTGGGGCACATATTTTTCCAGTCAAGAGCCTGCTGTGTCCCCACTTTAACTGGCAAAGCAATAAAGCTATTCTTTTCAGTTGTTATTGTTCAGCTGCTCAGTCATATCTGACTCTTTGTGACCCCCAAGGACTGCAGCATGCTAGGGTTCTCTGTCCTTCACTGTCCTCAGAGTTTGCTCAAACACATGTCCATCGAGCCAGTGATGCCATTTAACCATCTATCCTCCATTGCCCATTTCTCTTGCCCTCAATATTTCCCAGCATCAGGGTCTTTACCAATGAGTTGGCTCCTTGAGTCAGGTGGCCAAAGTATTGGAAATTCAGTTTCAGCATCAGTCCTTCCAATGAATATTCAGAGTTGATTTTCTTTAGAACTGACTGGTTTGATCTCCTTGCTGTCTGAGGGTCTCTCAAAGAGTCTTCTACAGCATCACAGTTTGAAAATACTAATTCTTCAGTGCCCAGTCTTCTTTATGGTCCAACACTCACATCTATACATGACTACTGGAAAAACCATAGCTTTGTCTATAGGGACCTTTGTAGGCAAAGTGATGTATCTGCTTTTTAATATGCTGTCTAGGTTGATCATAGTTTTCCTTCTAAGGAGCAAGTGTCTTTAAGCTTCATGGCTATAGTCACTGTCCAAAGTGATTTTGGAGCCCAATAAAATAAAATCTGTCACTGCTTCCACTTTCCCCTCTCCTGTTTGCCATGATGTGATGGGACTAGATGCCATGACCTTAGTTTTTGAATGTTGAGTTTTAAGCCAGCTTTTTCATTCTCCTCTTTTACCCTCATCAAGAGGCCCCTTAGTTCCTCGTCACTTTCTGCTTTTAGAGTGGTATCATCTATATATCTGAGGTTGTTGATACTTCTCCTGGCTATCTTGATTCACCAAAACTCTGTCTTTGAGATTCAGTTTAGCACTGGTGTACACAGAGACTGAGCTTTTGCCATCAGTATCTGGTGTATCATTATGATTGAGACAATAGTCTTAATATTTGTAAACAGTATATGGTACATAAAATAGTTAGCCTTTGGTTCTGTGACTTTTATTTGAAGCCCAAGTTTCTCTTATGAAACCCTGATGTGAATATATATCTAATTTCTTCTGAACATCTTCTCTTGAGAGCTTCCCTGGTGGTGCAGTTGGCAAAGAATCCACCTGACAATGCAGGAGACATAGGTTGATTCCTGGGTTTGATAGACCCCCTGGAGTAGGAAATGGCAACCCACTCCAGTATTCTTACCTGGGAAATCCCATGGGCAGAGGAACCTGGTTGGCTATGGTATATGGGGTAACAAAGAGTCAGACATTGAGCTCAGAGTCTTCATTTATTATTTCTTAAGTTTGTTGTAGCACTTCAAACTCATATATTCAATAATTTCCTATTTCCTTTCAAATCTACCCCCCCTTGTTTTGTTCCCTACATTGGTAAACAATGCTTCATCTAATTATTTCCGCAAGCAAAGATCTTAGAGTCATCTTTTTGTCTCCTTTTTCATTATCTAAAAATTTACTCCTTCTACATACAAAATAAGTCAACTTTTCTACTTCTCTCCTGCTTCTGAGACCGTGTACCTCAGATTGGGGCTTGAATCTGTGTGGCTGGGACTCGAACCCACCCAAAACCCAGACAGAGACTTGAACCCACAGTCTTTTAATGAGAATCACTCACTTGGGGCCTAAACTGACTGAGAATCAGATTCTTTGTGTCTCGGCCCAGAAAGAATTCAGTGAAAGGTAAAGTGATAAGTAAGCAGTGGATTAATCTAGAGAGAAACACACACCGAGTGTGGACTCTGCATCTCAGAAGGAGAGAGCAGCCTCAAAATATGATGTGGTTAGCTTTTATGGGCTGGGAAATTTCATAGGATAATGAGTAGAAGAATTAATCCAACTGTTTTGGGGAAGGGGCAGAGATTTCCAGAAATTGGAATGCTGCCCGCTTACTGGTCTTTGAGGGTTGGCCTCAGAATTTTCATGGTGCTTGTGGGTATGTGATTTAGCTGGCTGACTTGTTACAGTGAGTGAATGGTGAGGCTTGAGTTCCAGTGGAAGTTGACTCATCCACCATCTTGGACCTATTTGGTTCTAACCAGTTTATGTCATGTCCTTCAGCTCTATCATCCCTTTAAAATGTGTGTCCTGGCCCCTTCCCTGTTGTTTCATTTCTGCTACCACCAGCTTCTTAGTTCATCCTCACCCTCTCTGTTATTCTAGTTGTACCCAGCTTCCTTCTTGCATTTTTTTGGTTCACTGTGTCAATGTTTGTCCTTTGTTCATCCATCAGTTCATCCAAACATTCATTCTGCTATATCAGAGTCATCTTTTTGCAATAAAAAAATCATTAATTACTACCTTGGTTAAAAGTTTTCAAATGAAATCAATAGGAAAAATTTCAGAACCCTCAGCCTGGTCTCCAGAATTCTCCAATATCTGACCATGGCTGCCTTTCCAGATGGATGATGAGCAACCATCACTATTGATCATTATCCTTCAGCCACAAAAGCTTTTGGTCTCCCTTTAAAACACTCCACATCCATTCTCATTCCAGGGGATCATCCAGCCTGCCTCCTTCTATGTACACTCAGAGTTCACCAGCAGTTACACAGGTTCTTGTAGAAACATCTCTTTCACAGGAGAATGTTCTCTGACACACTCAGGTTAAATTAAAATCTCTTAGAGCTGGTTTCTTTAAGCATTATCTTTTTCATGACACCCACACACTTACAGTGGATTCCTTTTTCATGGTATCATCATCATTGCCAATTGTATTGTTGGAGGCTGCTGCAGGGAGAGGGCCAGAACCAGAAACCAGTAATGAAAGGAGAGAAAAACTGCTAGGATATGATTAAAATAGGCAATATTTCTAAGGTCAGACTTGATTAGAGGACCTTATTAAAGGATTCTATTTTCCAGTAGAGTGTGCTATATGAATATGTCCATAGCGCTATGTATGTGTGTGTGTGTATTTTTTCATCTTATACCCACCAAATTACAATTTGTGTGTGGGATAGGGTTAGGGTTTTCATTCCTACCATCAAACAATTCTCCAGACACCAGCCAGGTGGCCTAAAATTCAATTCTATTCTTACTGTCTAGAGATCAGATCCCACAGGATAAGAAGTCAGTCCTAAGAGACAACCCCCACCTCCTTCAGAGGCCAGTAGATGAGCCCAAGTGGTTACTAGTATTTCTAACGAACTGGCTACAAAGCTGCTGCTGCTCCTGCTGCTGCTGCTGCTAAGTCGCTTCAGTCGTGTCCAACCCTGTGCAACACTATAGATGGCAGCCCACCAGGCTCCGCTGTCCCTGGGATTCTCGAGGCAAGAACACTGGAGTGGGTTGCCATTTCCTTCTCCAATGCATGAAAGTGAAAAGTGAAAAGTGAAGTCGCTCAGTCATATCTGACTCTTAGCAGCCCCATGGACTGCAGCCTACCAGGCTCCTCCATCCATGGGATTTTCCAGGCAAGAGGACTAGAATGGGTTGCCTTTGTCTTCTTCCGGCTACAAAGCAGAAGCAGGGTTTCTGTTGCTGCTGCTAAGTCGCTTCAACGTGTTTCTAGGGTTCAATTAACTTCCTAGAGCAATTCACAGAACTCATTAAATCAGTTTAATTACTAAATTATTTTTTATAAAAGGATATGCTTCAGGTACAGCCAGGTACAAAAGTTGCACAGAACAAGATGTGTTGGAAATGGTCTCAAAGTGGTGTTGTGGGAACAGAACAGACATCCGAAGTGGCTCAGCAAGGCAGTCTTTACTTCTGCTGAATGGAGAGCTACAGACCAAGGTCTGGGAGCAAGCACACCGAGTGGGAGATCTGCTAAGGTTTGTCTCCCTAAGACTAAGGTTGCGCATCCACAGTTACAATCTTAACTTGAAGGTCGCCTAAGTTTTTATTGGTCAATGGGGGCCATGAGAAATACTTCCTGTAAGCTCCTGAGTGGACTATTCATATTGACTGTTTTCCCCACCCCCTTTTGTTCTCTGCGCATGTCCACAGTAAAGCCTGTGGAATTAGCCTGCCAAATTGTTCTTATGAGGAAGGGGAACCACAAAGGGGAGAGAACAAAGGACTGGCAATGTCCAAAAAACTTCCATCTTTTGGAACCCTATTCGAAAGCCAGGTACATGTATATATAACGGAGAAGGCAATGGCATCCCACTCCAGTACTCTTGCCTGGAAAATGCCATGGACGGAGCAGCCTGGTGGGCTGCAGTCCCTGGGGTCGCTAAGAGTTGGACATGACTTAGCTACTTCACTTTCACTTTTCACTTTCATGCATTGGAGAAGGAAATGGCAACCCACTCCAGTGTTCTTGCCTGGAGAATCCCAGGGATGGGGAGCGTGGTGGGCTGCCGGATATGGGGTCGCACAGAGTCGGACATGATTGAAGCGACTTAGCAGCAGCAGCAGCATAGTATATATATAAATATATATACGTTTCCTTCTATTTAACTATGCTAAAAAAGTGAATATGGATCGTTTATTTCTTATATCTTCCTCTTTGGTAGAAAAGACCTTACATAGGTGAGAAAGGAGTTGGAGCTTCCATTGCTCTAAGATTGCCATTCCCTCCCCAAATCTCTAAGTCTTAAGCTTTCTGAACCCCATTCTTTGAGGTGTTTAGAGAGACCTCATTAAAGATGTGCAGTTGCTTAAATCGTTGGCCACTGACCACTGATTTAACTTTCAGCCCTTCCTCCTAGAGGTCAGAGATTGGGTTGAAAGTCTACTCCTTCAAAAAGATAGTTGGTTGTCTTAGCAACCAATCCCCACCCTTAGGTTTGGTCTAAAGTCACCTTATTAACATAACAAAAGACACATCTAATTACTTGTTAAATTCCAAGTTTTAAATTTAACTCCAAGTTTTAGGGAGTTAAATTTTAAAATTAAATTTAAAATTTTTAAATTTTAAAATTAAATTTAAAGTTAAATCTAAATTTCAAGTTTTAGGAGTTCTATGTATGCTTGTGGCTATTTTCACCTCTAGCCATTCTTTATAAAAGCATCCAGAAAACCTGGTAAGAGAATGGTTTGTTTCAATGGCCTTATTAAATATGTAACATGGTTGATGACTTGCATTGCGGTTTAGAAGCTCTCAGCCCATCTTTGCATGAAATGTTCCCTTGGTGTCTCTAATTTTCTTGAAGAGATCTCTAGTCTTTCCCATTCTGGGTCCCCCCCCCCCCTCTATTTC
>SJXQ01010419.1:12070-69251 GCA_006408695.1 Aepyceros melampus
CTCTATTTCTTTGCATTGATCACTGAGGAAGGCTCTCTTATCTCTCCTTGCTATTCTTTGGAACTCTGCATTCAGATGCTTACATCTTTCCTTTTCTCCTTTGCTTTTTGCTTCTCTTCTTTTTACAGCTATTTGGAAGGCCTCCCCAGACAGCCATTTTGTGTGTTTTTTGCATTTTTTTTCCATGGGGATGGTCTTGATCCCTGTCTCCTGTATAGTGTCATGAACCTCCATCCATAGTTCATCAGGCACTCTTTCTATCAGATCTAGTCCCTTAAATCTATTTCTCACTTCCACTGTATAATCACAAGGGACTTAATTTAGGTCATACCTGAATGATCTAGTGATGTCCTTATCCTGTGTAATAAGAAAGACTCCTCATTTTAAAGATGAAATGTACTTTCAGTTTAAGGTACAATTTTGACTTAAGAAAGTATTCTCCCATTTATGAAAACATACAGATTTTTCAGAATGTTTATGGAGAATTAGTTACTGGTTTTTGTGAGATGCTATACCTTTCATAAAAAAGGCTGAGCACTGAAGAATTGATGCTTTCAAATTGCGATCCTGGAGAAGACTCCTGAGAGTCCCTTGGGCTGCAAGGAGATCAAGCTCATCAATCCTAGAGGAAATCAACCCTGAATATTCATTGGAAGGACTGGTGTGAAGCTGAGGCTCCAATACTTTGGCCACTTGATGCAAAAAGCCGACTGTTTGAGAAAGACCTTGATGCTGGGAAAAATTGAAGATAGGAAGAAAAAGCGGTGGTAGAGAATGAGATGGTAGGATGGCATCACCAACTCAATGAACATGAGTTTGAGCAATCTCCTGGACATAGTAAAGGACAGGGAAGCATGGTGTGCTGCAGTCCATGGGCTCACAAAGAGCTGGACATGACTCAGTCACTGAACAACCACAGCAGCAAGTGCTGGCTGTGTGGGGATTCGGCCTGGAAGATGTTAGGAGATCACTGGTTTGCAGGATTGGCTGCATCCATGGTCTTTTCACTTAGATTCCATCACTGAGTTTGCTTAGTGTGTCAACAGAAAACTCCTACTTTCACTGCTCATGGATATTAACATAAGGGAGGAACACTTATGTGGAACTCAGGACCCAGGCATGCCATCTGTCTCAACAGATCACAGCCTCCCTAAGTGCACACAGAACATGGAAGAAAGTTTCAGAGAAAAGTGTGCCTATAGTCTCCTCACAACAGAATTAGCCAGAGAGAGAGACACTCTCTAGATTCATAATTCATTTTTTTAAATTCATAGAAAATAAATAACATCACTCTGGTTGGTTTATCCTCATCCTCTTTTTTTTTTTTGCTATACTTTTATTTCACCAATCTTGCCATTTTTCTGAGCCCTTTTCATAGGGTCGGTAGAGGATAAGATGCTATGTTATCAGATTCTCTTTGAGGAAATGCTTATTTGGTTCTTGCAAACTAAAAGAGAAAAATATTGGTTTTTGATCAGTGACCATAACTAACTCCAAATAAAAACTCTTTGCCTTCAAATTCTCCTGCTCTCTTCTTCTGCATTAATTGATGGACTCCGACGCTGCCATCCTGCATAGCCAGGCTCCCCGTGGTTCAGTATCGATTTTCTGGGAGAGATGTATTCAGGAAACTGCTCCTGAATCTAATTCTTCCATTCAGCTTTCCTTTCTATTAGTTTAAACAGACAACACCATCTCTTTCTCTCAAGAAATACACAGAAAAAGTCCCAAGGCCCAGGGCATTCATTAAACCAGAAGCACTGTAAACATTTATTATATCAGAAATAGCACAGTGCACGCCACTGACCAAAAACAGATGTGTCAAAATGATGCATTGCCTGAATTTTGCCTCACTTTCCTCTTTCTTTTCTACCTGAGAAAAAACAAGATAGTGTCAGAAAAAGTGAAATAAAATAAAATTGGAGACTGAGTTGCAGTGTGAACCATATCAAAACTCTCTGCAGATCTAATAAAAGTAAATTGTTAGAGATCATTACTTTCCATGTTTATTGATCTTTAGCTGCCGACATCATTATTAGCTGGGGGAAAAGCAGATTTATCACGAAGTTCCCAAATACGATGTTAACAGAAGGACAAAGTAAAGGTAATTTTTTATTGGAGGAAATATTATGCTCATCAACAAAAACCAACCAGTGAAGGGCCCATACTTAGAAAAACATGTTTCTACAGTTAATAAATTGTATAAAAAAGGTGAAATGTTTATTTTTCTAAATTACATTACATATATGTTCCATTAAAATAACATTTTAAAGTGAGGCAAGGAGGAGCAAAACATTTTTCCACTTGAGTTTACCAATTTGTATTCTCCAAAATTGTTCTTTGGGTCTCTGAAGTGTCTGACAACACTACAGGAGTGTTATTAATTAAATTGTATACTCCTGCATCAGCTCCACAAAGGCTGCTGCTGTTGCTAAGTCACTTCAGTCGTGTCTGACTCTGTGCGACCCCATAGACGGCGGCCCACCAGGCTCCCCCGCCCTGGGATTCTCCAGGCGAGAACACTGGAGTGGGTTGCCATTTCCTTCTCCAGTGCAGGAAAGTGAAAAGTGAAAGTCAAGTTGCTCAGTCGTGTCTGACTCTTAGTGACCCCGTGGACCGCAGCCTACCAGGCTCCTCTGTCCGTGGGATTTTCCAGGCAAGAGTACTGGAGTGGGGTGCCATTGCCTTCTCCAATCCACAGAGGCAGGGCCCTTGTTAGTCTTTCTCTTATTTCCACAGGGCCTGGCACACACAAGACTCATGCAGTCTCATGCATATGTATGATATATGCATGATATAAATAAATATATATATATGCATGAGACTGATTCACTTTGCTTTACAGCAGAAACTAATACAGCACTGTAAAGAACAATACTCCAATAAAAATTACTAAAAAAGTAAATTCAAAAAAAGAAAGAAAGTAAGAAAGAAACAGGAGACATAGAAAGGCTTCCATGCCCAGGAAGCTCCCAGGGTCCTGCTTGGTTAAGATACAAGAGCCATCTGGTAAATAAGTCATTTCCCCTCAGTCACTCCAGGAGATAGTAATCATGAGTCAGTGATTCCTTTATATGCTTTCATTAGAAAAACACCCTCAAAAGACCTCCTCCCAAAAGGCTGGAATCCATGTGTTATATGTATCATGTGGTGGTAAATAAAATATTCTTTCATGAACTAAAAATCCTTCCTAAGGGTATCTGCTTATAATATGTACATTCTGAAATAATAACCAATCTGTTTCCAAATTTGCCACTTAAAACTTTTTTTTTTTTGGTCACAATTCCAGAAGGCATTTTCGCAGGTCCATGCCAAGCACTAACAGCATGCAGAGCAGAAAGCTCCAATTTGCATTCTCCAAAAAAGGACAGCTCGACCAGATTTAATGTATTTTGGCTGGCAATTTGTATGCTTAGTCTCTGCCCAACATACTTTACTTTGAAAGAGCCAACCTATAAAGCCTAGAATTATCATTTATATTAGGAAGCCTGATAGAGTTGTTTCCACTGACATGGTACCGCTCTGGCAGTAGCATAATTTTATCTTAAAGAGATGGGAGTGTTCCTTGTGGACAAAAAAAGGCATCGTAGGCTTTGCAGTGATTATTTTGGAGCTCATCTTTTCTACCTTTCTGTAAACGCTAAAGTACTTTTGGGTGATTTTGACGTATATGCATAACCATACACTACGTATTTCTTTTTGGGCCAAATTTGATTTTAAAATACTGGGGCTTTGCAAAACTAGATTTTATTGTATCCTTTTTAACAAAGGATTCATAAAATGTTCAGTTAACTTTTTCCCCTTTGTTGAATTCTTTCTCTTAATACACTGTATAGCAGGGAGACAAGCAAGCAAAGGGCAAAACAGAAGGGAAGTTCTCCCATTTCTTACCTCCATGAAGGACCCGCCCTTGTGCTGCCAGACTATCCTTTGCTTGTGATACTAAAGGCAGTTGTCAGCTCCTTCCCATTTTCTTTTTCATTTGTCTCTCTTGGATATTTGTATTAAATTATTAAATATGAAGCTTAATTTATCAGTAACAGACCATACAATCATAGAATCTCTATAGAAGTATGCCATAGCATTGCAACTCATGGATGGAAAGATGGGATTTTATTTTTCTCAAGTTCTCAAAACCACCTTTCCTTTCAACAGTGGAGAAATATAATATTTTAAATCAACGAGCAGATATTTTCAATTAAAAATGCAGGCTCTATTGGGTCAGTTCTCAGTCAAATGTAGATTTCTCTCCATTCTTACCTTAATGCCTCTCCATGGAAGGCTGACATTTAGCATTGTTATCTTAGGTTTTGTTTCCTGAGCATCAGTCCCTGAGGGGAGGCTACAAGCATGAATAATTTATCTGGAAAAGGAACTCAGATAATAGCAGGAGAACCATGAAGAAGTAAGGCAGGAAAAGAAAGACCGCAAGTAGAAAACAAGAGTATTAAGCCGGGCCACTGACACCTGCCATGAGTTTATTTCTGCTTGAGGAAACCTGGGCATTTGTTTCAGCTTTTTTTTTTTTTTTTTCTTAAGTCATATAGAGTTGATTTAAAATGTTGTATTAGTTTCTGGTGTACAGCAAAGTAGTTTGTTTATACATATACATATATTCTTTTTCATACTCTTTTCCGTTATTATTTATTACAGGATATTGAACATGGTTCCCTGTGCTATATATAGCAGGAACCTGTTGCTTATCCACCCTGCATATGATAGCCTTCATCCGCTAACCCCAGTTCCCAATCCTTCTCTTTTCATGCCTTCCTGTTGGCAGCTGCAAGTCTGTCCTCTGTGTCTGTGAGTCTGTTTCAGTTTTGTAGACAAGTTCACTTGTGTCATATTTTAGATTCCTCATCTAAGTGATGTCATATGGTGTTTGCCTTTCTCTTTCTTAATTACTGAACTTATGATAATCTTGAGGTTCATCCATGTTGCTATAATGGGACTCTTTCATTCTTTTTTATGATTGAGTGAAATACTTTGGCCACATGATGTGAAGAGCTAACTCAGTAGAAAGTACTCTGATGCTGGCAGAGATTGAGGGCAGGGGGGAAAGGGGGAAACAGAGGTTGAGATGGTTGAATGACATCACCAATTCAATGGACATAACTTTGAGCAAACTAGAGATAGTGAAGGACAGGGAATCCTGGCATGCTGCAGTCCATGGGGTTGCAAAGAGTCAGATATGACTTAGTGACTGAAAAATATTTCATTTATATGTACCACATCTTCTTTATCCATTCAACTGTTGATGGATATCTAGGTTGCTCCTATATCTTGGCTATTGTGAATAGTGCTGCTATGAACATTGGGGTGTATATATTTTTTCTAGTTATAATTTTGTCTGGATACATGCCCAGGAGTGAGATTGCTGGATTATATGGTATAAAAACTCTATTTTTAGTTTTTTAAGGAAACTCCATACAGTTATCCATAGTAGCTGCACCAATTTTCATTCTCACCAACAGTTCAAGAGGGGCAACTCTGAGGATTTGTAGCGGTCTACCTGAGATGTTTTCTCCCGGTTGTAAGGCAGGGAGGATTTACATTGCATTGATATCATCTACCTTGTGTTGAGATTACCTGGCAAAGGCAAAGGCACCTTCTATTCTCTGACACCCCAGGAGCTGATGGAGCAGAAAAAGACCTTGGGCAAAGGGTGAAGGCGGAAGTCAGCATCTCAGGCTCTGTGGAACTCCAGGATGTTTGGGCACACACTGTCAGCATCTCCTCTACCAATCTTGTAGCATAGGTTACTATGGTGACCTGACTCTTCTGCAAACATCCATGAGATGTAGACAGCTTCTTATTTTATATCACTAAGATCTCATTTTTACTTTATAAGCACATCTATATCAGCCTGGACTTCAAAAAACAAACAAAAACAAAGATTGTTTGAGAAGCGCTGCTTCAGCGGCCCCTAACTCTGACCTGAGGTCCCAGTCATGGAGATTGAGCCAATATTGCAGGTTTTTGTATTGTTTAGTTTGGTTAGAGCCCCTAACTGGACAGAATACAGGACATATGCCTCACTTCTTTGGAAAGAGCTCAGGGGACACTGAGCTTCTTTACAGATGGGCATTGAGCACATCCTTAAAGACTAATGAACATCTTAACATGCTAATAGGAGCCCAGTGTTTCACATATGCTGTCCACCCTGACCTGCTCACCAGCCAGTGGGGAGCAGAAGCTCAGAGAGAGAGCTGGTCAACCTGAGGGGCTAGTGCCAGGTGGAAAAACTCACAGTGGTGAGCTGGTTTACCAGATGCCCCACAAAAAGCACACAGCAGCAGTGATGGTGGGATGAGAAAGGATGGCTGTCCCTAGGTGGGTTTACTGAAGGGTTAAGACACCACGATCTCAAACTCTGCCATCATCTCTGTGGTCACTTTTACCTGGGAGAGGCAAGGGAGTTCTTCTGCACCTTGGGTTTAGAATCTGTTCTGTGGGCTTCTTGTAGCTCTTTATCCCTTCATGTTTGTTTTCAGAAAATCTTTTTTTTTTTTTTCAAAATTTTTTACCATGCAGTTGTCTCTGCTAACACACACACACACACACACACACACACACTTTACATACCAAATTTGTGTGTCACTTTGTTAATAATTCAGGCTATACCTGCACGTCAGTCATGTCCCATTCTTTGTGACCCCATGGACTGTAGCCCGCCAGGCTCCTCTGTCCATGGGATTCTCCAGGCAAGGATACTGGAGTGTGTTGCCATGTTCTCTTCCAGGGGATCTTCCTGACCCAGGGATTGAAACTTCCTCTCTTGTGTCTCCTGCATTGGCAGGCAGGCTCTTTATCACTAGTGCCACCTGGGAAGCCCAAGCTATACCTCCCCTTTCCCTTAAGAACAAAGCAAGTATCAAGTTATTGCCGCTGCCAGAATATTCAGAGAGGGGCTGGTGTACCAGAATAAACAGTGGAAACAGCCTCACAGCATTTCTTAAAGGACATTTGAGACTCATGATTCTCAATGCAAGGACATGTGAATAGGATAAAAAAAATAAAAGGTAAAGTCAAGCTACTTTTGTAGATAATGAGCTCAAGCCTACAATTTTCATGACCAGCCTAAATACATTCACACCTAGAATTTGAATCTGGAAACCAAATCTTCATGATGGGCATTTGACATTTTCCAAACCCCGTTTTATGTGAAAAGCTTTGGGAAGACCTTTCAGAAACCAAATAGGGTGCATTTTAAAACAGTAATACAGGGAATCAGCAGATCAGCTACCAGGAATCATTGTAGTCAAATGCACAGACATCAGACACGTGGGCATGGGCCCAAGGTGAAACAATTAAGTCCAGACTGGAGGCAGCCTTCCTCTTGAAAGCTGCTTCCTCCAGTGCCTGTGGTGTGGGCAGTGCTGAGCTATGCCTAGAAGAAAGTCTTATCTAGGCCACGGTAGAAAAAGACAGAGATGTGTGTTCTTGACTCAAGGGACCTCCAAGGCCCTCAGCGTTTACCCCACTGCCAGCCAAACATTGTATTAATACAGAAACAGCCCGTTAACAATTTGGAGAGAATTCTTTGGCTGCTGATGAAACATGCCAGGTGCTTCAGCCAGAGTCAACTAATATACTCTGTGTGTGTGCCCTGAGCTCAAGCACATGCCAAGGTCATTTTCCATGGCAATAGATACCCTAGAACAGAGTCAATATTTTCTTTCAGTTTTACCTTTGAAGTTCTTTCAAAGTAAATAAAATGTATCCATGAGCCAAATAAAAGTGAATGTGATCACAAATAATGAGATTTAGAAATAAATGTATGTCTCTATAAAAAATGGGTACCTCTATACAAACAATCCAAATTAATAATAAAGTCCTAAGGCTATTGTAAAAGCTGAGGAAAAATAAATCATACATTTTTATAAATATTTAAAGTTTGCCTTCCTGAGTTTAGTAAAAATTTCTTTTTATTGCTGGCATGTAACATGTTTAGAGCTACTTCATCATAAATCAGACCGATATATTTGATATTTTCCATGTAGAGCATAGTTAATATTTGATGCTGGTAACTTCAGTGTATTGCAATAACTTAAGAGATTAGAATAATCCTAATTAAACACCTGTTTTTATAATAGAATTTTAAACAAAGGAGTAGAGAGTTTATGTTCAAAGAAAGGTAATTTAAGTGGCACTTTCTACTTTTTACCTATTTGTTTTAGATAAATTAAACATGCAAAATTAACCAGATAAAATGGTAAAAAAAAAAACTAAAATAATAATTTGTGATATATTCATATTGGTCTGAATTTTAGAGCAAGTAGTATAACTTCCATCCTTCCTTCCTTTCATTTTTCTTTCTTTTAATGATCCAAGGCTCTTCTTACTTCTGTTATTGGCTTCAAACATTATATCATAGGGCATCGTACTCTTCAGCATTCATAGGAGAATGAATTCTTTCAACTCCTAGTTGAAGAGGACATATAACAAACTCTTACAGAATTAATTTGGCTTTATAACAGGGACCAAGGGAATTCCCGGTCTTTTCTGGTGGCAGACAGTAAAGAATCTGCCTGCAATGCAGGAGACAGGGGTTTGATTCCTGGATTGGGAAAATCCTCTGGAGAAGGGAATGACAACCCACTCCAGTATTCTTGCCTGAGAAATCCCAAGACAGAGGAACCTGGCAGGCTACAGTCCACGAGGTCACAAAAGAGTCAGACATGACTGAATGACTAACACTTTCACTTTCAAGGGAATGCCAAGACCTGCTTGTCATCTTTCCTCCGTATAAGTAAGTAAGTGAAATAGCTCAGTCTGTTCAACTTTTTGCGATGCCATGGACTGTAGCCTATCAGGCTCCTCCATCCATGGAACTGTCGAGGCAAGAGTACTGGAGTGGGTTGCCATTTCCTTCTCCAGGGGATCTTCCCAACCCAGGGATCGAACCCAGGTCTCACACATTGCAGTGAGACACTTTACCATAGGAGTCACCAAGGAAATTATTCCTCCATATTCCTCCAGAAACCCATTCCTCCATATGGGTCTAGATAATTGGAACTGTAGGCATGGAATGGGTGAGTGAAAGTCGTTCAATCGTGTCCGACTCTTTAGTACCCCATGGACTATACAGTCCATGGAATTCTCCGGGCCAGAATACTGGAGAAGGTAGCCTTTCCCTTCTCCAGGGGATCTTCCCAACCCAGGGATGGAACCCAGGTCTCCCACATTGCAGGCAGATTATTTACCAACTGAGCCACAATGGAAGCCCAAGAATACTGGAGTGGGTTAGGTAGGGTAGGGTAGCCTATCCCTTCTCCAGCGGATCTTCCTGACCTGGGAATGGAACAGGTATCCTGCATTGCAGACAGTTTCTTTACCAACTATGTTATCCTAGACCTCCATCCAAACGGAAAGCAAAATATCCCTTTCTTACCTACTGGATCAGCGATCCATAACCCTTCTTATGGGCCTCTCTGGGAAACAAAAAATATGAGGAGAAAATGGCCCCTGCTTTCCTTCTACCTGCTCTCAGGGCAAACCCCGTCCACTCTAAGGTACAGGCATGGGAAGAATGGAGGAGAAGGACTGTTTCCAGCCGGGTCTGTTCAGAGGAGGGTGGACTTTTGGTCCCGTTGAAGGAATATTATACTCTAGAACTGACAGTTGTCCTAAGACATCATTGCTGCTTACCCTCTCCCCAATAATATTCTTTTTTTCCACTTTGAGTTTTTTTTTTTTTTTAATTGAGGCTAATTGCTTTACAACATTGTGTTGGTTTCTGCCATACATCACCATGAATCAGCCATAGGCATACATATGTTTCCTCCCTCTGAACCTCTCTCCCACCTCCCACCTCCCACCTGCCACCATCCCACCTCTCTAGGTTATCGCACGGCACTGGGTATGAGCTCCCTGCACCGTACAGCAAATGCCCACTGGCTCTCTGTTTTACAGGTGGTGATGCATGTTTCAGTGCCACTCTCTCCATTCGTCTCCCCCTCTCCTTCCCCCACTGTGTCCACAAATCTGTTCTGTATGTCTGCATTTCCACTGCTGCCTGCAAATTGGTTCATCAGTACCATCTTTCTAGATTCCAAGAATGTGCCTGAGGTAACTGAAGCTTCTTAACAAAAAAAAAAGGTAGCAGGGAAAAACAAAGTTTAGAAATAGCTTGTCAGATATCTGAAAAACCTCACCATTGGAGACTGGTTTGTGCTGGAAATCAGCTGCAAACCTTTTCTTCCAACACAGCCCCAAGTCCAAGATGGGCAGGTCTACAGAGCAAACCCTGAGTCCATGGAGTCAACTAGACATGGCAAATGGGACAAGGTGCTTCTCCTGAACCGCCTCTCCCTCACTCTTCTGGGGCAGGTGTGACTGGACAGCCCCCACTGAGGGTGGACCCAGTCATACTGCTCACCAGCTGAAGAGACAGCTTCTAAGTGACTGGGGTCTGCTGGCTCTCCAGACGGACCCAGAGATGTAGATTTAACATAAGAGAATCTGAAATGGAATTCTCATCCTTCCTGAGGTAATCAGCTTGGGGAAAATATGTGCAATGTGCTTCAACGCAGCAATGACTCTAACAAAAAAAGGTGTTAGTGTATTGCAATTAAATACATAGCAACCAAGAGTGTACTCCCTAATGGAATATTGGGGAAATACAACTGTCAGTCCTCCAGACACATTGCCAAGCTAAGATGACTATAAACAAATAAATTAAAAAAAAAAAAACTTTCATTGATAATGAAAAAGATTAACTTAAAATTCTCCCATTCAAAGGCAGACAGTGTGAACCTCAGTCATTTTCACAACATTTTTCTCCTTCTGTTGTTTATATACTTGAACTTATATTTTATGTACTATATTGAATTATGCAAAAATCATTTACCATTTGCCAAAAGCATAATTTTCTTTTCTGGAGAAACCTTGCATATATTATTTAAATAGTTGTAGGGTACTCCATATATGCAAGAATCATAATCAGTTACAATATTAAATTTGTTAACTATTTATGCTTTTACCTATTTTTACTGCTGTAAATAGCTTCCTATTGAAATACTTGCCATAAATACATGGTTCCCAATTGTAGATCATTTCTTAGAGTACATATGGGAAGTCTAAGTATTTAGAGCTTACAAACATACTTACCTCAGTTCAGTTCAGTCGCTTCAGGCCAAATATATTACAAAATATTTTCCAAAAAGTTTGTATCAATATTCATTTCCCATAGCAACTTGTAACACCACTGAAACTAAATATTATCAGTTTTTAAAAGCTATACTAATTAAGCAAGCAAAACAAGTTATAGAAGTTGTTTTTAAAGCATAGTTGTCAGATTATAAATAAACAGTTTCAACACATTTATTTGACATATTTTATCTTCAGTGATTTGTTTGTTAAAATACTTTACTTGATTTACTATTTCTGTGTTTTACTTATCAACATGCATAAAAATTAATTATAATACTGTATTATATTGATTACATTATGATTTTTGCCTTGTTGCAAGTTGTCTCCCAAGTTGATAGCATTTTAGTTTTATGATTTTTCAGTGAAAATAATTAAAGTGAAATTTTTTCTTCTTTACAATTTTTCTTTCAGCCTTTGTTTTTTAAAAATATTTAATTTGAAAAACCAGGCAAACTTTTGTCTAACTTCTATAACTTTAAAATATTAATTGTATCATTAATTGTATTCTTAATCAACTTTGTCTCCATCTAGAATGACATGAATGAGAATGTGAACTGAGCTCTTTGTGCCAAAATCCTTCCATTGATTGAGGATCTGTGTTAGATCTTGCATTATGTGGGTACCACATGCATATATGGACACTGCTCCTTTCTCAAGTAACTTTTTTCCCATTTAAGTTTTCAGTCCAGCATTAGTACCAACTTGATTTCATTAATGTGGTAATACTCCTTGTTATAATATCTGACCTTATATATTTTCTCTAACTACTTCCCTTGTGGCTCAGATGGTAAAGAATCTGACTGCAATGCAGGAGACTCGAGTTTGGTCCCTGGGTCAGGAAGATCCCCTGGATAAGGGAATGGCAACCCACTCCAGTACTGTTGCCTGAAGTATCCCATGAACAGAGGAGCTTAGTGGGCTACAGTCCATGGGGTTGCAAAGAGTCGGACACGACTGAGCAACTAACACTTTCACATCTCTTAAAAAAAAATTTTTTTTTTTTACTCACACCTTAACACCCACGCCTTCTAAATATAAAGTAATGTTGAATAATTTACTGAGATTGAATTAAATACATAGATCAGTTTTGAGAAAAATTGATTTGCCATCCAGCTACCAAATATTTGTATTCTTTTTTTCAGTTTTATTTATTTCAGTGAAGTTTTGCAGTGTTCTTGGTTGTATTTTATTTTCAGGTTTATTTTTTTTCTTATACATGGATATTGTTCTGTGGAGTATGTGTGTGTATGTGCAATGTGTGTGTCTGTGTGTGTGTATGCATGCATGAATGGATGAATGGGCATGTGTACATATGTTTTATCTAATAATATTCATCCTAATCCCCTTTTCTGATTTATTCTTCAAGGTTGCTTTATATAATTCACCAATAGCAAGAGCTTTACTTCTTTTCCCATAATTAGCGCTATCTCATTGTCATCCTGTTTATTTGAAGTCACTTATTATTTCTTGGATCAAGTAGTTGCATTATTTTGTTTAATGATTGCATGGAAGTCTCGTATCTCTCCCTCCTTTCAGATTTCTTTCAAGTTTCTAAGTTTAGAAAGAGGACATTTAGAAGATGGTGTTGAGCGTTTTGTTTCTGGTTCTTTGTCCTTTCTAATCCACAATTTTCATGTCTCAGCCACCAGACTGAACAATCTTTTATTGAAATATGTACTACTGCTACAGCAGAATCCTCCTAGAGGAGGTGCATCTTTC
Source organism: Aepyceros melampus (assembly GCA_006408695.1). Classification (NCBI taxonomy): domain Eukaryota; kingdom Metazoa; phylum Chordata; class Mammalia; order Artiodactyla; family Bovidae; genus Aepyceros; species Aepyceros melampus. Next base: position 24,944 of record SJXQ01010419.1, read on the forward strand.
TCGCAGTTAAGAGAGGATGGAGAATCTGAGTCTTGAAAAGAGGTGGCTCCATCTAGGAAAATGTGTGCAGGTGAACAGATTTCTGGGTTGCTCTGAAGGGAGACCAGTTGTCCATGGAGGCAGGATCCTGTGCCAAGAGAAGCCAGTGCTCCAGCTCACTTAGTGTCGGAAGCTGGCTGTCCCCCTGGTTCAAGATGAACAGGAGGGGCAGGTGTGGAGGAGACTCCCCTCTTCTGCTGGCTTCCAGAAACAGAGGCCATTTGGGACCTGCCCTGTAGAGGGCCCCTAATTTCCAACTTGAGCGACAGTGAGTCACCAAGGAAAACTTCCCCTCAGCCAATGACGGTTATCTACTCACAGTACTTGGCCTCACAAGGTAGCCCAGATGGGTGGAAGGGATATTTCACTCGCTGACACAGAGAAAGATGACTGTCTGTTTAGAAGGGGCTATGGCTTTAAGGGGGTGCATAACGGCTCCGTGGTTAGCAATCTGCGTGCAGTGCAGGAGACCCAGGAAATGTGGGTTTGATCCCTGGGTCGGGAGATCCCCCAGAGAAGGACATGGCAACCAACTCACTCCAGGATTCTTGCCTGAAGAATCCCATGGACAGAGGAGCCTGGTAGGCTACAGTCCACAGGGTCACAAAGAGTCAGACATGCCTGAGCGACTAAGCACTCAGAGATGTGACTTAAAAGAGAAGAACTACGTTTTGAATCACTTGAACCCTTGGAATATGGACACACAAATGAGAGCAGGACTAGAACAAAACTGAACAATTGAAAGTGTACATGGGGAGTTTTAAAGAGATTTAAAACAGCCAAAATGATTTCCAGAAATTGAAAAAAAAAAGTCATGACCCTAAATTTTGAAAAATAAAATATGAATGTGTTACAAATGACACATTTCAGGCTACATTTAGGTTGTGTGTGTGCTATGATTTTTATTCCTACTGTGACACTTATTTGACACCCTAAGCAAAAGTCAGACCACCAGGAAGCAGTCTGAGTGGCCATAACTGTCACTGACATGGTCCATGTTCTAGTCATTCTGGTATGGGATCTCCCCAGGAGGCAAAAGCAGACGAGAGCATGTGTGATGGAAGTAGGGAGGGGGCTAGGCACCCAGGAGTCCGAGAGGAAGGAGAATACTCCTAACAGGACAGGTGAGAGAACTTGAGTCCTGTTTGGTCTTGGAAAAGTTGCTGGGTGTAGAGCTGTGTTCCTGAATTTGTAAAATCTCAGTTCCAAATAAGGAGATTGAGGTAATTCTCCAGAAAAAAAAGTGCTTCTTTACGCTCAATGAAGACCATCCCAAACCTGAATTAGTAAAACATGGATGAACCTCAGGAATGAAGATGGTTAAACACTTAAGACAGAAACTAGTCTATAAATGCAAAATACATTTCATTATTCCTGTGCAAATAAATACATATATAGATATATGTAGTTGTTGTTAAGTCACTAAGTGGCATCCTACTCTTTGTGACCTCATGGACTGCAGCACACCAGGCTTCCTTGTCCTTCACTATCTCCCAGAGTTTGCTCAAACTCAGGTCCATTGAGTTGGTGATGCCATCCAACCATCTCATCCTTTGTCTTCCCTTCTCCTTATATATAAATATTAATTCATAAATGCATATTTGTGAATGAAATATGCTAAGAACATGTGTATACATTATCTTATATTTCTTTTTTCCTATTCTTACATATAACTTAAAAAAATTCAAGCATGTTTCACCTTTGATTTGTCCTTCTCCAGGCTACTCTATATTATTTGAACCTTCATGAAGACTTTGAGAATTACATTTCTCTAGAGAGACAAAAGATTTTTAAAAGAAACACATGAAAGTTATATATTTTGGAATCAGAAGGCTGGTATATTTTGAGGCAGACATAGAGACAGATTTAAATAGAGCATCAAGAGAGTTTCTTGTGTATGTCAGGGCCTCCAAATGCACTGCCCACAATTTGTGTCGGGCATTGAGACCTCAGCCTTCACACTGCTCGTTGTCCTGTTTTATTGAATCGCACATACAAATGACATTTAGTCTGAAGAACTCTCGGATGAGTTACTGATACATACAAGAGAGCAGACTTATTTACAAAGATTTTCAAGTTCTTCAGGTTAATTTTTGCAGAACTTATTCTATTATGTGAATAAAAACTAGTACTGTGAAACTTGAGCTCAGGAGAAAGACAGATGCTAACTGCTATGCATCTTCTTCACCAGAAGCAATCGGTATGAATTCTGGGGGGGGAACAATGACTCTACTATATTAGCCATGAGGGACACACACTGTCTACGAATATGCTGGAAACAGTGATTCACTGAAACCCAGAACTGTTTGAAATCAGTTATTTACTCACAAATTCATACAAATAGGAGAAAAAGAAAAAATTCATTTCTTTGAGAAATGATTTGTAATATTAATACCATTAATAATGTCAATGCTTCCCAAAATAGAAATTATCAGACCATGTTCTGTCTGTCTGCTTTATCTTTCTTTTCTCTTTTAGTCTAAGCAGATAATACTTTAAGCATTTTATTTTTTAAACATCAGGCAGGGGAAACACTAGGTCAGGGGAGGCCCTGGGTCCCATGGTGAGACCCACTGGCCTTGAATCTCCATGGGAAGTGAGCTACCAGCATCCTTCCTGCTCAAAGATGAGGCTTAGTCCTGCCCATTCCTTCAATGTCCTCTATTTGTCAAATAAAAGAGAATCATTTGTTTAGATCATGCAATCTGTAGAAGTCTGCTTGGCAGGCTGCAAACCTGCATAAAAGACGAGCATATCTTCACAGAAAGTCCAAAAGTGTGTTTTTATTAGATATTTAATTTTTAATTAAGTTAGAATTTCACTTTCCTCTTACTACCCTGGGTCACTTTTGAAGGTTTTCTTTTGCTTAAAGTTGCATAAAAGGCTAAACTCTCTAACAAATCTATGCTACGGTTTATTTTGTTTTAAGATTTTTTTAATTAATTAAATTATTTTAATTGAAGACTAATTACTTTACAATATTGTGGTGCTTTTTGCCATACATCGACATGAATCAGCCATGGGTGCCCATGTGTCCCCCCATCCTGAATAGTAAAGAGCACTTCGTGAATTTGCATGCCATCCTTGCACAAGGGCCAGACTAATCTTCTCTGTATCACTCCAATTTTAGTATCAGTTCAATTCAGTTCAGTCACTCAGTAGTGTCCAACTCTTTGCAACTCCATGAACTGCAGCACACCAGGCCTTCATGTCCATCACCAACTCCCGGAGTCCACTGAAACCCATGTCCATCGAGTCAGTGATGCCATCCAACCATCTAATCCTCTGTTGTCCCCTTCTCCTCGTGCCCTCAATCTTTCCCAGCATCAGGGTCTTTTCCAGTGAGTCAGCTCTTCACATCAGATGGCCAAAGTATTGGAGTTTCAGCTTCAACATCAGTCCTTCCAATGAACACCCAGGATTGATCTCCTTTAGGATGGACTGGTTGGATCTCCTTGCAATCCAAGGGACTCTCAAGAGTCTTCTCCAACACCACAGTTCAAAAACAGCAATTCTTCAGCACTCAGGTTTGTTTATAGTCCAACTTCCACGTCCATACATGACCACTGGAAAAACCATCACCTTGACTAGATGGACCTTTGTTGGCAAAGTAATGTCTCTGCTTTTTCATATGCTGTCTAGGTTGGTCATAACTTTCCTTCCAAGGAGTTCAGTTCAGTTCAGTCGCTCAGTCATGTCCAACTCTTTGCGACCCCATAAATCACAGCATGCCAGGCCTCCCTGTCCAACACCATCTCCCGGAGTTCACTCAGACTCATGTCCATCAAGTCTGTGATGCCATCCAGCCATCTCATCCTCAGTCATCCTCTTCTCCTCCTGCCCCCAATCCCTCGCAGCATCAGGGTCTTTTCCAATGAGTCAACTCTTCGCATGAGGTGGCCAAAGTACTGGAGCTTCAGCTTTAGCATCATTCCTCCCAAAGGAATCCCAGGGTTGATCTCCTTCAGAATGGACTGGATGGATCTCCTTGCAGTCCAAGGGACTCTCAAGAGTCTTCTCCAACACCACAGTTCAAAAGCATCAATTCTTCAGCGCTCAGCCTTCTTCACAGTCCAACTCTCACATCCATACATGACCACAGGAAAAACCATAGCTTGGCCTAGACAGACCTTAGTCGGCAAAGTAATGTCTCTGCTTTTTAATATACTATCTAGGTTGGTCATAATCCAAGGAGTAAGTGTCTTTTAATTTCATGGCTGCAGTCACCACCTGCAGTGATTTTGAAGGCCAGAAAAATAAAGTCTGATACTGTTTCCACTGTTTCCCCATCTATTTCCCATGAAGTGATGGGACCAGATGCCATGATTTTAGTTTTCTGAATGTTGAGTTTTAAGCCAACTTTTTCACTCTCCTCTTTCACTTTCATCAAGAAGCTTTTAGTTCTTCTTCACTTTCTGCCATAAGGGTGGTGTCATCTGCATATCTGAGGTTATTGATATTTCTCCCAGCAATCTTGAATCCAGCTTGTGCTTTCTCCAGCCCAGCATTTCTCATGATGTACTCTACATATAAGTTAAATAAGCAGGGTGACAATATACAGCCTTGACGTACTCCTTTTCCTATTTGAAACCAGCCTGTTGTTTCATGTCCTGTTCTAACTAACTGTTGCTTCCTGACCTGCATACAAATTTCTCAAAAGGCAGGTTAGGTGGTCTGGTATTCTAATCTCTTTCAGAATTTTTCACAGTTTATTGTTATCCACACAGTCAAAGGCTTTGGCATAGTCAACAAAGCAGAAATATATGTTTTTCTGGAACTCTCTTGCTTTTTCCATGATCCAGCAGACGTTGGCAATTTGATCTCTGGTTCCTCTGCCTTTTCTAAAACAGCTTGAACATCTGGAAGTTCACGGTTCACGTATTGCTGAAGCTTGGCTTGGAGAATTTTAACATTACTTTACTAGCATGTGAGATGAGTGAGTGCAATTGTATGGTAGTTTGAGCATTCTTTGGCATTGCCTTTCTTTGGGACTGGAATTTTAGTATTAGCCAAAGGGAGCACATAACATGTTTTTTGATGGGTTCAATTTTTAAAATCTTTATTGAACTTGTGTTTTGGTCTTTTGGCCATGAAGAACATATGATCTTAGTTCCATGATTAGGCATTGAACCTAGACCCCCTGCACTAGAAGATGAAGTCTTAACCATTGGACTCTATGCTATGGTTTTAAGTTAGATTTCTTTAGGAAATAATACCTCGAAATCACTAAACACTGAAATTTGCAGACTTCCTGATTGCAACCTAATTTACTTTGAACAGCCTTAATTGTAAATAATAATCATAATATGAATGAAAGCCACCATTTTTCAGAACCTACTACATGCCAAGCCTGTTATGGAATATTTATCAACTTCTGCAGTTGATATTTTTATCCCAATTTTATGGGTGAAAAACAAGAAATTTAACAATTTACCTAATATCACATTCCCATTAATGGCCCAAACATGAATCAGACTCTGATTTGTCTCTCCATAAAGCCTGTCCTCTATGTTATTACAAAATTATGATTCACCAACTGTTGCCGAAATTTGACCTCAATATACCCATGCCGAATTAAATCTGGGAGATAGAGTTTTGGGTGAAGTAGAACAAAATAGCTTTATTACTTTGCCAGGCCAAGGGAGCCACAGCAGGCTAACGACCCAGGAAAGGGTAGTGAGGGGCCTTGTGATGTTCAAGGAGCAGGGTGGCGTCAGCTCGTAGACCTTCTTCTGATTGCCTGGTGGTGAGGTAATTAGGAGGCAGTATCATCAACCTTCTAGTTCTAACTAGTCTGGGGTCTTCATGCTTGTGGGCAGCAGACATTTAACTTCTTCCCCCTGGTGGGGGTTTCAGTATCTGCAAAACAGCTCAAAGCACATGCTCAGAATATTATCTGTAGTCCTTGAAAGTGAAAGTGTTAGTCGCTCAGCTTGTCCAACTCTTTGTTAACTCCGTGGACTGTAGCCTGCCCAGCTCCGTTGTCCATGGGATTCTCCAGGCAAGAATACTGCAGTGGGTTGCCATGCTCTCCTCCAGGGGATCCACCTGACCCAGGGATCGAACCCCAGCCTCCTGCACTACAGGCAGATGCTTTACCAGCTGAGCCACCAGGGAAGCCCCAATAGTCTTTGAGGAAGAACTAAAGGTTGCTTTTTTTTTTTCTCCCAGCTTGTGAGATCTTAGTTCCCAGACCATGTATTGGGGCTCCAGCATTAAAAGCACCAAGTCTTAACCACTGGACCACTAAGTGAATTCCTGAACTAACGTTCTTAACTTTGTTTAGTGGTTAAAGTATTATTCTTTTGTCTTTTTTTTTTTATGTTTTTCTGAATTTTCTTACTTCTCTGATTTAATTTATTCTTTGACTAAAGTTTTTGTAAAGACAGAAGGCAGGCAGTGAATAAAGGAGGGGTCTGTTCTGGGAAGGGCTTCCCAGGTGGTGCTGATGTTAAAGAATCCACTTGCTAATGCAGGAGATTCAAGGAACAGGTTTGATCCCTAGGTCAGGAAGATCCGGTGGAGGAGGAAATGGTAACCCACTCCAGTATTCTTGCCTGGAGAATCCCATGGACAGAGGAGCCTGGCAGGCTACAGTCCATGGGGTCTCAAAGAGTCCCACATGACTGAAGCAACTTAGCACACACATGCACTATTCTGGGAAAGTCTTATAGGGTCCTGCCTGGTTTAGAGAATTAAGGTTGTTTTCTTAAAAATAGGTTAAATTTTAGTCATATTTTTACATGGCTGTCATTTCTGATAGCATTATCTCCTCCCTGTCATGCCTCTAGACTCACACACTTATTTCCTCCCTTTGTAGAAAGTCTTGTCTCTGAAAAGGAAAGAAATATCATGAAAGAAGGTTGGCCATGAATCAAAGGCTATCAATACATTTTCAAGGCAATAAATAACCTATTGTGTCTACATAAAGTCAGGATTCAAACATACACTTTACAAAGTATTTGTTGTTATTCAGTCACTCATTTATGCCCAGCTCTTTGTGACTCCATGGACTGCAATGTGTCAGGCTTCCCTGTCCTTAACCATCTCCTGGAGCTTGCTAGATCTCATGTGCATTGGATCAGTGATGCCATTCAACCATCTCATCCTCTGTCGTCCCCTTCTCCTCCTGCCTTCAATCTTTCCCAGCATCAGGGTCTTTTCCAATGAGTCAGCTCTTTCGGATCAGGTGGCCAAAGTATTAGAGCTTCAGTTTCAGCATCAGTCCTTCCAATAAACCTTTATGGTTGATTTCCTTTAGGACTGACTGCTTTGAGACTCTTGAGAGTCTTCTCCAGCACCACAATTCAAAAGCATCAGTTCTTTGATGCTCAGCCTTCTTTATGGTCCATGTCACTCATTTTAATAGCGTGGTTCTAGTAGAGGGCCACATTTTTCCTATGACTGAAGTCACTTGGCTCTGTGTCTTAGATTTCAGGAGGAAGTTGGTGAGAGTCCAAAAAATACAAACCTGGGCTGAGCTGCTTAGTTTCCTGACAACTCCCACCAGCACAGAGCCCCGGAGAACCCTGCCTGGCTCACGATCACAGCTCATCACTTCATCTCCTTTCTGCAGCTTTTACTACTAGGGAGAAGTGATGTGAAATTTAATAAGTTGAATAAAAGTTAAAGTGCATTCGATTACTAGGCGCGATGTGGAACCAAATTTCTGCCTAACAGTTGTTGGCACCAGAGTAAGTTAAGTCGTTCCTCACCAGCCAGAATTTCATCTGCTTCCCACTGCTTTGAAGACCTTTTATCTTAGTGCCAGCTTTGTGAGGGGCGGACCAGATCGCTGAGTGCATGTGGGTTACGACAGGACAGGACAAACACCTCCCTAAATGAGTTTTCCAACTTTCTTGGGGGTGGTGGTGGGAGGGGCCGTGGAGGAAGGAGCAGCCCCTGAATATAACCTGTTAATTTACTTTCATATAGTATGGGCTTCCAAGGTGGCGCTCAGGTGGTGTGAGTGGTAAGAATCCGCCTGCCAATGCAGGAGCTGTGGGAGACAAATGTTCAATCCCTGGGTCAGGAAGATCACCTGGAGGAGGAAACTGGCAACCCACTCCAGTATTCTTGCCTGGAGAATCACATGGACAGAGGAGCCTGGAGGGCGACAGTCCATGGAGTCAAAGAGTCAGACACATGTCCATCAACTTTGTGAAATTAACCATAAATGAATATTTTTTCTAACTGAACAATGTCCCAATTTAAAGTGAAACATTGCAGATTTTTTCTCCCTAAAACTGTTACTTCCAGCTTTTTCTTATATGCTGCACATTTTTTTCTGTTTAGTTTGTTTTGTTTTTTAAATGCATATGCCTCTGAAGAAAGCACGTTGAAAACCTCTGTGTTGCAACTAAACAGGACTCTTTTGCTTCTTTGTCGTTATAGATGTCGTTGATTGACCCAGAATGACTATTTAAAGCCCTATGTTCGCGTGTTCTTTTCAGAGCTATTGCCAGTCTCCATGGTTCCTCTGTGCTCCTGCAGGGGTGCACAAGTGTATTTTTGTTAGCCTTGCTTAGAGATCGGGTATTCTGTTCTTTATATCATTTTTATTGTCTTTATTTGGACTGTCTTCAATATCACAAAACATTTTTAAGTATGTGGCTGAGACTTGCATGCAGTAATACTTCTCTGAAAAAACAAGCTCTGTTCTTTAATGTCTATGAGTCCCCATTCGCCTTTTGCCTGAAGTGTTACATTGTGTACCCACATGCGATGAGCAGTACAACATCCAAATTCTTTTCCTACTTTACTAGTTCATTTTCTCCACCCAGTAATTTGCATCAAGTTGCATCCTTTCCAAAAGAACACACTCTCTTTTTGAAACACATGTTCCTGATTTAAACCTATTCCAGGATCTCTGGTAATATCACAGGTTAAACATTAACTGTCAATCCAAATACTAGCCATAATAAATATTGTAGGCATTGCAGTCAAATCATTCAAGAACAGCTTATACAAATTGCATTGCCCTCCATCGGATTTTTTTTTCCCCTTGCTTGTTTGAAAAGAGTGATAACCATGTCAACATTATGATTTTGGGCTATTGGTGACTTCTGCCTTCATGTCTGAACCAGCTTTAACCTGAACTATTATGTAATGACTGATTAAGAAAAGCTTGAGGTCAGATATTTGAAAACTTTGAGACATATTGGTTTTCTAACGTGTATTTTAGGTCATAGCAGTGGAAATAATTTCAATGGTCTGTATATTAACCTTCCTTTTGGGGCATGAGGCGGGGGTGATGTTACTATTAAATATGTTTTTAATGTCCAAGAGCATTTGTCTCCACTAGAATGTGTCAGGTGGTTCGAAGTGGAGAGAGAGGTAGGTTAAATAGAATTTTAAGATACAAACTGCAATGATAAATTGTAGAGCGTGGGTATGGAGCTTGTTGTCACACAGCTTAGGTGGGGTTGACAACACTTCTTCCAATATGGGGACTTGGTTGGAAACCAAATGGGGTTATTCACATGTCTCACCACATTGATTAATTGAACAATCCAGGACAAATTAAATAGCATGTGCCATTCCCCTCATGGTGGTCCTATCATCATCCATAGCTGATCTCATCCTCCATTGCCCTCTTCTCCTCCTGCCCTCAGTCTTTCCCAGCATCAGGATCTTTCTCCAATGAATCAGTTTTTCCCATCAGATGGCCAAAGTGTTGGAACTTGAGCTTCAGCGTCAGTCCTTCCAATGAATATTCAGGGTGGATTTCCTTTAGGGTTGACAGGTTTGATTTCCTTGCAGTCCAACGGACTCTCAACAGTCCCCTCCCAGCACCACAGTTTGAAAGCATCAGTTCTTCTGTGCTCAGCCTTCTTTATGGTCCAATTCTCACATTCATACATGACTACTGGAAAAACCACAGCTGCGACTATCCAGACAATTGTTGGCAAAGTGATGTCTCTGCTTATCTCTCTCCAAATCTCCCTAAACATTTCCATAAAAAAATATTAATTTGCAAATTTAAATTTTCCATATGACAGTAACATCAATCCATATTGAATGTAGAGCAAAGAAAGCTTTCCTGTCAAATTTGGCTGACATACCACAGGATAAATGGCAATCTGTGATCTGGAATGAAGATTGCAATAACTTGTAAAATTAAAAAAGACACACTGCTTCTCTTTTCAGAAATTTCTCTATTTGAGCTCCATCTAAAAGAAATGTCTATTTTTAACGTTTATTTTCATAAACCAAAGACTTTTTTCCTGGACACATTTCTCAAAGTGTTTCAAAAATAAATAGTAATAATATCAAAATCTTTAAAAATTATTCAACTGAAAATATACTGTTACCCTACATCTTGGGGAAAGTTACTACTTTTTAAAAAGTATGTAGCTAGCTCCTAAGCATGGTATGGAGCTATTTTTGTGCAAGCCATTCTGCCTTTCTTGTATCAGAGGAATAATAAGACAAGAATAAGTGACAACATTATTTTTGTCTTTTTGTTAGACAGTGCGGTCTGTATTGTATGTTAACGTAATGCAGTATTTTGCAGTGTGTGGTGAATTTCATTTGTGTTAGTAGTATGTTTGGGCTATGTGTGTGTGCATGTGTATGCATGTGTGTGTGTAAGGCCTGTGCGTGTGAGTACATGCATGTGTATCATTTTTATAAAAATTAATATTCTAGACATGCACTTGTTTGCTTGTAACAAGTGCTGCTTTCTGCAATAAGTTTGGTATTTTAGATTCTCATTTGGTTACAGGACCTCGAGTAGTAGTAAATATAACAGTTGTTGTGGTGCTGTCACGTTGTACAACAGTCATTGTAGTGGGGAGGTCACAGTGTATTCGGTGCTTATGCTGTGTGTAATAATACGCCAGGCCCTTTACACCTGTTAACTCTCTTATACCATCATGCAGGCATTCTTCCCCCAAACGTACGCAGAGAGCCACAGGTGGCCTGGGTAGTATGGGTAACCCTTCTATTAAGGCTCCTACAACATTGCTTTTGCTTGAACCCAGGTTCTCCTGAATTTGTGCTCAATCTCCTCCCACTACATCACCTGTGATAGCAACAGAAAGGAGAAAGCAATCTGATCACCTTTGAGATCTTTGCCTTAGGTGAAGTCATTTGTAGACTTTAAGAATCACCATTATAAAACACTTTTACTTATGGAAACATTAAGTAGATGAATGTTTTTGATTTTCAAGTATTCCAATGACTTGCTTCACTTCAGTGTAAGATAAACCCCAAAGCAGCTAGCTTGCTGTTTCTTTGTTTTTGGGACTGTAGACCACATCTTTATTTAATATTATTTAATATGTATTTATATTTATATATATATCAATTATTTAATATTATTCTTTATTTAATATTCTGATTTAGACTTTATTTTTTTAAGGAAATTGCTACTATGGGGGAGCTTCTGCTCAGCTCCGGGACTTTTTGGAGCTATTCTGAATTTTAGTGATAATTTTAGTGATAAGTGAGTGGATCCCTTTGTTCCCTCTGTGGACTGGCAGAGCCTGAGTTCTCTGGAATCATCCATGGTTGACATCATCCACTGCCCAGAGAGGCTGCATTGACCATGTCAATAGAACATGGCACCTGGGCCCTGCCTGCTTCCCAGTGACATTCTGCACATTGCTGCTTGGTTTCTTTTCAAATGACTCAGTGCTTTTTCTTTCTTGTAAACATTTTGTACAGTCTCGTAAATACTAACACATCCTTCCACATGGCCTTGCATTCTCAGCTAATGAGCTGCCTCATATTTCACAAAGAAAAGAGAAGCAATTGGATGAAAATTCCTTGGCCTTCTTTCTACCAGATCTACCCAGGCAAATTAGCATGTACCTGTATCCTTGCCTTTCTCTTTATTACAGGGATGAAATGTCCAGATTTTTTTTTTCTTTTCCATTATAATTTACCTTTAGTAATAGTGAAGTCGCCCAGTTGTGTCCTACTCTTTGCGACCCCATGGGCTGTAGCCTACCAGGCTCCTCCGTCCAAGGGATTTTCCAGGCAAGAGACTGGAGTGGGTCCCCTTCTCCAGGGGATCTTCCCAACCCAGGGATTGAACCCAGATCTCCCGCATTGTAGGAGATACTTTTACTGTCTGAGCCACCAGGGAAGTCACATGATTTACCTTTAAATTTATTTTAATTTTTTATTGGAGTGCAATTGCTTTACAATATTGTGTTTCTGCCATGTGTAACAATGTGAATCAGTCATATGTATACATATATTTCCTCCCTCTTGAGCCTCTTTTCCATCCAACCACAAACCTCCCTCTCTAGGTCACCACAGAGTGCTGAGCTGAGCTCCCCGGGCTATACAGCAGCTTCCCACTAGTTATCTGTTTAACACCTGGTAGTGGATAACCTCTCCTCTGGACCATGATCCTTAACTCACTTTGTATTCTTAAGGACTTTCCTCTTTTAATTAGTCCTCTTCTCCCCCACTTCATCAATCAGACTACCTCTTAGACATGCCCACCTCTAGGATCTCCTACTTTAAAAGACAGAATAAAATAAGCATTCAGGGCCAGCAGACACAAGTTCTACCTTCAAGACTCCTTCCTTGTGTCGCCTTCTTCATCAGACTTCTCCATGTAGAGGTGCCCCAAGACTCTCCATGACCCATGTGTCTCATCTCTTCTCCTTCCTTGAGTTTGCTTCTTCCTGCACCCTTCCTCTCTCTGTTTACTCACCTAAGTGATTCTTTTGTATTTTGTGTCTGCACATTCCTCCTGTTTAGGATGACTGCCCAGTTTGCATGTATAGCTCAAATCTCTCAGCAGAGCTCCAGACACACAGACCCAACGGTTTCCTTGACCACACCTGCACTTGCGTGTGTCATTCGGGGTAAAACTTAACCCCACTGCCTAAACTCAAAGTGTCTAAAGATGTTCACCCCATTCCTGCCCTGGCCCCTACCAAAGGTGGTCACTCCAGAAACACAGGAATCATTTTTAATGTCCATCTTTTACAGATTTTTTACAGATTTTACATATTTCTGTCACCCACGCCAGCTCTGTCATTCAGGCTTCCTTCATAGTTTCTTTTTTAGCTGAAGTATATATAGTTGGTTTAGAATGTTGCATTAATTTCTGCTGAACAGCAACTGCTTCAGTTACACAAACACATACACACACATATATATGTGTGTATATATACACACACACATTCTCTTTTTATATTCTTTTCCATTGTGGTCTATCGCAGGATACTGGACATAGTTCTCTGTGCTATGTAGTAGGAACTTGTTGTTTATCCATTCTATGTATAAAAGCTCCTTAATTAACTGTGGCAGCTTCCCAGCCCCATAGATTTCAAACAGTCTCTTGGTTGCAGAGCGACTTCTAAACACAATGCCTTACTACATGGTCTGCCTCCTAATCTCTAAGGTTGTCTCAGACCTCCCTCTCAAAGTCTGTGTCCAAATGCCTTGTAGAACACGTTGCTGTTGTTGTTGTTTAGGTCGCTCAGTTTTGTCCAACTCTTTGCGACCCCGTGGACTGTATCCCACCAGGCTCCTCTGTCCATGGGATTCTCTAGGCAAGAATACTGGAATGGGTTGCCATTTCCTTCTCCTGGGGATCTTCCCGATGCAGGGATTGAACTGACATCTCCTACATTGCAGGTGGATTCTGTACCACTCAGCCACCAGGGAATCCCTCAACTTCTTTTCTACCATGGATATTTTGGAAGGAGCATCCTCCAGTAAGCCACACAAACATTCCTTCGGGTGCATCCCTGCTCTGGCTTCCACCGTCCACCCACTTGACATTACCAGCCGGGGCTGAGGAAGGCTCGCTTGTCTCTTGCACAAATGTCAGTTCTGGTGCGCTTGCCACAGACAGGCTTTTATTCACACAGCAAATACAGATGGGCTCATGGACCCCTCAAGAGACTGTGCAGAAATTATTCTTTCCTGGTGGAGTCTGAAAAAGATGCTTAAATGTGAGGAGAATTTTTCCCTGATATATTAGTGATAGTTGGGCTTATAGCCTGAATATGCATATTTTCAGTATAGTTTGTAATCTAGGTCAAGAGAGATGATTAAAATCAGCTACATTCCATCAGCACGGAAAAAGAATTCTTAAAATTATAGTTAATAATGATGCTCAGATTCATTCAGCCACTTTCATCATAAAAGAGATTCTCCAAAATTAACAGATTAATCATAAATATATACAGTGTACAGATATGTATTGGTCATAAATTCCCCATATAATATTATCTGCCAACAAAAGTGTATCTTCAGCAAGACCCATAAACCATAAATGGGGCTGTAACTGGGACACCTCACCCACAGAATCCCTCACTGGGGATTTGATATTTGCCTTGACTGATTTAGTCATTCCACAAATATTAGTTGAAAGCCTACTTTGTACCAGGTATGGTGCTGGGTGCTGGAACATAACATGAAAAGACCAGAAAACAGACTTGCTTTCTGAACTTTTCTTGTATGTAGGTAGGGAAAAGGGCAGGAAGAGGAATATACATACATATCTATATTTATATCTATAATGTAATGTAAAGCTTTTTGAAGAAAAATCAACTGGGTAAGGAGGTAATGGGCTTCCTTGGTGGCTCAGTGGTAAAGAATCCACCTGCCAATGCAGGAGATGGGGGTTTGTTTTCTGGGTTGGGAGAATGCCCTGGAGAAGGAAATGACAACTCACTACAGTACTCTTGCCTGGAAAATCCCACGGGCAGAGGAGCCTGGTGGACTACAGTCCGTGGGGTCAGAACTGAGCGACTGAACACTCACTCAAGAAGGTAATAGCAGAGGGTGAATGGAGATTGTATTCTCAATGGGTTGCTTCTCCAGCATCTCAGATAAGGTGGTCTGGGGACAAAGGAAGATACTAGGTACAGGGCCTGCCAGCCAGGAGCATTCATGGATGTGGAAATACCAAGTGCACAGCCTGACTCTAGAATAGTCCATGCATATTCTGTGAATCTGCAGAAAGGAGGCTTTGTGGCTGAAACAAAAGGTGACTTAACAACTGTATTTTCAGGTCAAACTATTATCCACAGTTACTTACTTGAGTTTGGGACATTGGGGCTACTTGATCAAAAAGAGACTGGAAATCAGGAAGAGATTAAAAACAAGAAGAAAGAAATATGAAAAAAAGGGGGGTTAAGAAATAACTAAAGAGGATTTCTTGGTGGCTTAGTGGTAATGAGTCCACCTGCCAATGAAGAAGACCCCTGATCCAAGAATTAGATCCCTGATCCAAGAAGACCCCACATACTAAGGAACAGCTAAGCCCAGGGCAACTCCTGAGCCTGTGCTCTTGAAGGAGAAGCCACTACAGTGAGAAGCCTTTGTGCTGAAGCAGAGACTAGCCCCGACTCGCTGCACTTAAAGGAAAACCTGCACAGCAGGCAAGACTCATCATAGCCAAAAATAAATAGAATTATGAAAAAAGAACTAAAGAGTAGAAAATGATTCCAGAGTAAATGAGATCTCTGTTCATTGCCTGAACTCTAGAAAGAGAAAATGTGTTTTAGTCAAACACCATTTTGACTGGTGTTTATATTAGTCAAAAACACCAGCCCCGGGATAATATCTTTGGAAAACCATTCAATGGGAAAATAAGTTTGATATTCCCTTCATCTTGGTGACTATAAAATATTACCACATGTATCCAAATATATGAGAAGAGCCAAGATGCATTGATCCCAAAATTGTAGAAACTGAGATTGCTCTGTTCATTTTGAAACAGTTGCATTAAAAACAACAGAGATCTGATAGAATGAGTGCAGCCTGTTTAATGAGGGTAAAGAACGTGGTGTTTATTTATTTTTTTTAAAGAGGTTCCAAAATACCACGGCTTAATGATAATGAGCCACAGGTGGGCTTGGTAACATGGACTCACCCAGGTGCCACCTATGAGGAGTGGGGGAGATGGAGGCTGGATCAGAGGCACCTTGCTCAGCTCCTCACTTCGACATACACTGCAGGAAAACTCTGACGTCCAGCACCTTTCAACTGGACCTCACCACCATTAAGGACAAACATTTTCTTTGCTGCAAGGGAGAGGTAAATTTTAAATTCCATCTCACGTTAATGATGGAGAGGGCACCATTTTTATTAAAATATTGTCATGTTAGGATTTCTCTGCCACCTGGAACTTTCTTATTGCATCTTCCTTCAACTCCATGACCTCACAAAGAATAAAGCTCAAGGCCAGTCGCTATGGTCCATTTTCTCTGTGTATAAAGCTCATTTGGCATCCAGCTAACCTCACCAGTATTTTGTTGGTTTGTTTCTTCCTTGTTTCTGGCCAGCTGGTCAATGAGTTTAAGGTAGCGTTTGTCTGTATGGAAATAAATGAAGAGCAGCCAAGTGAGAACAAGCAAAAACATTTATTCTGAGTTTGCTAAAATTACAGGGAGTCTGCTGTGACTTGTGTCACAGCAGAGACACCAAGGCAGGCGGAGGAGAGGAGAGGGCAAGCTTTAGAAGATGGGGGGTTCGGTGTGTCCTGGATGGAGGGCATTGGCCCAGAGATGCTGAAAGCAGGCAAACTGTTGAAGCAGGGCATGGTGTCTTATTGATGAGGGTGAGTATTTGGCTTTCTCTGGTTGGCCCTACATTAGAAGCAGAAACAGAAATGGGGTCTGCCATCTATTTGTCAACTCCTGGTCACGAGGGGCTGATCGTTACAGATGTTAGTTGGCTTTCTGGATTGTTGTTGGACATGATGGTCTGACGTCCTTCAAGTCTGACCTTGCTGCCTATTGTAGAAAAGGGGTTTCCAGGGCAGGGTATTTCTGGTTGTGGATCGAAGTTCTACTCATGTATAGTAGTCTGGTCATCGTCCTTTTGTGCATCTGGGATCTTATCTGTAAGTTAGCTCATTTGTGGGTTTTTTGAAAATTACTGTACAGTTCCTTTACAATGTTCTTAGTTTCTTACCTCAATGCCATCAGCTATAGGTATGCGTATATCCTCCCTCTTGAGCCTCCCACCTCACCCTCATCCCACATATCTAGGGCTATTTTTTTTTTTAAGCCAGTGTTATAGCAGATGGTTTGCTCAAGGAATCTGAAGTCACTACTGTGACAGAATGAGGAATCCCACTGGTCCTCCATACTTAAAAGTAGTTTTCCCCCTGGACTTATGGAACACCACACTTCACTGGATCCATTACCACCTGACTGGTTAATTTTACTCGGTTTTCTCTCTTCATCTATTTCTAATGAATACACTTTGTGAGGACCAAGGATTTGGTCCTCATATTTTCTTTTCTTTCCTCTACCTTTTTTCCTTAGTAATGCCTCTAGTTTCAGAACTTTCATGTATCCTGTACACTGAGGACCCTGAAAACCATGTCCTCAAATAATAGGTGTCCTGAACTCCATAAATGTAAAATGTAACTGAATCTTTGCCATCTCCATTAGACTGTCTGGAAAGCATCGTGGACTTCTTGGACAGTATAAAACTATTTAGTTCCACCTCACAAGCACTGTCCACCCCTACTTCCTACTCATCCATCTTAACACGGGCTGCCTTACCACCATAGACTGTGGCTTAAACAACAGAAATTTGTCTCCTGACAGTTCAGAGGCTGGGATTCTAAGGTGAGGGTCCCAGCAAGGGCCAGTTCAGGCAGGAGCCTTCTTCCTGGCTTGCAGACGGCCAGCTTTGCGCCCAGTGCCCATGTGCTGTTCCTGGATCAGGGTATGGAGAGGAGCACTCACTGTACCTTCCTCTTATTGTGGGAAAAAAAAATGAATTGAAATCACTCAGTCCTGTCTGACTCTTTGAAACCCCATGGAATTCTCTAGGTTAGAATACTGGAGTGGGTAGCCATTCCCTTCTCTAGGGGAATCTTCCCAACCCAGTAATCCTACAATGGGGCCTCCCAGGTGGCTCAGTGGTAAATAATCCATTCTACCTGCAATGAAGGAGACACAAGGGATACAGGTTTAATCCCTGAGTCAGGAAGATCCTCTGGAGGAGGAAATGGAAATCCACTCCTCCACTCCAGTATTCGTACTTGGGAAGCTCCATGGACAGAGGAGCCTGGTGGGCCACAGTCCAGAGGGTCATAAAGAGACACGACTGAGCGACTGAGCACGAATGCAATCCCTACAATACTATGAGGACCTCACCCTTATGTCGCCACCTGGACCATTCAAACCCTCAAATGGCCTCCTCTCCAAACCTTCAAGTTAGAGTTTCAACATACACAGTTAGGTGGAGGGGACACAGCGAGTGCTCAGCAAGACCCTAGTGAGTGACACCCATTCCCTCAGTCATTCAAGCTGGTGCCTAGAACACTTGATTCCTCTCTTCAAGTCCATGTCCAGTCCATCAGAAAATGCCAGCTTTATCTCCAGCACATGCTTCATGGCCAGACACGTCTCAGCATTTCTGCCTGTGATATCTTGGTCCAAGCCGCCATAATTCCCTGGATACCAGCGGCTTCCTAACTGTGGAGGACGAAATGGCACCCCACTCCAGTATTCTTGCCTGGAGAATCCCATGGACAGAGGAGCCTGACCAGCTACAGTCTATAGGGTTGCAAAGAATTGGACATGACTGAGCAACTTACCACCGCCACAGCTTCCTAACTGATTTTCTTTTCTCCAGTCTTTCCCCGTATGGTTGTTTTTTTTATGTTTTTTTGTTTGTTTGCTTTTAAACTTTTCATTTTGCTTTAATAGCATAGCTGATTAATGATGGTTTCATGTGAACAATTTAAGTGACTCAACCATACATAGACATGCTTTCCCTGTATAGTTGATTTGTTTTCACAGCATGGAGGATTTTACTAATGCTATCTTCCTTATATAAAATCTAATCATTCCTTTACTTCCCAGTTCACATGGCAAAATAGGATTTTTCTCTGGCAGGTGAAGCCCTGTATGATCTCATTCCTGCCTCTTAGACATCATAGGTCCTCCTCTATCCTTTGTTTCACTAGATATGATTCTCTAATGTAACTAAGAATTTGTGTCTCAGCAACATGCAACCTGCTGTTCCTTCTGCTTGATTCCCTCTTTCCCAAGGTTTCCACAAAGCTTTCTACTATTTGTCTTGAAGCCGGCAATCAAATATCATCTTTTCCAAGAGGTCTTCCCTCCCTTTAAGAGACTCACAGACTTTCTCTAGCACACCCCCCTGCTATGTCGTCATTGTAGTACTGAGTCCTTGAAACAGTGTTGTCACTAAGTTCTTTGTGGCAATGAATTCCGTTTCTGACTCACTTGACATAATCACTGAACTGAGAACGTACTGGACTCAGAGCAAAGACTGAACAAATATTTGTTGATATATCAAGAGAAACTATGGTTGGAAGAGTTCAAAGAAAAAATAGTGAAAGAGAAGCAGTATGCAGGTTTCTTTAAGATATAGAAAGGTAGGCTGCCTTCTGCAGATAACAGCTGGCCGCTATGATGTTGATTGTCTGTAAAACAGTTGTGGGTCATCGGGAGAAAAGAAACCTTTGGCTTCTTCTGTCCCTCCAGAGTTTCACCTGGGGAAATAAACAGAGGTAGAGGAATTTTGATTGATTCTGCCAAGGGTTAGCCATTCAGAAGCAGCAGTAATTAATTAAGGAACTAAAATGTAAGTACAGATAATCCCTCGCCTGAGGTGGAGCTCAGCACCAAGGCTGGAAATGGGTAAGAAGCAGCCTGGCTCTAAATTACAAAGGGCTTTAATAATATAATAAGATTGTTCAGCAACTACTGCGTGTGTGCTCAGTGGTGTCTGACTCTTCATGACCTTATGGACTATAGCCCACCAGGCTCCTCTGTCCATGGAATTCTCCAGGCAAGAATACTGGAGTGAGTTGCCTTTTCCTTCTCAAGGGGATCTTCTCAATCCAGGGGTTGAATTGGTGTCTTTTATGTCTCCTGCAATTGCAGGTGGGTTCTTTACCACTGAGCTACCTGGGAAGTTCTTACAAAGCACTTTAAAAGATGTGTCAAAATTTGCTGAGGGATGAACTCTCCAATCAGATGTTAACAGCTGAAGACGGGTGGAGACTGGTTGGTTGCAGCAGTTGCCAAAGAATCAGGCCTCATGTTAATGTGTTTCAATTTTGGTATAATTGGAAGAGCATTGATCTTGACGTATATATGTGTGTATGTGTATAAATTAATTAACAAAAAAGGATTGTTAATCCTACAGTCTCCATCCCAATTTACCTTGAAAAATTTCAGGTGTTATTGACTATTGCAACCAAATATGTAAGATCTCCACAAAAGGAGATTCTATCCAGCAGTAAAAAGTATAAAACCTCATATAGAGAGGGGAATTAATCCCAGACAAAGAAAACATTTGGCTGATTAGTTTGAGCCAGTTCAGTGACAGCTCATGTCAACATGTCACAAGTGGATTTCTATTCTCTATATTTTCTTCTGTTGATGGGTCAGCTTTAAATTGGGCTTCCCTGGTAGCTCAAAGGTAAAGAATTTTCCTGTAATACAAGAGACCTGGGTTTGATCCCTGTGTCAGGAAGATCTCCTAGAGGAGGGCATGGCAACTCACTCCAGTATTCTTACCTGGAGAATACCATGTACAGAGGACCCTGGGAGGCTGTAGTCCATAGGGCTGCTAAGAGTCAGACACAACTGAAGGGTCTCAGCGTGCAGGCATCCTGCTTTAAATTGTGGGCATTGTCATGGTCACACTTTAAAAGCTAGGAAGGTTGTTGGTTTTTATGAAATGATTAGTTACAGACAGTCATATAACCATGATGATATCAGGGTTGGGAAACTCAAGTCATGCACTCAGGCAATGCCATAAGGAGAATGCCCTGAAAACACAGACATTGTTCCTACTTGTGCTATAAAGTGCTCAAGGCAGCACAGAAAACATGGCTTAAATTAAGCAATTTTTTTTTTTTTCAAATTGCAAAGACTTAAGTTGTAGCTGTGTCAGCTGCACCAAGGGAGGAGCTGCTTCTTAAGATTAGATTCACTCAAGAGGCTGTTTCTCAGCTGGAAGGGTGAGGGGAGGGTTTTCTTTTGCATCAAAACTGACTGCTTAAACCTGCTTTGTCACCTTTGAGAATTTTCTTTTCCATCTTTAATGTTGTTGGTGTTCAGTTGCTAAGTCGTGTCCGACTCCACCCCCATGGACTGCAGCACACCAGGCTTCCCTATCCTTCACCATCTCCCAGAGATAGCTCAAATTGATGTCCATTGAGTTGGTGATGCCATCCAACCATCTCATCCTCTGCCGTCTCCTTCTTCTCCTGCCCTCAATCTTTCCCAGCATCAGAGTCTCTTCCAGTGAGTCAGCTCTTCGCATCAGGTGGCCACAGAATGGAGCTTCAGCGTGAGTCATCCCAGTGAATATTAGGGGTTGAGTTCCTCTATGACAGACTAGTTTGTTCTCCTTGCTGTCCAAGGGACTCTCCTTCTCCAGCACTGCAGTTTGAAAGCATCAGTTCTTTGGTGGTCATTTGTAACAATTATTATCTAATGGTGCACGATAGTCAGCCTCTGTATAGGTGGTTCTGCATGCAGATTCAATAAATGTTCAAGAAAATAAATCCCGAAAGTTGAAAAAAGCAAAACTTCAATTTGCCATGGCCAACAACTATTTACATAGTGCTTGCATTCTATTTACAACTACTTACATAACACTTACTTTGCATTAGTTGCTTTAAGTCGTCTAGAGATGATGATAAGTACCCTGGAGAAGTGTATAGCTTATATGAAAATACGACACAATTGTATGTTGATATAAGGGACTGGATATTCTTGGATTTTGGTGTCCTTGGGTGGTCCTAGAACCAAAGCCCAGTAGACACCTAGGGTCGACTGTACTCTTAAAACATTTTTTTCATAGTATAAAATGATGAGGTTTCCCTGGTGGTTCAGTGGTAAAGAATCCTCCTGCCAAGCAAGAGACGTGAGTTCAGTCCCTGGGTAGGGAAGATCCCCTGGAGGAGGAAATGGCAACCCACTCCAGTATTCTTACCTATAGAATCCCATAGACAGAGGAGCCTGGCAGGATACAGTCCATAGGGTCACAAAGAGTTGGACATGATTGAGCGATTAACAGTTTTTCACATAAAATAACGATGTTGATATTATAGACAGTCTTGCATGTTTTCTATTTTTTACTGTTACTTACTTTAAGAATTTCAATTAGCTTTTGCATCTTAGGAGTATTATGACTTTTTTATGGTTTATCACAGGATATTGATTGTAGTTCACTGTGCTATATAGAAGGACCTTACTATTTATCCATTTTGTATTAAAACATAGTAGTGTGTGTGTATATCTGCTAGTCCTAAACCCCCAACCCATCCCTCCCCCATGCCCCTTGCCCAACATTAATTTAAAATAGCACACTTGATTTCCAAGATGTTCATGTTTAGAGAAAACCTTGTATTCATTCTCTTTTTGCTTATCTCTTACTGTGACCTGTAAGTAAACATTTCAAATAATTGAAGAGCTGCTCATCTATCTATATTCTGATTTTTCCTCTTTACTTGAATGCTATGGAATATGCTTTCTTTAATAAGTCATTTGTATTTCCTTTAAAAAAAAAAACACTTTCCAAGCTTAACTTGTCTCTTAAGAAAGGAAGATGTTCAGATAAAGTTTGCCAGCAGCTTCCACAAGAGTCAAAATGACAGTTGTATCTCCCTTGTGCTCTAATGCCTTGCCAGAGATGAGAGAGAGTCAGAGAGTGAAGGAGAGGCAGAGCCAAAGAAACACAGAGGCGTGCTCACTGTTGGACCAGTGGGGAATCATACAGAACAATACAGAAGACAAAGCACTGAGCCAGTTAATTATACCTGCAATATTTAACCTGGTGGGTAATGTGTACTTTAGATATACTGTGTGCACTTACGTTTCTAAGATACTTCAATTAGGGTATGTTATATAAAGTTCTTTGGTCTATTTATGCAGATCATTTGCCTTTGGCTTAATTAATGGTCTCGCTCTTTCCCAGAGGGGCATGTTTGGCAGAAGAAAAAATTCCACTGGGTGAAAATCAGACTTTGTAAGCGACATGTGTCAGGTTGTGTGTTTTTCCCCTAATAGCACCACCGTTAGGGACTTGACCGAGATGCCCAAGAAGTCTTCATTATTGAGAATTTATGTTTCTCTGGTGGCTTCCATTCACAAAATGAGCCTCGGCCACATATTAAAGATTGATAGCTGATGCCACTTTATTGCTGCTGGTCTGTTCAGCATCTCTTTTCACAGAACACAATCTGCATAATTAGAATATAGCCCAACTTCTGTATCTGGTGCAACAGGAGTGTAAGGATGTCACACTCTTCCTAGGGTTTCACATGCCAACCTTCATAACACAAATGTGATAACAACACTCCTTCAATTTTATAGTGGAATAGGCACACTGGATAGTGTTCACGAAACTAAAAGTGAGACAGAGGAAAGATATGAATTTATTAAGAGAAGCAAAACATCACATTAACTTAGATGTCAAGTAAAATTTGGGGGGAATTTACTACAGCAGGAAATGACCATATCTGTAGCATCACCAAAAGTAATTGCAATACAAATGAGACAGCTTGTTTCATATAAACCAGCCCACAAACTATTCATAGTATTGCTCTACATTTTCCATTCATATTTTTCCCATCATTCATTTCTGTCCCATTTAACTAAATCTCCTAAAGAGATTTTTAAGGTATCTTCTAAAATACCCTCACGTGGTATCTCTGTCATTTGTGAAAATGTCGTTTTACATATGATAATATTAAGGGATTACAAAAAATGAAATGTGAGGCCAGCATTTAATTTAGTGATATGATATGTACATTGGTAACTCATAAATCCAGCCAGACTTGATTAAGTGCTAACAATATGCATAATGTGTGTGTCAGTCATGTCCAACTCTTGGTGACCTCATGGACTACAGCCCACAAGTCTCCTTTGTCCATGGGATTTCCCAGGCCAGAATACTGGAGTGGGTTGCCATTTTTGCCATTTCCATCTCCAGTGGATCCTCCTGACCCAGGGATTGAATCCATGTCTCCTGCAGTGGCAGGTAGGTCCTTCACCAGCTGAGCCATCAGGGAAGTCCACCCTATACATAGAAATATCTTAAGTATTAAAAGGAAAATGAATGGGCTGCCTCAAGTTGGTTGGAGTAGCAGATCTGCTTTGAATTAGTCATTTAGATTCAGAACCTTCTTGGTAGGGTCTATGTTGATTTAAGGCTATTTTGTTGTCTTTGAGGGAAAAAATGTTTGTTGTATTTCTTATAGGGAATTGGACTTGAAAATTTCCAATTTTGTGTATATTTTTGACCATGTCTTTAGAATGTTTTCATAGGAAAAAAATCTAAGTTAAAAACATTATAAAATAAATTGAGGTTTTATATATTAAGGTATTCACTGAAAAGAAAATTGCAACAGACTCATTGAACAGGAGGCAAGCATGCTCAAATTGCTCTTTCAACAGCATGATTACTGATTTGAGAGTTTTCATCTGAAAATGTATGTGCACACATATACTTGCACAGAGATATTTAACTGTACGTATATATTTTACATCTTCATCCTTGTCTCTGCCTATGTCTATATCCATATGTGTGTAACAGTTTATATGACTGACCATCTGTATCTAATTATATCCCTACAGTGAGATTCCTCTGTGAGTTAGGTTTGTACTCTGACTTTTTTACTGAGCAATATGTCATAGATATTCTTCCAGTCATTAGACACACAAAATATATATGTCTCTGTTTATAGGTAGATATATGATGAGTAGATAGATGTACAACATTATTTTCCTAACTACTCAGTATCCTATATGATGGCATTTCATGTTCATTTTGCTAAGATTCATTAAAAATTATATAGATTACTTAACAAACTTTATTATTATCAGTTCAGTTCAGTTCAGTCGCTCAGTCGTGTCCGACTCTTTGTGACCCCATGAATCACAGCACGCCAGGCCTCCCTGTCCATCACCAACTCCCGGAGTTCACTCAGACTCACGTCCATTGAGTCCGTGATGCCATCCAGCCATCTCATCCTCGGTCGTCCCTTTCTCCTCCTGCCCCCAATCCCTCCCAGCATCAGGGTCTTTTCCAATGAGTCAACTCTTTGCATGAGGTGGCCAAAGTACTGGAGCTTCAGTTTTAGCATCATTCCTTCCAAAGAAATCCCAGGGCTGATCTCCCTCAGAATGGACTGGTTGGATCTCCTTGCAGTCCAAGGGACTCTCAAGAGTCTTCTCCAACACCACAGTTCAAAAGCATCAATTCTTTGGCTCTCAGCCTTCTTCACAGTCCAATTCTCACATCCATACATGACCACAGGAAAAACCATAGCCTTGACTAGACGGACCTTAGTTGGCAAAGTAATGTCTCTGCTTTTGAATATACTGTCTAGGTCGGTCATAACTTTTCTTCCAAGGAGTAGTGTCTTTTTATTATTATAAGTAGTGCTTTTATGTATGTCTTTATTAATTGATTAATTTCCTTAGCTTCTTCCTATACTTTTGATTTATTGATAAGATATAGTGTATGAATATTGCAAATATTTATACATATTACTCAGTTGTCTACAAAAATGTTGAATCACTGATATTTCTACTTCTTCTTAATGTGTATTATCATTGTGAGTAAAATTTTTTCACTCAAATAAGTGAAAAGTTGGTAGTTCTTTGTTTACATTAATTCATTTTTTCATTTGAAAAATAACTTTTCTATTCATTCCCTGTTTTGTATGTTCAATGGCTTTTAAATATGAATTTTTCATTTTTCTACCATGATA
Source organism: Aepyceros melampus (assembly GCA_006408695.1). NCBI lineage: Eukaryota > Metazoa > Chordata > Mammalia > Artiodactyla > Bovidae > Aepyceros > Aepyceros melampus. The sequence goes on from SJXQ01010419.1 coordinate 50,688, forward strand.
ATTATTCATTATATGATAATTTTAATATAATATGGATATTTACCTACTATCATAAATGAGACACACTTTTTTGCCTGATTTTATTTTTTTATACTTTATGCTTTTAAGAAAATTTAGAGTTTCCCTAAGAAAAATCTTAATGTTCATATAGTTAAATTCAACATTTTTTCTATTTATGATTTTACCTTCATGCTTAGAAATGACTTTGTGATATAGATTATTTATATAATGTATGTACCATTTATATTTTCATTTAATTTTTATACTAAAATATCTGTGTAAACACAGATTTTTTTTTTTCAGTTTAGGTCTAAGGTTTCTTAATAACTCACCAGTAGTCTCAACATAAGTTTTCACATAAGACTTAACTGTAACCTTGAAATGCCACATTTTTTATCTACTAGGCTTACATATTCTTGCCTAGAGAATCCCATGGACAGAAAGGCTTGGTGGGCTACAGTCCACGGGTCGCAAACAGTTGGATACGACTGAGCGACTTCACTTTCACTTTCAGGCTTACATATGTGTATGTGTGAACATACAAACACATATATGACTTCTATGACTATCACATAAATCATTCTTTACAATTAAGTGCTAATGTGCTTCCCAACTGGCACTAGTGGCTAGTCATAAAGAACCCGCTTGCCAATGCAGGCCACATAAGGACATAGGTTCAATCCCTGGGTCAGGAAGTTCCCCTGGAGAAAGAAATGGCAACCCACTCCAGTATTCTTGCCCAGAATATTCCATGGACAGAGGAGCCTGGTGGGCTACAGTCCCTGGGGTAGTAAAGAGTCAGACATGACTGAGCACATACTTTTGAAAATTTGTAAATTTATAAACACATATGTATGTGTGCTTATACATTCAAATAATAATATACATTTCATATACTGCATGTAATTTGTGAGTGGATAGATCATAAAATTGAATCAGATTCTTATTTTTCTAATGTATTTAACTGATTTATTTGGATTCAATGGTAAAGCAGTCAGGTCAAGAGGACATTTGGCACAGTGCATGAATTATTCCACTTAAGAGAAAATAAATGTAAGTTCCAGTGGAATCCCTGCACAGGTCAAATACTTCCACATTAGCTTTGCTGCACACTCTTTCTCTAATAATACGCTGATAATCCAGCAAGCCAAGGGCTCACCGCATGCTGCCTCTCTTAAGCATCTCCTGATGCCATCATTATTCTAATCTGGTGCCAGCCATGATCAGAATGTATATTCACATCATCTACTTAAAGCAATTCTCTGGAGGATGTTTTGAATGCCCTGTGTTCAGATAACATATAGCACTCAAATGCATGAATATATCTGGGCAAAAGTAAGTGGAGAAAGAACAGATGTTTAGAAGGGGGCAGAGGTGGGGAAGGAAGACCAGAGCCTTCAAGTGGATGTGTTGTGGAGTGTTATTCTTCATCTTTATCTTCGGTTTATACTCATGAGGGGCAAGAAACAGGCTGCAACTGGTGTTTGCACTAATTCCGAGATGACTGAAAAAATGTGAACTTCAGGTAGGCTGACAATGTCTCCAGGGCTGTGTTTGGACACCAGCGTGCGCCCTTGTCGCCTGCACGTGTGTGAAGGACAAGTCTCCCTGAATAATAATTGCACCTTCCTCCTTGCAAAGTGCCAACTTTGGTTTGTTTCTGTCATTGTCTCTCCTTAAAAGCATGCCCTCTTGTAAGCACTGTTCCTTCATTAGACACATTCAGACAGCATAGTTTCCGTGTTGAGAAATAAACTAAAGCCATAAGGGACAACTTCAACTCCAAAAGTAGGGAAGTGAGGGCTCAGTTATCAGTGGTACAAAGAGATTCGCATCAGGGTTCCTTAAATGATGATTTTCCCTCTATACTTGTGAGCAGTTTCAGTCTCCCCCATCCCCGCCCCTGTCACATTGTTCACTCTTTGGCAGAGAAAGAGAATGGAAAGCACAAAACAAAATTAAGAAAATCTTAAGTACTTTAAAATAAAAAGGGAATTTCTTGGAAAATGATAAAATGTAAAGGATGTTGATTTAGTTGCAGTGAAGTGAAGTCTCCATGAAATACACAAACATAAATGGATACTGGAAATCTGAAAAAAAAAAAAAAAGATTTAGAAAGTCCCTTTTTATAAGAAATAAGATTATACAGAAACTATCTTTTCTTTTGTTGGCATATAACTGCTTTACAATGTTGTGTTAGCTTCTGCAGTAAAACAGTGTGAATCAGTTGTAAGTATACATATATCTGGGGCTTCCCAGGTGGTGCTAGTAGTAAAGGACCTACCTGCCAATGCAGGAGACGTGAGTCACGGGTTCAGTCCCTGAGTTGGGAAGATCCCCTGGAGGAGGGCATGGCAACTCACTCCAGTACTCTTGCCTGGAGAATCCCATGGACAGAGGAGCCTGGTGGGCTACAGTCCTTGGTGTCCCAAAGAATAGGACATGACTAAAGCAATTGAGCACTCACGCATACATATATCCCTTCCTTCTTGAGCCTCCCTTCTCCTTCTCGCCTCCATCCCACCCCTCTAGATGAGCACTGAGCTGAGCTCCCTGTGCTATACAGCAGCTTCCTGTTAGCTATCCATTTTACACATGTTAGTGTATATACGTTAATGCCCACCCTCCCCTTCCCACTCTGTGTCCATATGTCCGTTCTCTGCATCTGTGTCTGTATCTTTAAAAAATGCCTGAGATACTGGCGTTGGGAAGCATCCTTGATATTTTGCCAGGACCTGCTTCTTCTACTTCTTTCCTGTCTTTTTCCAAATCATTTACCAACCAAGATCCAGCTCCATCCTGGTGTTGTCTGGTACACCATGTTCTCTCATCATTTTGCATATTACGAAGTCCACAGTTCATATGGTACACAATTTTATATTAATAATTATGTTAAAAATTTAATATATAAGTTCTACCTATATTTGACATATATTACTTTTTCAGGTTATTTTGCTTCTGTGTTTTTTTTCCCCATGTTTTTTGCTAGAACAGTTGACCAGCAAGGATGGTGAAGTGTGCTTATTGTTATTGGGACACACCGGGACACGCATGTGGTGGTCACTAAGGTAGCATCCAGCAGGCTTCCTCTCACTTTATCTATCCAGGAGAGGTTCCTGAACTGACCATGGACTTGACCCAACTTAATGGATACCCATGCTTTTGTTATTCATTAAATATCTACATGACTTTTCAACTTGAAAAGGCACCCTGTGTAATGACATAAACAGAGGCTATGAAATCAGAAAGACCTGGGTTGGTGTCTTGACTTTACCAGGTAGAAATTATATGATCTTGAGAATAGCATTCGTTTGAATCTCAGTTTCTTAATCTGTCACAAGTGAGGGGAAATTCTACCTCATTTAAATATTCTAAGAGTTTGAAACCTGCATTTTGAAATTGCAAGTAAAAAGCATAAATATGTAAGATTCCAAATGAATAGTAGGTGTTATTACAAATCCTAAAAATCAAAAAAGTTAAGAAAAACTTAAGTCAATAAAGGAAATAGTCTTTGTAGAAACACACTAATCAAATAATCACACAAATACATGTAAAATTCTGCCAATAATAAAAGTGCTGCTGAAATGCTCAGAGTAGGAAAGCGGGATGCAAGATGAATGGAGATGATGGTACTGATGCAGGCAGGAAAGTGGGGAACCACAGGAAGCTAGCAGGAGTTGGTAGCAGGTTAGACAAGGTGAGGTTGAATGGAGAGAAGCAGACCAATTCAAGGCTATTTTCAAAGTAAAGTCATCAGATTAATGAGGGATTGTGTATATAGAGAGAACAGAAAGAATCATTGTTAAGTTTTTCAAGCATTTCTCTACAACCATAAAGCTAATTATTAGGCAGAAATCTGGGAAAGGAAGTCTATTTGGTTAAAACAAGTTGAACTTGAGGTGCCTTTCGGATGTCCAAAGGAGACATCAGGTCGGCAGCTAAAACACAGCGGAATTGACTGGACGAAGGGTGAAATCTGTGCAGTGACTCGTGCTTCTGTGGTTGTAGAGAGGAAAAATAAGACAGACAAGGGGCAAAGACTGAAGCTTTGATAACTGAGCACAGGAAGGTGTGCCTGCCAGGGAGAGAGAGGGTGGGCATCAGAATTTAAAAGAAGGAGACCGAGGGAGATTGTATCAGTGAAGCCACAGGAAAAGAACGTTACAAATGAAGCCATGGGAAAAGCATGCTATGAGAGTCAGCTCATCATTCCAGTGGCTTGGATGGTAAAGACCCCACCTGCCCTTGGTTCTATCCATGGGTCAGTAATTTCCCCTGGAGAAGGAAATGGAAACCCACTCCAGTATTCTTGTATTCTGGTGGGCTACACACAGTTCATGGGTCACAAAGAGTCAGACATCCCTGAGCAATGACATGTTTAAGTAGAAAAAATGCAGAAACTATCTTACTGTGGTTGATACAACAGAAGTCACATGAGATTTCAGCGAGTTGCACAGCAGGGAGAGATGAATTTGGAGGAATCTGGACTGTCTTTGGATGAGGATGGGATGGAAGATGGGGCCAGGAGACAGCTGGGTGATGACGGTGTTTTTAAAAAAATTTTACTGCAAATGAGGTAGATGGATTTTTTTTATTTGCACAATTCATCTCATGACCCTTGGTCTTTTCTCTGTGTTCTGCCTTTTCTCTTTTAAATGTCACATTTAGGAATGAACTATTTCCTTATGGCTTGCTCCTTCTGGAATCTTCTCCATTCTATCTCCCAGCGTTTTGGAAGGGCAAGACCCTTAATTCTCCTTATAAATCACATCTTTATCCCATGCCTCACAAACCGTTTGGGGGTGAATCCCACTGGCTGCATCGTCAAAATGCATTCAGAATGAGAAAGCTTTCATCATCTTCCCCAGAAGACTCTCTGGCCCAAGGCATCTTCATACTTCATTTGAACAATTTCAGCATCTCCCTAGGTTCCCTCAGTGCCTAGTCTTGCCGCTTCCCCCAAACCAGTTCTCAATAGCACAGCCAAATAGGTCCTTTTAACACACATTTTCATTCTTTTACGTATGCAGTCGCTAAGTTGTGTCTGACTCTTTGTGACCCCACGGACCCTCCAGGCTCCTCTGTCCACGGATTTCTTACTGGAGTGGGTCACCATTTCCTTCTCCAGGGGATCTCCCAACTCAGGAGGCGAACTCCTGTTTCCTGTGTCTCCTGCAGTGGCAGCTGTGTTCTCTCCCACTGAGCCACCTGAGAAGTCCAGCAGAAACTATCATAGGGCAGACACTGTCCAGTGACTGTATCACTGTCCTATGGCTAACAACTCAAACAGTGCCTCATACGTTGTAGATGCTCATTGAATATTAATGAGGAAGGAAGACCGCTATGGGACTGAAAAGGAAAGATACAGACTGTGAGTATGAGCTGAGTGTGGAACCCGTGGAAGTCCATCACTGAAACAGTGGATGACAAAGTCCAGTAAAAGGAATCAATGAGTAACCACAGGTATAAAGAACACCTGCAGAGACGGAGGTGGGAAGACAAGAGGAAGTTTGAAGATTGCAGATTTATGCCAGGTACCTTAGAAAATCAAAGAAAATGAGAACTGAATAACTCTCTAGTGGTTTGTCTAATAGAGGTGGTTGAGGATGTTGAAAGTAATTATTTACAGAGAAGTTACTTAAATGTAAGTGTGGGGACAGGATCGCACTAGGCTGAGATGATGATGAGATATAACTCATGGCTGATTCATGTCAATGTATAGCAAAATGAATACAGTATTGTAAAGCAAAACAAACTAAAAAATAAAAAGTAATTAAAAAAAAAGAAAATGAAAAAGGAAATGAATGGAAGAAATGCTGAGAGTACTGGTACACTGGGAACTCGTGATCACAGAAGAAAAAATTTTAATTCTACCATTTCTTTTTGCTGTTAGATAGAAACTGAGTAATATAACTACAAGAAGAGGGGGAAATGACTGTATCATAATGCAAGTTCTTGTTGCGCCATTAACCAGATCTCTGCTCTTCTGTGAATGGACTGTAGTGTGGAGGTATTACTCTCAGCTTAGACCAGTCCCCTGCAGTCAGGAGCAGTTTCACGTGCTTACAGCATTGCACGGTACAGAGGTTAACACTTTTTATGTGGCTCATGCTGTGTACATAGTAGGAATACCTGTCCTCCAAGAATTCTTACACATCTGACTAGGAAGATGTATTATATCCATTGCAGAATTGTTAGTAATAGCAAACAAAATAGAAACAGTCTCAATCTATCCACAAGAGACTGAGGATATATAATAGAATTAACAATGAAACATTACTCTGCAATTTAAAAAGAACTGTAACCACAAGGAGACTTCATCCATCCATAAACCTAGTCTCTATCTGAAAAGGCTGACTTGCTCTGGCCCTTTCATATATGTAAAGAGTGTCTTCTGTCATCATTGCTGTGTTGCCTCTTTCTGATTGTTTGGTCACTCAGATGGTAAAGAATCAGCCTGCAATGTGAAAGACCTGGGTTCGATCCCTGGTTGGGAAGATCCCTGGATAAGGGAATGGCAACCCACTCCAGTCTGACACTGTTTCTACTGTTTCCCCATCTATTTCCCATGAAGTGATGGGACCAGATGCCATGATCTTTGTTTTCTGAATGTTGAGCTTTAAGCCAACTTTTTCACTCTCCTCTTTCANCACAAGCTGGAATCAAGATTGCTGGGAGAAATATCAATAATCTCAGATATGCAGATGACACCACCCTTATGGCAGAAAGTGAGGAGGAGCTAAAAAGCCTCTTGTTGAAAGTGAAAGAGGAGAGTGGAAAAGTTGGCTTAAAGCTCAACATTCAGAAAACGAAGATCATGGCATCTGGCCCCATCACTTCATGGGAAATAGATGGGGAAACAGTAGAAACAGTGTCAGACTTTGTTTTTTTGGGCTCCAAAATCACTGCAGATGGTGACTGCAGCCATGAAATTAAAAGGCGCTTACTCCTTGGAAGAAAAGTTATGACCAACCTAGATAGATAGTATATTCAAAAGCAGAGACATTACTTTGCCAACTAAGGTCCGTCTAGTCAAGGCTATGGTTTTTCCTGTGGTCATGTATGGATGTGAGAGTTGGACTGTGAAGAAGGCTGAGCGCAGAAGAATTGATGCTTTTGAACTGTGGTATTGGAGGAGACTCTTGAGAGTCCCTTGGACTGCAAGGAGATCCAACCAGTCCATTCTGAGGGAGATCAGCCCTGGGATTTCTTTGGAAGGAATGATGCTAAAACTGAAGCTCCAGTACTTTGGCCACCTCATGCGAAGAGTTGACTCATTGGAAAAGACTCTGATGGTGGGAGGGATTGGGGGCAGGAGGAGAAGGGGACGACCGAGGATGAGATGGCTGGATGGCATCACGGACTCAATGGACGTGAGTCTGAGTGAACTCCGGGAGTTGGTGATGGACACGGAGGCCTGGCGTGCTGCGATTCATGGGATCGCAAAGGGTCGGACATGACTGAGCGACTGAACGGAACGGAACCCACTCCAGTATTCTTGCCTGGAGGATCCCACAGACAGAGGAGACTGGAGGACTATATAGTCCATGGGATCGCAAACAGTCAGACACGACTGAGCGACTAATGGTTCTTTGAACACCTGGAAAGTTATTGGAACTGCTGGGCTCCAGTTATTTCATTTCCCTAAATCATACATATGACTCCATTTTGTCTAGAAACAGATTAGGAGTAGCAAGTATTTTTCAAAAAGGGAGTGAAGCAGGGGCATCTGGTGAGCATTGAGTGCAGCAGTCCAGTAACCAGGCTTTTAGTATTTCTCTTGGCTCCTTCCAGACGATTGTGTCTGCACAGATCCTGTAGCCAGATATTGCAGGACCGTAAATCAGATGGATCCCTAGGATGGGGAGATTATACCTGGGTTACAACTTCTGAATCCCAGCTGGAACTCTCTCCTGAGTTTTCTCCAATTCACAAATATCACCATTTGCTTTTGTGCAATCTAGGTGTCTAGTTTGCAAACCAACATGCGGGTTTGCGATGTGTTGGCTCCGAAGTCCCAATCATTCCTAGTGTATGAATCTTTCTAATCTTGAAATGACCTTACCATGGCTTTTATTTTTTGTTTTGTTTTTATTAAATAAAATACCCAAAACAGTTTAGCCCAAAGTGCGTCTAGACTTTTCACTTGCAAACTGAGCCCTGATTGGATCAGTCTGTTTAGTCTATCAAATTTTGCTTTCCTTCATCAGTAACTCTTAATACTATTTTATATGGATAATGAAGTATATACAGTTGGTGATTGGCATGTAAAATCTGCATTCGCTAAAATATGAGAATGAGGATAAGTAAGCATAGCCAGGAAGCATGTCATGAAGTATTTAAGATCCATTATCATGTAAAATAATTTAGCAGAATCCTTCCTGAAAATTCAACCCATAATATGAGAATCAGTCACTTAAATCTCAACAAGATTTCAGGGGAAACAGTTTTCTAAGCTGTGAAGTATGAGATGGTGTCTTCAGAAAAGATACAGTACATTTTTTTTTGTCTAGAATTTCAATGGAAGAGATTATAAGAAAATAAATACATATAAATAGGTAAAACTACAAACTATATAGTAGTCAGTGAAAAATGCAAAATGTGACTCAGTAAAAATTGTAGGAATACTTAATTTTGATACTCAGATATATTGAAAGCATTCATTAGTTATTAGAGCTCTTGAACGAAAGCATATTTGAGGAGTACGTGCAAGAAAGAGATAAACTGATAGGGTTTATTTATTTTTTAAGGAAAAGATACAGAGACAGTGTAATCACTCCAAAACATTTTGGAGCAGTGTAAATAGTCAAGAATTCATACCAGAGTTCCAGAATTACATGAGGTGATGAAAAATGTGTAATGGAAGGAACTGGGATCAGAACTTCAAAGAGATACATGCTCCCACATGCACATATAGTAACATTGTTCACAGTAGCCAAGGTGGAAACAACCTAGGTGTGAGTCAGCAGATGGATGGACAGAGAAGATGTGGGGGGTGTGTGTGTGTATGCAATGGAATATTAGCTTTAATAAAGATCCCACCATTTGCAAAAAAATGGGTGGACCTGGAGGATATTATGCTAAAGTAAATAAGCCAGACACAGAAATACAAACACTGTATCATCTCACTTGTATGTGGAACCCAAAATAGTCACACTCAGAAGCAGAGAGTAGAAGAGTGATTGCCAGGGGCTAGGGGATGGAAGAATGGGAAGTCATGGTCAAAGGGTGCACCGCTGACTGGCATAAAGTAAATAGTTTCTAGAGATTACCACACAGCACTTGTAGCTAACAGTACTATATTGTACACCTAAGATTTTGTAAGAAGGTAGACCTTCTGTTAAATGTCTTGCTGCTGCTGCTGCTAAGTCGCTTCAGTCGTGTCCAACTCTGTACGACCCCAAAGACGGCAGCCCACCAGGCTCCTCCATCCCTGGGATTCTCCAGGCAAGAACACTGGAGTGGGTTGCCATTTCCTTCTCCAATGCATGAAAGTGAAGAGTGAAACTGAAGTCGTTCAGTTGTGCCCGACCCTCAGCGACCCCATGGACTGCAACCTACCAGGCTCCTCCGTCCATGGGATTTTCCAGGCAAGAGTACTGGAGTGGGGTGCCATCGCCTTCTCCTAAATATTCCTGCTACTGCTAAGTCACTTCAGTCGTGTCCGACTCTGTGCGACCCCATAGACGGCAGCCCACCAGGCTCCTCCATCCCTGGGATTCTCCAGGCGAGAACACTGGAGTAGGTTGCCATTTCCTTCTCCAACCATGCACTAAATAATAATAAGAATGAGGTGAGAGGGAAAATTGAGAGATGATGATATGTCTATTACTTTAATAGTGATAATGATTTTATAAGTGTATACTTATTCTCTAACTTATTGAGTTATATACATTAAATGTGCACAACATTTACATGCCAATTATATCTAATTAAGAATATGTATATATATTTATGTGCTGTGCTGGGCTTAATCACTCAGTAATGTCTGACTTTCTGCGACCCCATAGACTGTAGCCCACCAGGCTCCCCTGTCCATGGGGATTGTCCAGGCAAGAATACTGGAGTGGGTAGCCTATCCCTTCTGCAGGGAAACTTCCCAACCGAGGAATTGAACCAGGGTCTCCTGCATTGCAAGCAGATTCTTTACCCACTGAGCTACCAGAAAAGCCCATATATTTATGTGTGTGTGTATGTGTCTATAATGAAGGTCTTTCCAGCTGGCAGTAGTGGTAAAGAATCCAGCTGCCAGTGCAGGAGATTTAAGAGACACAGGTTCAATCCCTGGGTCAGGAGGATCCCCTGGAGGAGGACATGGCAACCCACTCCAGTATTTTTGCCTGGAGAATCCCATGGACAGAAGAGCCTGAGGGCTACAGTCCAAGGGGTCACAGAGAGTCAGATGTGACTGCAACACTGTAGCATGCATATATGATGAAAGGGTCACTAACAGAGTAATGCACTAGGAATTAAATAGGTACGTGTTTAATAGTCATATTATTAATAACAGTTTAATTTAAAAGTATTTTCCAAGGGTGGGATGATTTGAGAGAATATCACTGAAACATGTATATGACCCTCCAGGAGTTGGTGATGGATAGGGAGGGAGGCCTGGCGTGCTGCAATTCATGGGGTCGCAAAGAGTCGGACACGACTGAGCGACTGAACTGAACTGATGTATACAACCATGTGTAAAATAGATGACCAGTGCAAATTCGATCCACGAAGCAGAGGACTCAGAGTCAGTGCTCTGGGACAACCCAGAGTGATGGGGTGGGGAGTGATGTGTTGGGGGGTTGTTCAGGACAGGACACATGTACACCCATGGCTGATTCATGTTGATGCATGGTGAAAAACCACCACAATATTGTAATTAGCCTCCAATTAAAATCAATAAAATAATTTTTAAAAGTATTTTCCAGAAAAATAAAGTATATATTAAAATAATTTTGATATCTGTATTTATAAATCTATTATAAGCCTTTTTTTACAATATTGAATATTTTGAACAAAAAAAAAGTCATCTTTTGAGTAGCCTTCAGATCCTTCTAGGACACAGTCAGGAACACTTTTGAGAGTCACCTTCTACTTTCTAATTCCTTAATTCTGTGCTTTGTCACAGTTTTCATTCCATGACTGCCTAGCTCCACTGGGCTCACACTCAAGTGTCTGGAGTAGGCTTTGTCTTGTGCAGTCCCCAACTCATCCTTTTAGACTAATGTAATGCAAACTCTGCCAGCGCTGAGGCCCCTGCACCCACCCTCTGTTACCCTCTGCCTGTTAGTCCTCACAAAGAGTGTTTGTTTGTTTATATCAACCAGAATTCTATCATTTTGATGGAGAAATGCAATAACATTCTCTGCTGGCATCATTGCCTGAATGAATTGTCTTGGGGATTTAGGAAGGTCCAGTAATAGAGATAATAACATTAATCTCTCTGATTAAGTGTGCTCATTAGTTATAATTAATCTGGGAGAAGTTAACACCTTGTTATTATTCATGAGTAATATAATTATACTTGAAGATCTATTTGCAATATATTCATATTTAATATGTTAAGAGAAACACTGTGTGTGAAGCATTAACTTTCTAGTCATTTCACTAAAGCTAACTTCCCTCTGTTTAAAAGATAACTGTTTTCAAGAATTGTTTACTATTTTCAATTTTACCCCAATGCAAGCCATCATTGGGTTTCCTGGTGACTCAGACAGTAAAGAATCCACCTTCAATGCAGGAGACTTATGTTCCATCCGTGGGTTGGGAAGATCCCCTGAAGCAGGGCATGGCAACCCACTCCTGTATTCCTGCCTGGAGAACCCCATGGACAGAGGAGCCTGGGGGCTGCAGTTCATGGGGTCATAAAGAGTCAGACACAACTGAGTGACTAATTCTTTCACTTTAAAGCCATCCTTGTTGGGTAGATTTGAATATATAAGCTCTGCATTTAGTCTAAAATAGTTTTAATTATTTTTTTATTGTGAAATGATGTTTCTTCAGACCCTAACCTAAAAATACCAGAGTTGAGGTTAAAAATAAACTAGTCACAATCCAATCCAATCCTACTCCATGGAATTAACTATGTTTGGTCTTTTTCTTTTGTATTTTCAGTTCTTTGGATAGTTTTCTCCATTTTAAATAATACATCTTTCTCAAGCGTACATCCTTGTTGACATCCCACCATGAAAATCAGGGACTAAGTACCTCTCACTACTTCTGTACCATTCCCACCATCCTCTTCCCCTTTCCTATCCATTTCTAAATTTTTAATAATCTCACCGCATTTGGTTACCTATTTAACTTAAAATAATAGGCCAAAAGGAAACTTTGTAAATATTAATAAAGTGAGGATTCCTTGTTGTATTGAATGCCCCGATGCTGTTTGACATCTCACCATAACTTAAGATGTTCCTCAAATATGATCCATTTTCCATTGTTAACTTTTTCATTTTTTCATCATGCACATTTTCTCCTGTATTCTTAATGTTCAAAAAATGCTTCATGGTCATGTTTAGCCATTCATATTTCAGACTGAAGAACCAAGTTATTTGTTGGGAATATCCCCTGGAGCAGGAAATGGCAACCCACTCCAGTATTTTTGCCTGGGAAATCAGAGGAGCTTGGTGGGCTACAGGCCACAAGCTCACAAATCCTAAAAATCCTCACAAATGCTAAAGCTCACCTGCTTTAGCAGGTGGATTTTTTACCACTGAACCACATGGGAAGCCTGCCAAATGCATTCCTAATTGATATGACCAACCTGCCCCTAGACTGAGCCCACCCTAGCATGTTTTCTTCTTTGATGTGAAATTACTCTATTTAGAACTTTTTTTTAACCATCATTCAAAGGGGCATCGTAAGGGAAGAAAATCATACTTATGCTCAGTCAGTCACAGGAAACCAGAAGCAAGGCCATGTGCCAGCAGATCCTGAGACACAGTAACTGAGTGTATGTCTAAGGCTAAAGCACCATATTGCTAGGAACTGGTGAATATACACAAGTGAGGATGTCTGCTCTTAATCTCCTGCTGGGTATACGGAGAGGGAGACCTCCCTAGTTGCCCAGGGAGGCCAGTTGTAGACACTCCAGCACCTCCAAAAGGAGAATTCTTTCTTTGTGTTCACTTAGGTGTCTGTCTCATCCTCCTGGGCTTGGAAGGAGGCAGACAGACATTCACCAAAATCCAAGAAGGCCAATGTAGAATATTCCTAATCGTTATTTTGTTCCTACAATGAATATTTATTGAGTAGCTACAGTCTCTTGAGCACTTTCCTTGATAGGCAACAGAACATTGAACAACAGAGAGATGTTCTGGCAAAAACAGAGCTTGTTTAGAGAGGGATGGAGAGACAGAGAATAAATCAACAAGCCAATTGTTGATACAAATTGGGAAGAACTTGTAACAGTCAAGTGTTAGTTGTTCAATCATGTCTGAGTCTTGTGAACCCATGGACTGTAGCCTGCCAAACTCCTCTGTCCATGGAATACTCAAGGCAAGAATACTGGAGTGGGTTGCCATTCCCTTCTCTGGGGATCTTCCCAATCCAGGGATCAACCCTGGGTCTCCTGCATTGCAGGCTAATTCTTTACTGTCTGAGCCACCAGGGAAGCCCCCATAACAGTTAACCACGAGGACAAAGGGGAATGCTGTTTTGAGTAGAAGCTGTGTAGTATGGGTAGGAAGAGGTCTCTGATGACTTGATAATTAAACAGAGACCAGAGGAACTGAAGGAACAAACTGGGTTTCTTTTATCCAGGGAGAGGGAACTGAAGTCTCAGGTTCCTGAAGTAAAAGGATCCTTTGTATTTTTACCCTTCATTCAGTTTCCTTCTGACTTTCCTCTAACACGGCTTTTATCTAGTTCTGGAAACTCCATATTCTTTTTTTTTTTTTTTTAAGTATAAAAGTGAATATTTATTTATAATGAGATAATAAATGACAGGAAAACACAACATTTTCAAAGCTGATGAATAACACAAAACCTGAAAAATGTCGCTAAGCTTTTGTTTTTTACAACTTTTATTTTTGTTTTGGGATATAGCCAACCAACAGTGTTCTGATAGCTTCAGGTGACCATCAGAGGAACTCAGCCATGCATATCCGTGTGTCCATTTTCCTCCAAGTCCCCTTCCCATCCAGACTGCCGTATAGCATTGAGCAGGAATCTCCATATTCCTGATGAAAGGAAAATGAATGTCTAATGCATGCTGAATGGACCTAGGAATTAGGCTCTCTAATTGATTTAGGGTTAATACCTAAGTTCTTTAGAACATGATGCTTAAATATTGCAAATTTTAACTTTGGTTCTTGTAGGAACCCATGTTTATTCCTGGTTGCTTTCCGCACCATTGGCCTCATCTTCATGATATAAATTAGTGACTATAACCGGGGATCACATAAAGGTTTTAATTTATTTTGATTTGCATTTCCCTGATGATAAGTGATGTAGAGTATCTTTTATGTGCCTGTTGGCCATCTTCGTTTCCTTTTTGGAAAAATATTCAGTTCATCTGCCCATTTTTTAATCAAGTTGTTTGACGTTGAGTTGTATGAGTTCTTCATATATGTTGGATGTTAATCTTTTATTGGTCATATCATTTACAAATAATTTCTCCCATTTAGTAGGTTGTCTTTTTGCTTTATTTATGGTTTCCTTTGCTGTGCAAAAGACTTTAAGTGTAATTAGGTCCTTTTTTTTAATTTTTGCTTTTATTTCCTTTGCGTTAGGGAAAACTATATACCAAAAATTGATATAATTTATGTCAAACATTTGGAGAAGGCAATGGCACCCCACTCCAGTACTCTTGCCTGGAAAATTCCATGGACAGAGGAGCCTGGTAGGCTGCAGTCCATGGGGTTGCGAAGAGTCAGACACGACTGAGCGACTTCACTTTCACTTTTCACTTTCATGCATTGGAGAAGGAAATGGCAACCCACTGCAGTGTTCTTACCTGGAGAATCCCAGAGACGAGGGAGCCTGGTGAGCTGCTGTCTATGGGGTAGCGTGGAGTCAGACATGACTGATGTGACTTAGCAGCAGCAACAGAATATCAAACATTAGAACAAGACAAAAGAAATATACATTAACACACACAGCCTCAGAAGCTCCATCATTTTAAATTATTGTTTATTACATAGTCAGTATATTTGAAAAATAGTTTATACTAGAACCAAGAATTGCATTTGTTAACTTGACTCTTTGCCATGCAATTACACTGATCCAAAAGAAATGCTATAATTTATGTCAAAGAGTGTCCTTTGTCTATTTTCATCTAAGATTTTTATAATATCCAGTCTTACATTTACGTCTTTAACCCATTTTGAGTTGATTTTTGTATACGTTGTTAGAATCCTCTACTCTCATTCTTT
Source organism: Aepyceros melampus (assembly GCA_006408695.1). NCBI lineage: Eukaryota > Metazoa > Chordata > Mammalia > Artiodactyla > Bovidae > Aepyceros > Aepyceros melampus. The sequence goes on from SJXQ01010419.1 coordinate 66,056, forward strand.
ACTTATATCTGTCCAGTTTCCCCAGCAGCACTTATTGAATAGGCTGTTTTCTACACCGTATATTCTTGCTCCCTTTATCATCGATTAATTAACCATGATTGTATTGGTTTATTATGGACTCTTTATTCTGTTTAATTAATCTACACATCTGTTTTTAAGCCAGTAATCAAAAATACAATGAGATATTACCTCACACTTGTCAGAATGGCTGTTGTCAAAAAGACTACAAAAAAACAAATATTAGTTAGGATGTGCAGAAACTGGAACCCTAGTGCACTGTTGGTAGGAACATAAATTGGTGCAGATAACATGGAAAGCCATATGGCGATTTCTAAAAATCTAAACGTACTATCATATAACGCAGCAATCCCACTCCTGGGTATATGTCTGAAAAGACAAAAACACTAATTTGGAAAGATATAAGCACCCAAGTGTTCATAGCAGTATTATTTACATTAGCCAAGATTTGGAAGCAACCTAAGTGTCCATCAACAGATGAGTGCATACATATACACGGATACATACACAGTGAAATACTATTCAGCCGCAGGAAATACTGGAATTGTTGCCATTTGCAACAACATGGCTGAACTTAGAGTCTATTATGCTAAGTGAAATAAGTCAGACAGTAAAAGACCAATGCTGTATGATGTCATTTATATGTGGAATTGGGCTTCCCTGGTTGCTCAGAGGGTAAAGCGTCTGCCTGCAATGCGGGAGACCCAGGTTCGATCCCTGGGTCGGGAAGATCCCCTGGAGAAGGAAATGGCAACCCACTCCAGTATTCTTGCCTGGAGAATCCCATGGACAGAGGAGACTGGTGGGCTATAGTCCACAGGGTCGCAAAGAGTCGGACATGACTGAGCATGGAATATATGTGGAATATAAAAACTACCAAAAAGAACTAGTTAATAGAACAAAAAAGAATCAGGATTATAGAAAATAAATTCATGATAACCAGTGGGGAGAAAGAAGGCGGAGAGACATCATAGATGTAGGGGATTAAGAGGTATAAACTACTATGTATTAATATAAATGAAAGGATGCACTTTACAACACAGAGAACCTACTAATATTTTACGATAGCTATAACCTTTTAAGAATTGGGAATCACTGATTGTACCCTTGTAATGTTATAATATTTTACATTGACTATAATTCATTTTTTTTTAAATGCAAAAGCAGTATTAACTTTTGCAAATACAACCACTACTTCTGGAAGATTCAATTTATATTATAAGCATTCTTGTCTTCACTCAATAACATTAGAACCAGATGAAAGAAGTACACAATTAACACAGTCAACCTCAGAATATCCACTAATTTTTCATCATTTATTGCTAGCTAGTATATTTGAAAAACAAGAACCAAGAATTGTATTTGTTAACTTGGTTCTTAATCATACAACTACATTGATGAAAATGCTTATTTCCTACTATGAATTTATCACCAACATTGATATTAATTTGATATGATACTGTATGCAAGGTATCAGTATAGCACTTGATACATACCTGGCCCTCAATGATAGGAATGTTATTATAGAATGTAAGTTCCCGTTTGAACTTCTAAATGTTCATGATGGATTTAGAAAAGGCAGAGGAACCAGAGATCAAATTGTCAATGTCTGCTGGATCAGCAAAAAAGCAAAGAGTTCCAAAAAAACATCTACTTCTGCTTTATTGACTATGCCAAAGCCTTTAACTGTGTGGATCATAATAAACTGTGGAAAATTCTTAGGAAAAGATGGGAATATCAGACCACATAAACTGCTTCCTGAGAAATCTGTATATAGGTCAAAAGCAACAGTTAGAACTGGACATGGAACAACAGATTGGTTCCAAATCAGGAAAGGAGTACATCAAGGCTGTATATTGTCACCCTACTTATTTAACTTATATGCAGAGTACATCATGTGAAATGCTGGACTGGATGAAGCACAAGCTGGAAAAAAGATTTCCAAGAGAAATATCAATAACCTCAGGTATGCAGATGACACCACACTTATAGCAGAAAGTGAAGAAGAACTAAAGAGCCTCTTCATGAAAATGAAAGAGGAGAGTGAAGAAGTTGGCTTAAAGCTCAACATTCAGAAAACAAAGATCATGGCATCTGGCCCCATCACTTTATTGCAAATAGATGGGGAAACAGTGACAACTATATTTTTGGGGGCTCCAAAATCACTGCAGATGGTGACTGCAGCCAAGGAATTAAAAGAACTTGCTCCGTGGAAGAAAAGTTATGACCAACATAGACAGCATATTAAAAAACAGACTTTGCCAACAAAGTCCGTCCAGTCAAAGCTATGATTTTTCCAATAGCCCTGTATGGATGTGAGAGTTGGACTATGGAGAAAGCTGAGTGCTGAAGAATTGATGCTTTTGAACTGTGGTGTTGGAGAAGACTCTTGAGAGTCCCTTGGACTGCAAGGAGATCAAACCAGTCCATCATAAAGGAAATCAGTCCTGCATATTCATTGGAAGGATTGATGCTGAAGCTGAAACTCCAGTACTTTGGCCACCTAATGCAAGGAACTGATTCATTGGAAAAGACTCTGATGATGGGAAAGTTTGAAGGCAGGAGAAGAGGATGACAGAGGGTGAGACGGTTGGATGGCATCACTGACTCAATAGACATGAGTTTGAGTAAAGTCTGGGAGTTGGTGATGTACAGGGAGGCCGGGCATGCTGCAGTCCATGCAGTCGCAGAGTCAGACACGACTGAGCAACTGAAATGAACTGAAGTTCTCATTTGAATGTAAGCTCCAGAGGGTAGAAATATCTCTGCCTCATTTCCTCCCTGCTAAACTGAGTTTCTATCACATAGTAGATGCTCAATAAATGGTTGTTGCATGAGAAAACAAATACATAGAAAGTGAGATCCAATATTTATTGATCCATTTACTGTGTGTCAAGAACTTTCTTCATACAGTACCTGATGTGGGCACTACTATTGCCAGTTTCAGATATAGAAACTGAGACAAGGAATGGAAAGCAACATTTTTTAATACACAAAACTGGCAAATGGTGCAGTAGAGACAAGAATTCTCATGGTTTATTTCCAGGACTCTTTTTTTTTTTATTAATTTTTATTTTTTTAATTTGTTTTGCTTTACAATACTGTATTCGTTTTGCTCTACATTGACATGAATCAGCCACGAGTATACATGAACTCCCAATCCCGACCCCCACCTCCC
>SJXQ01010419.1:69352-94928 GCA_006408695.1 Aepyceros melampus
CCCTCCCGCCCCACACCCTCTCTCCGGATTATCCCCGTGCATCAGTCCCAAGCATCCTGCATCCTGCATCAAACCTGGACTGGCGATTCGTTTCACTTATGATATCACACATGTTACATTGCCACTCTGCCAACCCATCCCACCCTCTCCCTCTCCTACAGAGTCCAAAAGGCCATTCTATACATCTGTGTCTCTTTTGCTGTCTTGCGTACAGGTTTATCATTACCATCATTCTAAATTCCATATATATGTGTAAGTATACTGTATTAAGTGGGTCTCTTTTAAAACTAAAATATAGGTTCAACTTATCAAGGTAGTTTGATATTTAAAAATGTCATTTTTTTGACATTTTTAAAAGAGACCCACTTAATTTATTTGCTGCAATGTTTGGTGTCATTATTGTTCAGTGGTTAAGTCATGTCCGGCTCTTTTCAACTTCATGAACTGCAGCACACCAGGCTCCTCTATCCTCCACTATCTCCCAGAATTGCTCAAATTCATGTCCATTGAGTCAGTGATACTATCCAACCATCTCATCTCTGCCACTCCCTTCTCCTCCCACCTTCACTCTTTCCCAGCATCAGGGTCTTTTCCAGTGAGTCAGCTCTTCACATCAGGTGGCCAAAGTACTGGAACTTCAGCTTCAGCATCAGTCCTCCCAATGACATTCATGTTACAATTATGTCACTATAAAATATTTCTTATATTACCTCATTTAAGACATAATTTACATTCATAAATATAATTTGACTTTAGGTTATTTTTTGTATAAGTAAGATTAATGATTCTCTAGAATAACAACTCTTTCAGACTTAGATCACTTTTAATTCTTTATTAATAAACATTTTAGAGGTTTAACTGGCACAATGATTATATCATTTGCCATTTAATTTGGGAATGTCAAGAAAGAATAGACTAAAATACATATTTTTAAAAAATATATGAAGTGGAGATTGTTATCGGAAGGGACATGCTTTACTTGTATATATTCAGCCTGTTATAATGAAGGCTTTCCTATCATACTGGATTTTCAATGAAAACAATTACAATTTCTTTAGTTTCCAGCAAGAACACAAACGCATTTGTGTCTCATCTTTCGAAGATGAGCCCTTCAATCTCTGACCTCAGTATTTTCCATGATGAAAGCAATAGCCAGATAAATAAAGGTAAAAAGAAAATTGAAGGGAGGAGATAAAGAACATATGAAAACACAATAATTTAAATAACTATTTTAAAATAATAGATAGTTTAAAAGTTAAAAATATCATCATTATACCACAATGAAATGGGAAAACCATAGGCAGAGTTCTAGTAATCAAAAACCATTGTTAGCCAGAGTTGATGGAATGTCTGCTGTGATTTACATAGCTGGAACACTCCCAATAGTCTTGGCATTATTATCTCTGTTATAAATGAGAGAACAGATTGGGAAGGTTAAACTTCACGTGTGAGTTTTATTCTTCCCAATCATCCTGAATTGCAAGAAGCAAGTTTTCCTTCCATATGACCACAGCATATCCTAAGTCCAAGACCCATCATCTTTTCTTGAACTTCCAAGAATTTTGGCTTATAAAAGGGAGTAGGTGGGTAGAAATTCAGGCAGTGAAATGCACTCATTCAAATCTCAGGGCACAAGAGGCTGTTCTTAAACTAGACCATCCATGGGAGATGAGCAGCCAACTTTGGCTGCAAAGACCTGAACCAGCATCTCAGAGAGACTGATGTACTTCTGAGAGAGGAACTGGTGTCTGCATCCTGGCCTGCCTTCCTAGATTAACACTCTGTGGTCTGGAGTGACCACCCCAGCTCCTCACATTGGTGCTTCCGACCAAACCCCTCCTCTTCTTGTCTTGGCTCCTGCTCCATGGAAACACCTCACTTCCCTGCCCCACAGGTCTAACCTAGGTGACCTTCATCCAGACTCCAAGATTCCTGCCTGGGTGATTTTGTCTTTCTCTGTGCTCTTTCATGTCACAGCTGTGCGGTGCACCGTAAGTCCAGCCTTGAGCATGACCTGTCTTTTGTTAGCGGATCTTTATTGTCAGAATAAAACTAGATCTCAGCTGTCCTTTCTTTCTGTTCCTGTTCTAATACCCTGATCATCATCCAGGAGATGTGGGTGCTTCTCAATGGCTGGATCATGAGAAACGCTGGGCTGGAAGAAGCACAAGCTGGAATCCAGATTGGCGGGAGAAATATCAATAACCTCAGATATGCAGATGACACCACCTTTATGGCAGAAAGTGAAGAGGAGCTAAAAAGCCTCTTGATGACAGTGAAAGAAAAGAGTGAAAAAGTTGGCTTAAAGCTCAACATTCAGAAAACTAACATCATGGCATCTGGTCCCATCACTTCATGGGAAATAGATGGGGAAACAGAAGAAACAGTGTCAGACTTTATTTTTTGGGGCTCCAGAATCACTACAGATGGTGACTGCAGCCATGAAATTAAAAGACGCTTACTCCTTGGAAGGAAACCTATGACCAACCTGAATAACATATTCAAAAGCAGAGATATTACTTTGTGGACAAAGGTCCATCTAGTCAAGGCTATGGTTTTTCCTGTGGTTGTGTATGGATGTGAGAGTTGGACTGTAAGGAAATCTGAGCCCTGACGAGTTGATGCTTTTGAACTGTGGTATTGGAGGAGACTCTTGAGAGTCCCTTGGACCGCAAGGAGATCCAACCAGTCCATTCTAAAAGAGATCAGTCCTGGGTGTTCTTTGGAATTACTGATGCTAAAGCTGAAACTCCAGTACTTTGGCCACCTCATGCAGAGAACTGACTCAATGAAAAAGATAAGGTCCGTCTAGTCAAGGCTATGGTTTTTCCTGTGGTTGTGTATGGATGTGAGAGTTGGACTGTAAGGAAATCTGAGCCCTGACGAGTTGATGCTTTTGAACTGTGGTATTGGAGGAGACTCTTGAGAGTCCCTTGGACCGCAAGGAGATCCAACCAGTCCATTCTAAAAGAGATCAGTCCTGGGTGTTCTTTGGAATTACTGATGCTAAAGCTGAAACTCCAGTACTTTGGCCACCTCATGCAGAGAACTGACTCAATGAAAAAGACTCTGATGCTGGGAGGGATTGAGGGCAGGAGGAGAAGGGGATGACAGAGGATGAGACGGCTGGATGGCATCACCAACTTGATGTACATGAGTGTCAGTGAACTCCGGGAGCTGGTACTGGACAGGGAGGCCTGGCGTGCTGCAGTCCATGGGGTCACAAAGAGTCAGACATGACTGAGTGACTGAACTGACTGACTGAAATGAGTAGAGAGGGCTTCCCCAGTGGTTCATATAGTAAAGAATCCTCTTGCAGTGAAGGAGACCCAGTTTGATCCCTGGGCTCAGACTATCCTCTGGAGGAAGGCATGGCCCCCCACTCCAGTATTCGTGCCAGGAGAATGCCCATGGACAAAGGAGCCTGGTGGGCTACAGGCCGTTGGGTCGCAAAGAGTCAGACATGACTGAAGCGACTTACCATGCACACACACACAGCTGACCAGAGAGAGATTTATAATGAAGTGCAGAAAATAAATGCTCACCAGTAACATGTGCTGTGGTTTTCCTAAATCACCTACAATTATCTACAGTTAATAGTGGATATGGCCTTTGGGTTTCATCCACGAAGATGTCCATTAAAATCAATTTTCTCTTATCTTTATAATCATTTTGGCAATTTTTAAAGACAGACATTGTTTTAGTTTGCAGTGGTTCTTTGAATACTTTTTCAGTTCCAAAACCAAATCACAGGTATTCATTGACTTGTTGATTAAATATCATTCACTGTCTTCATTGATTGATTGCTTTTTAATTTCTCTCTTAATTTTAAAAATATTTTAAATTGAGTTGAAAGAAGACATGAGTAATTAAAACCATGTTTAAAATAGAAAATCATATTAAAAAGAACAGACACTATTGAAGAAATCTCTGAGTTTCCTAGAAGTCATGGTAAAGGGAGAACCATTACAAAGTACATAGTTCTTGTTGTTTAATTAAAAACATATCTGCTTTCAGAAATTAAAAAAAAAAATCCTAGCTCTGAAAACTATTAATAGAATACCTTTTTGAGAGTTTTAGCTGTCAACAGTGGTTTTAAAAATAATTAAGGAAAAGTTTCTAGATGGTCTTGGAGAAAATGGATCCCAGTGGGGATTTACTGAATACACTCTAATGTAATTTATTAAACCCAGCAAACTAGAATATGGTTTCATTAGCAGAATATCAAAGCTACCGATGCTCATTAACTCTTGTTTTATACCCAGACAACTATTTTAATCATAACCATAGTCCAGACATGAAAAATTCGGTTGATCTGACTTTACGAATGAGAACAGTGCAAACATTAAGTGGGCAAAAAGTTTTCTCATAACACCATATGGAAAACACAGAATGAACCTTTTGGCCAACCCAATGAAAGAAGAGATATTTAGTTGGTCTCTTAGAGCAAGAGTGGAGAGTCTTGATGAAGTTCCTCTGATGGTCCATCTTAATTCTGAAGAAAGTATGTTACCATAACATTTTGGGTCCAGAAAGAATGATGTTTGGACCAAACAGCTGACTCATTGGAAAAGTTACCCTGATGCTGGGAAAGATTGAAGGCAGGAGGAGAAGAGGGTGACAGAGGATGAGATGATTACATGGCATCATGATTCAATGGACATGAACTTGGGCAAAGTCGGGGAGATGGTGAGGTACAAGGAAGCCTGGTGTGTTACAGTCTATGGGATTGCAAAGAGTCAGGCACAACTTGGCAGCTAAACAACAGCAAACAAGGATGATGTCAGGAGTTTTACTGAGAGCAACTAAACGAGCAGTTGAGCATCACCTCTAAACTTGATAAAAGGACTGAGCATCAGCACCAGGGCAGTGTCAGACTCTATAGACAGAGCTAAATGACCAGGTGTGGAAATAGCCCCTCAAAGGATTAAGAGCCAGACTGAAAACCATGGAACTCTTGGTCACTTCTTCCATGATAGTACATTCAGAAGGTGAAGACTGGAGAAACCACCTACTTTCCAGTTCAGTTTTCCTTCCACTGAAGGATGTTTTGGTCAAGGATCAGGTGGGCCAGCACAGAAGTGGGCGGGGATGGCTCATCTCACTTAATCATAAGAACTCCTCCTGAGACAAAAGCCTCCAGAGGTTTAATGGACCTAGGGACCACAAGGAGCGGGAGGGGCAGGCTATGAATGGGAAATATGAAACATTGGGTCAGAATGGGGACAGTGCCTTGAAGGTTTCTCCCTCTCCCTCCTCTTAGTAAGGAAGGCTCAGTAGAGGTACCTGAAGAAGACTCTGTGCAGGGCCTCCGATGTGGGATTTGGGGCCCCAAACTAAGGAGGCGTCTAAGAATGTGCCTGGCCAGGGCTCCCCAGTCTTTGACAGCATCTCCTCATAGACCCTGCAGACGCTGGCTGTGTTGGCGTCTGCTGTGGGCAGCACAGCTCTCCCTCCAGTAAAGCCTTTGTAATTGCCTTTCAGCGGACCTGAAATGTCACACACAAGTTTATAACCAGAGGTTATAAACTTCTGAGGCAGAAATTGTATATCCCGTTCATCTAAAAGCTGATTTGCATTATTTTGTGCACATTTTTAGGAAGATAGTGTCCTCATCACGTGAGTCTCAAGGTGTTCATATATCATAAGCTTGTTATGGTTACTGTTATCTTTCATGGAGTAATATATACTTAATAGTTGCCAGGGGATCTCTGTTTACTTGCTGTTTATTTTCCATTTATAACAGCCCTTGCTGTGCAGTCTTCTTCCAGTAATTTAGAATGTACACATTGCGTGCCTGTTGATAACTCCTCTCTTTCTTGCAGCCAGCCAGAGAAAAACCATGTAGAGTTCAGTCCCCACCTTGAGCACCAGCAGGATTCCTGTCCTTTCTGTAGGTGTAGTCTGTGAGATGTCTGTGGGGTTGATATCACCTTTTTACTGTCTGTACAAGAGGAGAAGGAATGCAGAGTTATTCTGGGCTGACCTCCTAACCGGGCCAGTTTAACTCAATCCTCTTATGAGCTTCAATATTCCAGCTATCCAAAAGCAGATTTGTCAGGGCTAGAAACATCTAGGAACTAGGACAGGTTTTTATACATTCAACCAGGGCCATTGGTGAAAAGAGTTCCTGAGGATGTTTATGACTCAGTACCTTTGTGTGAGGATTAACCAGACCAGAGAAAAGAAAAGTGCAAGAAACACAGCCCTGTATTGTGCTGCGCTTAGTTGCCCAGCTGTGTCTGATGCTCTGTGACCCCATGGACTGTAGTCCAACAGGCTCTTCTGTCCATGGGATTCTCCAGGAAAGAATACTGGAGTGGGCTGCCATGCCCTCCTCCGGGGGATCTTCCTGATCCAGGGATCAATCCTGCGTCTCTTTCTGTCTCCTGCATTGGAGACAGATTCTTTACCACTAACACCACCTGGGAAGTCCCTCCCTAAATTAAGGGACCAAAAAATGCTTGTGAAAGTTGAAGAGGTGAATCAGAAATAATGGAATTGAAAATCCAGAAGGAAACAATAGTGTATTACACTGGAGTCTAGGGAGCAAAGTAGTGCATTAAATAGGGATTTAGTCACATGGTAGTAAGAGATAGGAAGCAGCATGATTGGCAAAAAGGGCATACCCTTCAGTTGTCTCTTACAAAAAATCAACCCAGGTGACTATGGCCTTTTTTATATGTACTGTTCATGCAGCTCCAAATGGTAGAATCTCAATAGTCTTTATGTCTGAGTCTTTGAAGTTAAAAAAGGAACCTGTGAAGAGTTCAACATTAGATTGGAAACCGAGGATGAAATAAGGAATTGGAAGGCCAATTTATGGAAATACAGAATAAACACAGGAAAGATATGAGTTACAAGTTAAAAAATAAAGGGAAATGGAAGAGAAGTTCCAAACATGCATCTCATACTAGTTTAAGAAGATGACAATAGAGCACATGAAAGTAAGAAAATATGTAATACAAAACGGTTCATGCAGCCTCATGGTCATAGCAGCATTATTTGTAAATAATAACATGAGAGTACTCTAAGTGTCCATTGACAGATGAAAAGATATGGCACATATATACAATGGAATATTACTCAATCATACAAAGAATGAAATGATGCCATTTGCAGCAATATGGATGGACCTAGAGGTTATCATACTGTTCTGTGCTGAGCTGCTCAGGTGTGTCCCACTCTTTGCAACTCCATGGACTGTAGCCCACCAGGCTCCTCTGTGGTGATTCTCTAGGCAAGAATAATAGAGTGGATTGCCATGCCCTCTTTCAGGGGATGTTCCCAACCCAGGAACTGAACCCAGGTCTCCCACGTTACAGGTAGATTCTTTTAACTCTGAGCCACCAGGGAAGTCTAAGAGTACTAGAGTGGGTAGCCTATCCATTCTCCATGGGATCTTCCCCCACCTAGGAATGAACTGGTGTCTCTTGCATTGCAAGCAAATTCTTTACCAACTGAGCCACCAGGGAAGCACAGAGGTTATCATATTAAGTGAAGCAAGTCAAACAGAGAAAGGAAAATACTGTATGATATCAGTTATATGTGTATACTAAAAAATACAAAAAACTAGTGAATAGAGCAGAAATAAAATACATTTTTAACTTTTTATATTAATACTCATTTTTGAAATTGAACTTTTATAGCTACAGTGAGATATTTTGGAAGTTTATTTTATATTGTTAGGGCCTCTGCTGTCTATCTTCGACACGACTAGTCGTTTACATTCTGTAATTCTTTATTTTGATTCATTTCTCACCTAGAATATATATCAATGAGTGATTTAAAGGTCTTGCCTTTTTAAGAATGTTTTGTTTCACTTGTGTGTCAACACGCCGCTTTGCACACATCCAGTGTGTAGCGCTTTTTTGTTTTTCTCAGTAGTTTCACGTTCTGATCTGATCTTTCTTACTTGGTGGATTTATACCGCAGTATTATGTATGTAAGATTTTACTTAATCTTGTTAAATCTGTTACTTAAAAATTTTTGGAACTTACTTTTGTTTCGGACGTGACATTTATTCTCAGGTAATTTCCTTTCTTGAATTGCATCATTTCAAAACATTCAAGGCGCTTCCTGGAAACTCAGCTGGTAAAGAATCTTCCTGCAATGCAGGAGACCCCAGTTCAACTCATGGGTTAGGAAGTTCCCCTGGAGAAGGGTTCAGATAACCACACCAGTAACCTTGTGCTTCCCTGGTGGCTCAGACAGGAAAGGATTTGCCTGCAATGCAGGAGAACTGGGTTCCAACGCTGGGTTGGAAAGATCCCCTGGAAGAGGGCATGACAACCCACTCCAGTATTCTTGCCTGGAAGATCTCCATGGTCGGAGGAGCCTGGTGGGCTACAGTCCAGGGGGTCACAAAGAGTTGGACACAACTGAAGCGACTAAGCCCAGCATGGCACAAAATATCCAAGATCATTTTTGTTGTCTGTAAACATCACCAACTCAATGGACATGAGTTTGAGTAAACTGCGAGAGTTGGTGATGGACAGGGAGGCCTGGCATGCTGCAGTCCATGGGGTCGCAAAGAGTCAGACATGACTGAGTGACTGAACTGAGCTGAAACCTATCCATGAGTGTCATTTATCTAAACTGGTATTACTTGGTGTAGTATAGCAGCAGGCTTCCCAGGTGCATCAGCAGTGAAGAATCTGCCTGTGGTGCAGAAGACTCAGGAGACGCTGCATGCTCGATGTTGGGAAGACCCCCTGGAGTAGGAAATGGCAACCCACTCTAGTATTCTTGCCTAGGAAATTCCATGGACAGAGGAGTCTGGTGGGCTGCAGTCCATGGGGTCACACAGAGTTGGACATGACTGAAGCAACTGAGCACGCACGCACAGTATGGTACAGACACATTTTGTTGCAAATGGAAACTATATTATTAACAGTTTGGAAAATCAAACATTGTATTTCTACCTATTTGTATACAGGCAGTACAGAGACCATATAAAATGTTAAGATGTATATGTGAATTTGATTTCAGAAATATATTTTTCTTCTTAAACATTTTGACATGTTTCCCCCAGCACTGTGAATACTGTTTGAATTAGATATTTCAATAGAAGTCAAAGAAATAGTTACAGGTCATGCTGTAACAATTTGCCCTATGAAACCTCTTGCAAATACATAATGGTCCACAAATTTATACATAAACTCTTGATGAAATGATATGACATTCAGTGCTCATTTCAGACAAGTAGATGACTGAACAGGTGGGACCCTTCTAGGATCCTCTTTTTAAAGTGTTCTAGCACACAGCTTTCTGTGACCACAAGTACCTGTTTGCTGAAGAGTTAAGCTACTTGATTGTATTTTTCTATTGTCAAGTGGATTTTTTATTTTTATTTTTTAAACTATAAAATGAGAACTACTTACTCTCCTAATTACTGAGAGACAGTTTTTGAAACTACAAACACCCAGAGCTTTTAAGTATCAGACGAAAAATTTCAGAACAAGAGCACTTCATCCTTATGAAGACCCAGAGATGTATAATTAAAGCATGATTAGTGGCATTTGTTTTAAAAAGAAGAGATGAGGAGTTAATGTTTAGATACTTTCTAAGTGACTTAAAGAAACAATGAGCGTAATTCCTCAAGATTTTTGTACATGGCTGTTTTTTTAATTATATAACCAATATAACTTAGATATGTCAGTTGGAAATATAGATAAACTTTCTTTAGACTTTGCAGTTTTATGGCATATGAGACGAGGGACTGTCTGAAAACTTCTGTGCTTTGTGGTGAGATTATATTGTGAATTCTTCTTGAAGGTTCTTCAGTTCAGTTCAGTGGCTGAGTGGGGTCTGACTCTTTGCGACCCCATGGACTGCAGCATGCCAGGCTTCCCTGTCCATCACCAACTCCCAGAGCTTCCTCAAACTCACATCCATCAAGTCAGTGATGCCATCGAACCATCTCATCCTCTGTCATCCCCCTCTCCTCCTGTCTTCAATCTTTCTCAGCATCAGGGTCTTTTCCAATGAGTCAGTTCTTCACATCAAGTGGCCAAAGTATTGAGCTTCAGCATCAGTCCTTCCAATGAATATTCAGGACTGATTTCCTTTAGGATGGACTGGTTTGATACTTTATTAAACTATCTTTTTGTTTTTCATCTGTTTGGGAATTAACCCAGAGTTATCACCAAACGTTAGAGAGAAAATTTCTGCAAAAGATTAGGATCCTCGGTGCCTCACATTCAATACTCAAGGCTTTGTTACAGTGTTTTCTCCTCAAAAATTATGGTTCTCTTTCTAAGCAGTGTTCTGATAACAGCTGTTAATGTAATAGTGTTACAAAGGGTGATTAAGCATTCTGAGGAAAACCTTTTAGAAGAACATTAGAAAGGTACAGAAATGATATTTCTTTAAAATGCCAAAGGTAATCAAAAGAAATTAAAGACAACTTTTAGTTCCAGGTACATAGAGAAGAGGTTAATCAAAGTAGTAAAAATTGGTAGACTACAGAGAGGAAGCAAAACTTCCTCCTAATCTTCACTTTCTTGGACTCAAACAGTTAGTGATGTGTAGCTTGAGTCCCAAGTACCAGTTCGCTGAGCGAATAGTAAGAAACTAATGATCATTTTGTACTATCTTTTTACATTGCACATAGAGGCATTAATACACAATAATTTTTCTCTTTCTGATTTATTTCACTCTGAATAACACACTCTAAATCTGTCTAAATCTCTACAAATGACCCAATTTCATTCCTTTTTTAGGCTGAACAATATTCCATTGAATATATGTACCACATCTTCTTTATCCATTAAGAACAGTTGCTATATTTAGTATACAGTGAGTCACATGTGAACATGACAAAACCATTTTTAAATGACATTATTTTTACTGAATATAAATTAATCAAGACAAGGGTAACTGAACATCTGGTAAAACCTGATAAATTAAAACAGAATGTGACTGATTACAGGACTGATTTTATGCTTATAAGAAAGCATTCAGTATAGAGCTTTAGGACATGGGCTATATGGCAAAATGCAAAATGTGTCTTCACTCCGCCAGTTATTTGGTGATCTAGACTAAATTACAGAATCCTTTTTCTTCAGTTTTTTTTTTTTTAAGATGAAAGTACTTAAAACACTACTGAACACATAATAGATAGTCAATAAGTATTAGGGTTTTTTAACTTAATATATTGTGAACTTTTTTTAAAAAAGAGAAGAAGCTAATGATGACATTAAATAGAAGCAATGTTCCAAGTTGGCATAATTTCCATTTTAGGACACCAAAAATTGACTTGGTATATAAGAACAGAACTGTTAATATTAATCTTAAAATAATAATGGAAATAAAATGAATTTATGCGGTGGTTTCAAGATTGTAGGAAAGACAAATGGATGCTAGGACAGAAACCTGAAGTAAATATCTTAGAAATATTTTGAGATTGTTATTAAGTAAAAGTAATTTGAGTGCAATTGTGTGGTAGTTTGAGCATTCTTTGGCATTGCCTTTCTTTGGGATTGGAATGAAAACTGACCTTTCCAGTCCTGTGGCCACTGCTGAGTTTTCCAAATTTGCTGGCAAATTGAGTGCAGCACTTTCACAGCATCATCTTTCAGGATTTGAAACAGCTCAACTGGAATTCCATCACCTCCACTAGCTTTGTTCGTAGTGATGCTTTCTAAGGCCCACTTGACTTCACATTCCAAGATGTCTGGCTCTAGATTAGTCATCACATCATCATGATTATCTGGGTCTTGAAGATCTTTTTTGTACAGTTCTTCCGTGTATTCTTGCCACTTCTTAATATCTTCTGCTTCTGTTAGGTCCAGACCATTTCTGTCCTTTATCGAGCCCATCTTTGCATGAAGTGTTCCCTTGGTATCTCTAATTTTCTTGAAGAGATCTCTAGTCTTTCCCNACATAGACCCACAGGAATACTCAAGTGAGTCTGATTGCCTTTATTATACTTGATATTTTCAGTGTTGTTTCAATATTACTCCCTTTTGCATCCATTTGGTTTGTGTTTCATTTTACTGAAGCTCATTAGTCTGGTGTTTCCTTAAATTCCTTTTTTTTTTTTAACAAGTATATCAGATTCACATTTGTTGTTCAACTGTATTAATTAGCTTATATTAAATTTCTGTATTTTAAAGTATCTGCTATCTTTTTTTCTTATTTAATTTCAACTTTGCCTCCAATTATCTATCATGAGGAAACTTTAGAGATTAGTTCTTTCTCTACTAAATGAATGATAAATACTATTAACAAAATTATAAGAAGAACATAATAGAACAGAAAATTTATGTGTTGCTAACTGAGAACTAATTGGATTTGTTCTGTGCTAAGCCGCTTCAGTCGTGTCTGACTCTTTGTGACCCTTTGAACTGTAGCCCACCAGGCTCCTCTGTCCATGGGATTTCCCAGGCAAGAATACTGGAATGCTTGCTATTTCCTCTTCCAGGAGATCTTCCAAACCCAGGTATCGAACCTGTATCTGTGTCTCCTGCATTGCAGGCAGATTCTTTACCCACTGAGCTGCCAGAAAGACCGATATGTTCTAGGAACTGAAAAAGGCCAGTGTGACTGTAACTTCTTGGGCAGGTGAGGAAGGGCATATCATGAGTTTTGAAAGTCACATTGGGGCTAGACTCTCTAGGATCACGTAGGCTGTGGTATTTGAATTTTACACTTGTTTTCTGCTTATTTCCTACAACAATTTTAAGTGTTTACCTTTTAATAGAAAGAAGTATTTGAAATACTTAACCTTTTATTGATCGGGTGGAAAAGTAGGATTGCAAACAAATGCATTTAACTTTAGACTGCAAATCTCTTAAAATAATTTGGTAAACACCTGGGTGTGTATAGAATCACAGAATTTCAACAGACTTGTCAAAAAAAAAAAAAAAAGAGTTTAAATCAGTCAGGGCAAAGATAGAATGATACCTCATCGTGAAGAGGAAAAAATACTGCCACCTAACCCAGAATCATTACATGTAGTTAATATAATTACAACCCCAGAATTAAACCCTCTTTTTTGCAGACTTGTTCAGATGTGAGATTGTCAAGGGTATAAGCTTGGAATTCAGAAATCTTACACACTTGTCTCTTCTCATGGACCCAGGAGGAGTGTATCATACCTTCCAGGAAAATCTGAAAATTTTGATAACTCTATCCCTTCGTAAGATCTAGCTCTGATCTTTTAAAATTAAGATTGTTGCCTCCCCATCATGAGAACCAAATTCCTTGTTCTTTCTGGAAGTGTGTTTCACTCATTTTGTAAAAAACCATTCCAGTTTGTATAGCCATTTTGTTTTTATTTTGGTCCCTGAGAAAGATTGCATTTCTTTATTATGACATGGTGGTCTTTTACATTGAAATTTCTGAAAATGTACTTAGTGTTTTAAAATAAATTACATGTTCAGCAAAACGTATTAATATTGCTTCAGTATTGGGTTGGTAAAAAATTTCATTCAGGTTAGATGTTATACTGCTGCTGCTAAGTTGCTTCAGTCGTGTCCAACTCTGTGCAACCCCATAGATGGCAGTCCACCAGGCTCCCCCATCCCTGGGATTCTCTAGGCAAGAACACCGGAGTGGGTTGCCATTTCCTTCTCCAGTGCATGAAAGTGAAAAGTGAAAGTAAAGTTGCTCAGTCGTGTCCAACTCTTCATGACCCCATGAACTGCAGCCCACCAGTCCCCTGGGTCCATGGGATTTTCCAGGCAAGAGTACTGGAGGGGGTTGCCATTGCCTTCTCCTTCAGTCATGTCCAACTCTGTGTGACCCCATAGACGGCAGCCCACCAGGCTCCTCTGTCCCTGGGATTCTCTATGCAAGAACACTGGAGTGGGTGGCCATTTTCTTCTCCAATGCATGAAAGTGAAATGTGAAAGTGAAGTCACTCAGTCGTCTCCAACTCTTAGCGACCCCATGGATGGCAGCCCGCCAGGCTTGCTCTGTCCATGGGATTCTCTAGGCAAGGGTACTGGAATGGGGTGCCATTGCCTTCTCTAGATGTTATGGAAAAATCAAAAGGAATTTTCAGACCAATCCAATAGTATTTTATAATTGTTCAGCTCAGTTCAGTCACTCAGTCATGTCCTATTCTTTGCAGCCCCATGAATTGCAGCACGCCAGGCTTCCCTGTCCATCACCAACTCCCAGAGTTCACTCAAACTCACATCCATCGAGTCAGTGATGCCATCCAGCCATCTCATCCTCTGTTGTACCCTTTTCCTCCTGCCCCCAAACCCTCCCAGCATCAGAGTCTTTTTCCAATGAGTCAATCTTCGCATGAGGTGGCCAAAGTACTGGAGCTTCAGCTTTAGCATCATTCCTTCCAAAGAAATCCCAGGGCTGATCTCCTTTAGAATGGACTGGTTGGATCTCCTTGCAGTCCAAGGGACTCTCAAGAGTCTTCTCCAACACCACAGTTCAAAAGCATCAATTCTTCAGTGCTCAACTCTCTTCACAGTCCATCTCTCACATCCATAAATGACCACAGGAAAAACCATAGCCTTGACTAGACAGACCTTTGTTGGCAAAGTAATGTCTCTGCTTTTGAATATGCTATCTAGGTTTGTCATAACTTTCCTTCCAAGGAGTAAGCGTCTTTTAATTTCATGGCTGCAATCACCATTGTTATTGTTACTATTATTGATATTTGTACTTTCTCTTTTTTAATATATAAATTTATTTATTTAATTGGAGGTTAATTACTTTACAATATTGTATTGGTTTTGCCATACGTCAACATGAATCTGCCACAGGTATACACGTGTTCCCCATCCTGAAACCCCCTCCCTCCTCCCTCCCCTTACCACCCCTCTGGGTCGTCTCAGTGCACCAGCCCCAAGCATCCAGTATCATGAATCAAACCTGGACTGGTGATTCGTTTAATATATGATATTATACATCTTTCAATGCCATTCTCCCAAATCATCCCACCCTCTCCCTCTCCCACAGAGTCCAAAAGACTGTTCTATACATCTGTGATATTTGTACTTTCTATCCAACTTGGAGAATACCTATGCTGCTGCTAAGTCACTTCAGTCATGTCCGACTCTGTGTGACCCCATAAACGGCATACTCACCTATAAACTCAGAAAATAGGGTGTTAGTGCCATTGTGTGTTTTCTAAAGGTGTTTAACACAGATTTCCACTCTCAAAATCCCAGCAAGCCTGTCACAATTAAAGTCACAATAAAAGTGATCCTAGAAAAGTCGTTCAGTGTCTTCATCCCTGAATATCTCCACTCTCAAGTGTATCTAGTCTTTCAACTGCTGCACATTGCATGAAAAGAAATCCGAACAAGGTCAAGTTCTACCTTCTGGCTACATTCAGCCAAAATGAATTTATAAAACAGTACTCCAGGGAACAGGTGTGCAGTAATTTTTAAGACACTCAGAAATGTGATATGTGTCAGTCCACTATTAAACTAACCAGGAAGACTATCAGTCTACAAAAAGTCTTGTTTAACTGACAAACATGTATATAGCATTTCCGGTTATTATTCTAAGAACTTCATAAATATCAACTCATTTAATCTTCATGCAATCCTCTAACATAGGTGTCACTGTTTTCTTCTTGTACAGATAAGAAAGCAAACCTAAGAAAAGTAAGTAGTTTTCTCAAGATCACAATAAGTGGGAGGTATAGAGTCAAGTCCAAGATTCATGCCCTCAACTGCTGCGCAGGTTTCACTCAATCTTATGCTGTATCCAGAGCCTGCCCTCAAATTTTGCCTTCATTCAGTTGACTGAACATTTAATGTATAAAAGCAGGAGACTGAATTAAGAGCAAAGACCATCAGGGTAAAAATCTGAACAGACAGATGTTGATTTGATAGGAGATGTAGAGTAGATAATTTTGTTTTCTATCAAGGATCATGGGCAACCAATATTAAAAAGCAAAGGACTAACAATGAGAAGTGACTTCTAAATATTCTGTGTCTTCTTGAAAAGTGTAAAATGGTTGTCGCCATCTCCTTTTAAAGTTATGAAAGTATAAAGGGCTTCTGACTTTGTATCAATTATGTACCATTTAGTATGAACCTATCTGTAGCTTTGATTTGATTAATCTTTGCACTTTATGTAAATTAAATTAGCTTTAGGGAATCAGAGAAAAATGATCTCAGAGAGTGTTACTTTGACAGCATCCTGCTGAGACAGGATCTTGCTGAAAATACCAGTGAGAGAAGGAAAGCGTTTCTCGTGTTTCAGGGTGGTGAGTGCTTATGTGTCAGCGATAACACACTTTCTGCCTCTTGGACTTTTCCATCAATTTGAAGCAAGCACTAATTAGCTGCTGGGAAACAGAAATTAAATTATCACAAGCTGTTTCTTTCAAGTATCTCTCAATCTGGTAGGAAAGACAGACAAAATTCAAAAATTATACTTATTGTACAATGTGATATAGATCCTGTGGGCCAGCCCCTCACCTGCCAGGTGATATTAGTACAATTTCACTGAGAAACATACCCTTGATTCATACTTTATTCTAATAAAGTTGATTTTTAAACATATAACACATAATTACTTTAGAAAAAGCAAATATGCACACAAATATACACACATACATACATACACAAATACTTTCACACACACATATACATATAAATATGTACATACACACATAATGTGTGTATATATACACACGTGTGTATACACACATATACACAAAACACATACATATACATATAGGTACATGTGTGCCTACACATACACATACATGTATGCACACAAATACACACAAACATGTGTACATATACACACATGAGCACGCAGACCCACATACAGGCATGTACACAAATACGCATACATATACGCGTGCACACATAGACACATAGATACATATACGCACACACATTTGGACACACACATACCTGATATAAGGAAAGAGGAAACAAAGTAAAGCTATTAAAAATACAACTTCATCAATTTGCCAAAAGTCAGTGTAACTGAAGATAAATAGTATTTTATTTATGATTGCTGCTGACATACTTCCTAAATTTATTCCTCAGAAAAAAAACAGAATAAAGTATTTTTTCTGTACTCCCCAGTATATCATTGTTTTTACTTTTCATATGCTAAGTTATACAAAAAAAACAGTGTGGTAAGGAATAATTTTTTTATGTGCCCTACAAAGAGCAAGGTCATTTTAATTAAACACAGAGGTGCAAAATCTGAAATCTCTTCTATGACCCAGAACAATGTTAGCTTGTGATCTCATTGAATACAGTTCATGCTGCGTAATTTGAAGTTCTATGCAAATTCTAAGCATTCAGACTTTCCCATCTTGCAGAGGTCTACATGCGTGTCGTTGTATAGGATAAAGAATTTAATAAACATGAAGTCACTGCTTCCTCCACAGTATTGCACTTGATTGCAATCAGCATGTTACAACCACAGTCTAATTATAAAACATCAAATGTTTCATCCGCTTTTCTAGCTCAGTTCTGTGGTCACTGGCCCATTGAACATAAATTTTAATTCTTTTTATGTTCAATTTGAATCTGAATCACATAGTTGATGCTAAACTATCCCTGAATTAAAACTCCCTTGAAGATAGCTTGTCTGGAGAATGATTTTCAGGGACATGATTTCCCAAACTTTTCTCTCATCATTCATGCAAATGAGCAATACTTTTGCAAAACTTGTTCTGCTTACATTGGTAGAATTTTAATTCTAAAGTTTTAAAGAAACACAGTGAGGGAGGTAACCAGGAATTCATATTCCTGACTACCCTTGAGAACAATCATTGGAATAGACCAAAAAATGGGATATATAAGATAAAGGATCTTTATATTTATTAATATGAAAGTTACTAAATATTAAGGAGAGTTTTTTTTTTTTCATCTGTTGTCTGTTTCTGCTAACTTCTCAGACACAATTATTTTCTGAATTAGGTATATGTGCATCTAATACAATGTGTCTTTGATTTAATCAACAAATATTTATTGACTGTATACTGAATGTTGAATACAAGAGAAATAGCAGGAAAATAAAACCAAATCTTTGTTTAGGATGCTTTTAGTTAGTGCCCCATATCTACTGAAATAGTTGGTTACTGGGTGTTAGTATTTTCCTGGCAAATTCTTTTTCTTTCCTTTCCTTTCACTTTTTTTGGAGTACTTTAAAATTGATTGCCCTTGGACTGCAAGGAGATCCAACCAGTCCATTCTGAAGGAGATCAACCCTGGGATTTCTTTGGAAGGAATGATGCTAAAACTGAAGCTTCAGTACTTTGGCCACCTCATGGGAAGAGTTGACTCATTGGAAAAGACCCTGATGCTGGGAGGGATTGGGGGCAGGAGGAGAAGGGGACGACCGAGGATGAGATGGCCGGATGGCATCACGGACTCAATGGACGTGATCTGAGTGAACTCCGGGAGTTGGTGATGGACAGGGAGGCCTGGCGTGCTGCGATTCATGGGGTCGCAGAGTCGGACACGACTGAGCGACTGAACTGAACTTAAAATTGATTATAGCTCCTCTAAAAAGGTTTCATGTTTAGATAAATCTATTTGGTAATCAGTCTATTTCTTTTAAAATGAAATTCTACTTTTAAATGTTTCTCCTAATTAAATATATGTACCTTAAAATAATATTTGAGTTTTTAATTTAATTTTTTTTTGCCTTTTGAGTTCTTTTCATCAGTTTCTCCATTAGACTTTGCCCCATCTCTGCCTGTTCTGGTTTTGTATTACCATTTGCACATGCACATTTAGAAGGTGAATACTCTCTTTTGATGACATTTACTATCACAGTGTTACACTGTACAGGAGTAGTAGTTTGGTCGCTCAGTCGTGTCCGACGCTTGCGTGCCCATAAACTGTAGCCCTCCAGGCTCCTCTATCCATGGGAATCTCTAGGCAAAAATACTGGACTGGGTCACCATTTCCTTCTCCTAAGTCTAAAATCATCAACATTTTTGCTTGCCTCCAAACAGTGCCAAACCTTAGGCTTTTTGACTATCACCATTTCCTTGTGACCTCATTCATGATGGCCTGATATATTAGTTTAGTTCCCCTTTGTTTATCTCACCATGAATTCATTTTATTTTTGTTTTTAACATCTACATAGACTTAACAACACGTTTTCTTCACAGTGATTCATTTCCTTAATTGGTGTATCATTTAAATTATCTTCCATATAAGTAGTTTTCCTTGAGTCTCCCATTTGCCTAAGGTCGGGAATTTTTACCTATGTTAGTATATTTTTTAAAAATATATATAAATATTTTTGATGTGGACCATTTTTAAGGTTTTTATTGGATTTTTTACAATATTGATTCTGTTTTATGTTTAGTTTTTTGGCCACAAGGCATGTGGAATCTTAGTTCCCTGACCAGGAATCAAACCCACACCCCTGCATTAGAAGGTGGTCTTAGCCACTGACCACTGGGGAAGTCCCTAATATACCTGTTATTGTTCAGTTGCTAAGTCACATCTGGCTCTTTGTGACCCCATGGACACACCAGGCTTCCCTGCCCTTCACTATCTTCTGGAGTTTGCTCAGACTTAAGTCCATTGAGTCAGTGATGCCATCCGACCACTCCATTCTCTGTTACCCCTTCTCGCTCCTCTTGCCCTCATTCTTTCCCAGTATCAGGAGCTTTTCCACTGAGTTGGCTCTTCTCATCAGGTGGCTGAAGTAGTAGTTTCTACTTTGCCTTTTAGAGGACTTGTGATTTTATTGGTTATGACTATTTGTTTTTTCATTAATTTTCTCCAGTTCCCTGGCTTGTGGCACTAACCAGCACTCTGGCTGACCCCCAGCTTTTCACCATTAGCTTGTTATTTCTCTGGATACCCGTGGTTCTTCAGGACACTGGGGTAGCTAGGCTTTCTCCCAGGTCTGTAAGGAGAACACGGGCCAGTAGATGAAGGGCTTCTCCTTCGAATAACAGGAGCTCCACTCTTCACAGTCATTCAGAGAATCTTATCGTTTATCGTTTGTATTATAAGATTTCTAAAGCAAGTTTCTTCCTAGAAGGCTTCTGTCAATTTAAAATCTACTGAAATGTTTAAATGACGTACGTTAAATGATAATGCCTCTGGATTAACGGCCCCTGCAGTGGTATTCTGTCAGACTGGCACACTGATGATGTGCTAACTGTGGGGCTTCCCCGGGTGCCTTCCCAGGTGGCTCGGTGGCAAAGAATCCACCTGCCAATGCGGGAGACTTGGTTTTAATCCCTGGGTCAGGAAGATCCCCTGGAGAAGGAACTGGCAGCCCACTCCAGTATTCTTGCCTGGAGAATCCCATGGACAGAGGAGCCCGGTGAGCTATAGTCCATGGGGTCACAAAGAATCAGACACAGACTTAGGGATGAAAACAACAACAAATGTACTAACTCTACCTTCCAATTTAATTTCAGCTATTATGTAACTGAATATTTGGCTGTGTGACTCAATCTCTGAGCACAGATTCGTAATGTAAGAGTCCAGGCTAGGTTGTCTCTCTTAATCTAAAAGCTTTAAAATCATAAGCAATTAAACTTGTTTGTAAAAATTTAGGAAAGCATAAAATGCTTTCCCAGTCTGATATATTTATCTGACAAAATAATCACATAAAAGGGAACCAGAGGTCACCTTGCTCTAGCATCTTCCTGAGTAGATGGACACGGTGAAGTTCTGTGAAGATAAGTAATCTGCTCAATGGCTCTAGTGAAAAAGTCAGGACTAGAATTTTATCTTTTTAAAATTCTTAATAGAATGTTATTTCCTTTGTACTATTGTTTCCCACCTTAGACAAGCCCGGAATTGTTTTTATAGTATATATTGGTGGATAATTGCTTTACAACGTTGTGTTAGTTTCTGATCTTCAACAGTCAATCAGCGATGTGTATACCCGTATCCCTTCCCTCTTGAACCTCCTTCCTAACCCTGATCCCACCCATCTAGGTCGTCACAGAGCCCTAGGCGGAGCTCCCTGTGTAATAAAGCACGTTCCCACTAGTTCTCTGTTTTACACATGGTAGTGTATATGTGTCAACCCCAGTTTCCCAATTCATCCCACCCTCATTCTTCCAACCCCTGTGTCCACACGTCCATTCTCTGTATCTGGCCTTTATTCCTGCCCTGCAAGTAGGTTCATCTCTACCATTTTTCTAGATTCCACATACATGTATTAATATTTGCTTTTTATCCTTTTGACTTTACTCTGTATGATAAATTCTCGGTTCATTCACATTTCTACAAGTGACCCAACTTCCTAAGTTGTTTAATAAATGCTTATATGTTTATAGTTACCTACTCTGTAGATTATACAGAGTGAAATTCCTTCTCACCCTAAAAACAAGGTGTGTAATTTCCAATCTGTATCAAATGGAACTCTAATATTCTATGAGGCACTTCTTTAGCCAGCTTAGGTCTTATGAAACATTTAGGTTATAATATGTGTGACATCCAGTCCCATCACTTCATGGCAAATAGATGGGAAACAATGGAAAGAGTGACAGACTTTATTTTCTTCGGCTCCAAAATCACAGCAGATGGTGAATGCAGCCATGAAATTAAAAGGCACTTGCTCCTTAGAGGAAAAGCTATGAACAAACTAGACAGCATATTAAAAAGCAGAGACATTACTTTCCTGACAAGCGTCCATATAGTCAGAGCTATGATTTTTCCAGTAGTCATGTACGGATGTGAGGGTTGGGCCATAAAAAACCTAAGTGCTGAAGAATTGATGCATTTGAACTGTAGTGTCGGAGAAGACTCTTGAGAGTCCCTTGGACTGCAAAATCAAACCAGTTAATCCTAGAGGACATCAGTCCTGAATATTCATTGGAAAGACTGATGCCAAAACTCCAATAGTTTGGCCACCTGATGAGAAAAACTGACTCGTTGAGAAAGACCCTGATGCTGGGAAAGATTGAAGGCAGGAGGAGAAGGGGACGACAGAGAGTGAGATGGTTGGATAGCATGACTGATTCAATGGACATGAATTTGAGCAAGCTCTGGGAGTTGGTGATCAACAGGGAAGCCTGGAGTGCTGCAGTCCATGGGGTCGCAAAGAGTCGGACATGACTGAGCAACTGAACTGAACTGATGTGTGAAATGAGTGTTTCTGAATTCAGCTCCTTAATCCTCTCATTTTGTCTCAAATTTTTCTTAATAAGCTGTTTTATCCATCTAGAATCACAAAGAAAATTAAGAGCATTTCTCATCATTGTTTTCCTGCAAAAACGTTTTCTCTGATCTCAATAATGAAGAGTATGCCAGTATCTAAGGTGAATGATACTGTCCTTTTAACTAGTCCAGCTCAATCTTTTATTTATGTTTGTTTTTATGACTAAATGGTCATGACTTTCCAACATAAAACTTTTAATGTATGTCAATTTCAGACGTGTGAACCACAGAAAAGCAAAAGGACACCAAAAAATACAAGAACAAAAACTTTAAGTCCAAATGTTCAATATCTTTTCAATTTGTTTTGCACAAGGACTGACTATACCAGATATGGATTTGTGTTTGAGATATATACACTATTTTTCCATATAATTATTTCTCAAGTGACAGCATGATGAAATACTGTTCAGGGCTATTTTTCATCTTTCAATAATGCCCTAAGATTGCCCCCCATCTCTGCCCCATCTCTTTGTTACATAAACTGGTGCTCTCTGAAATGATTTGCACATTCATAAAAATGTATGTTCTATAAGAATATGGACCTGGTGTATCTTTCTTATTCACTGCTGGCAAATTGAGATTCTCAATAAATATTTGTTAAATTGGATGACATAAATGATGTATTACGATAATTTGCTAGTCAACCAAGTTGCATAAAGTAAAAAAGGGAACTCTACTTTTAATAGATAAGCATATAATAGCCACAATCTATCCCCACCAAAATGATCTCTAGTTTGACTGGTATGCAATTTTAACACATTTAAATATGGCAGAATTAAGCCTGCACTTTTAGACAGTGAGAATTGTTGAAATGAACTGTCAAAACAGAGTTACAGATAATACGTCCTTTGGCATGCACATATTGCTTCATCATGCCTGTTTGTCTCTCTAAGCATGAACATTTTTATAAGTAAAATGTCAGCATAAAGGAATGACACCCAACACACAGTTATACAGAGTTTTCAGGATCCCTAATATCTTTTAAGTTTTAGAATATCTGCCAATGTGCTCAACAAATGTTTATGAGTTTGATTGTGAAACTCATTCAAGATAATTTGTTCAATTAATGTGTTAATTTATGAGCCCATACCTGATGGACATGACTATGTAATTTCTGAAGTCAGAAATATGTTGCCTATTTCAGAAACCTAATTAACCCTACAAGCAACTTCTATTTCTATCCTCCCTAAAATACACACTGATTCTATCATTCAGTGTGTTTACTTAAACATTTTGTAGTTCCTAAAAAGATGTCCTTTACAAACATCCAACAATAATTTATGAAGAAAAGGAAAATTCCCAGCTTGTTTGAAAATAGAATAGACAGTTTAAAAAATGTGGCTATAAAGAAGCACATAAGGATTGTGCAGGGTAAACCACTAAGAAACAATACCAATCCCCTGGGTGATGCCAGAGAGTAACTAGAGGAGCTGTTTTTGCAGAACGGTCAGAAAATAACCGTGAAAACAACCCCCAGATATCTGAATCAGCAGAAGCCTTACTCTATGCTTCTGGAACTTACAAAAGTGACTTTTAATAGCACTATGAACCTACTCCAAGATCAACTCCTCCATCTACTGGCTGAAGGCCGAATTTTGATCTTTCTTAGTTATATAGATAATGAGCTTATTTTGTTTGCGTGTATATGATTGTGTTTTACATGATGAACACAGCATTACTTCCAGGTATAACTTCCTTTCTTTAAACTATAATATAACTCCTGGTGGCACAGACAGTAAAGCGTCTGCCTCCAGTGTAGGAGACCCGAGTCTGATCCCTGGATCGGGAAGATCCCTGGAGAAGGAAATGGCAACCCACTCCAAGATTCTTGCCTGGAGAGTTCCATGGACAGAGGAGCCTAGTGGGCTATACAGTTCATGGGGTCGCAAAGACTCAGACATGACTGAGAGACTAACACACATATACTATAACTCAAATAATCCCAGACCACATTTTGAAAATAATATTATTACAGTGTAAAACAAGCTGACATGGTTTTATTTATTTATTCATTTATATTTTTGGCTGCACTGGTTCTTCATTGCTGCATGGGTTTTCTCTAGTTGCCGGTGAGTGGTGACTACTCTTCATTACTGTGCACAGGCTTCTCATTGCGGTGATCTTCTCTTGTTGTGGAGAACAGGCTCTCTGAAGCCATGTGGGCTTCAGCAGTTGTGCTTCAGCATGGGATCAGCAGTGGCAGTGTGCAGGCTCCTGTGTGCAAAGGCTCAGTAGTTGTGGCATGCAGGCGTGGTTGCTCTACAGCATGTGGGATTTTCCCAGACCAGAGAGGGAACTCTTGCCCCTTGCATTGCCAGAATTCTCATCCACTGTACCACCAGGGAAATCTACACTGACATCATTTTTTAAACGATTTTATTATTATGATGATTATATTCATATCTCATCCCCAGAGCATAATATACTCAATTTGACTATTGAGGAGTTTCTTAATTTCCTGGCATGTAGGCAAATAATCTCTGCTCGTTCCTTTTCACAGGCACTTGTGGTTTGATATTCCAAGATTCATTATTATGTCTTCTGTTGTTGTTCCATCTGTTTTCAAAACAGCATTCGAATTGATGGATGATACTACTCAGAGTATCTTACCGTATGACTTAGAAATCGAATGAAGCAGAAACTAACATTGTAAAGCAACCATACCCCTAATTGAAGATTTTTTTAAGTGCTACTGCTACTAAGTCGCTTCAGTCATGTCCAACTCTGTGCGACCACACAGATAGCAGCCCACCAGGCTCTCTCGTCCCTGGGATTCTCCAGGCAAGAACACTGGAGTGGATTGCCATGTCCTTCTCCAACGCATGAAAGTGAAAAGTGAAAGTAAAGTCATTCAGTTGTGTCCGACCCTTAGCGACCCCATGGACTGCAGCCTTCGAGGCTCCTCCATCCATGGGATTTTCCAGGCAAGAGTACTGGAGTAGGGTGCCATTAAGACTTTTAAGTCTGGTGAAGCAATTAATGGAAACCAAAAACTTATTGTTAAACACCATTTAACAACTTCATTTTAGTCAGACGGGTTGTCTGGCAATCTGAGAAAGGTGTTGAATACAAGAGAGCATAAGTCAGACGTTCCTTGCAGCAATATCTTTGTTCCGAAGAGTTTTACAAGCCTTATTATCTAGTCTGACAACTACTAACATGCTTTTAGTAGCTGTAGGCCAACTTCCTGTACATGTTCTATCTCACCTGTCTTAAACAATCTATCCTTGTCCTTCTCACTAATCCTAAGTG
Source organism: Aepyceros melampus (assembly GCA_006408695.1). Taxonomy (NCBI): domain Eukaryota; kingdom Metazoa; phylum Chordata; class Mammalia; order Artiodactyla; family Bovidae; genus Aepyceros; species Aepyceros melampus. The sequence goes on from SJXQ01010419.1 coordinate 94,705, forward strand.
TCTAAAACTATAGACTGTCACGACCTAAATGCCTTTTGTGCCAACACAGAGCAGTCTTGAATTTCACAGAATTATTCTCACACAGAAATGGGGCCCAGCTGACTACTCTGCTTTCTGTGATTGGTCTGTCCCTTCAAGCGGCTGTGCTGACACTTTCTCATAGTCTCTTATACCCACTGTATACCATGTACCCATGAGGGCATAATGCAGACCCGCTAGAGGGT